>SADC01001366.1:0-324110 GCA_004194705.1 Ditylenchus dipsaci | reverse complement strand
TGCAGGCTCGAGGTCGGTTCATCAAATAAATTTCTATCAATTTCGCAGATATTGCTGCAGTCAGGGGGGGGAACTATGCGCCGATTTCGTCCATCTTCGTCGTAAGGTCTTAGATTCGCCCGAATTGGGCAGGCTGTTCGGAGTGGCGAGGCAATCAATCAGCAATGTGGTTCGTCGATCGGAAAAAACTGGTGCCACCGAAAATTCATTGTAGTTATCCTTCTCTGTTGTCATGTTCGTGTTATTATTTGTGACTTCGTGTGAGAGATGTGCTTAGTAGTGAATAAAGATTTCTGCCCCCGTCTTATTAGCGCTGTATTATGAACGTTTCCGGGGCTTGCCACGCAAATTTCGGAAACGGGTCGCTACGGTGTTATGCTGCCGATTTTTTTCTAAAAGTTAACGTAAATTTTGCCACACCCTGGATATTAACTAAAATGCGACATTGTAACACTCTTTTGAACTGAACTGGTGCTGCCTTTCAAAATATTCCCCGGCAGCGAGCATGCCCCCTTTAATGTCAGTTCTTTAAGGTTCAGCTTAAAGTCCAACAAGGCCACTGCATCCGTACTTGATATCCGTTTCCCAAAAATCTGCAAGAATTATAGCCAACACTACATGCATGTGCTTAGCGAAATACAAGCCCAACAAATAAAACAGTACGCAACCAATCCGATATTTTTATATTTCTAACACACCAGACAGACACAAAACTGTCAACTAGTCATCAGACAATATTATTATTTATTCATGATGAAGCCCAAGTCTTGAGATGTCGCGTTTGCTTCCTAATGTTTGGTGACTTTGTCGGCGACTGCAGCCAGCCTAGCCTTCATCGATTCAGGCATTGACGGAGGGGAGGACACGGTAGATTGAACATAACCTTCACGGAATCATAGATTAACCTGAAAATAAAGTTGGCCAAAATCTTTCAAAAAATTATCTCTAAAACCCACCATTGCAAAGCAGTCAGCGTACCAATCATGATGATACGAGGCACAAGACCACCCCACACCCTAAAATGAGTGATTAGCTACCTAACAGCTGCAATAACCTCAAGAATAAACCAAATGGGCCAAGCTTTTTAAAGATGCCACCAGCAGTGACTCCACCTCCCTGATTGAGCTTAGAAACGACTGTATCAGCTGGATGAGAGACGATGGCGCAGAAGAGTCCAGCAATGTATCTGAAACACACCTAAAATTACCACACATCTAACAAAAAAAAGATTTACCCAGCGATGAAAGTAATAACGAGCTGTTCGGGCTTACTGCACAGTCACGAGGCTTTCGCACAACATGCTTGTAAAGCAGCTCCACAGTTTTTCTGAAAAAGCAATGTGAATAGGAACACCATTTGCAGGTGAAATCAAATAAATTACCTCGAAACATGCAAATTTCATCATGGTGTATGGAATCTGACGCATCCAGAGTGGAGGAAGTCCCTTGTAGAAACCAGCGATTCCCTCAGATTTGTAGATGAATGAAACACATCCTCGAAGAGTTGGTGGACAGGCTGGACTAGTTTGGATTCGAACCTGTATATTGTTCATAGCTTGTTACAAAACTTAGTTTAACATACCTTGGCAGCTTCCATGGGTGCAAGCATGACGTCAGCGAAGAACTCCGCGGAAGCTGAGGCAGCCAGATAGACTCCAGTACGATAGGTGTAGGCGTTTTCCTGAACAACTATTGTGATAGGGAGAACGCATTTAATAGTCCGGCTCCGGTGCCGGAGTGACCGCTGACTCCTAGCGCGGAATTTAACAATAAAACAAAGGTGATTTTTTTTAAAAAGTTGGTATTTGCGCGACACCAGGACGGAACATTGATGAAAAATGTTCAGGCGGAATTTCAGGACGGCGGGCGGGACGGAATTGTCCCACTCGCCGTCTTTTAAAATCTTGTATAAGGCCCAAAAACAGAATCCGGGTATGTTATGCCGTCAAAAGGATAAAATTTGCTATCGGGTTTTGTAAATTTGCATACAAGATTAGCCAAGAAAACCAACACCAAGATTTCTAGAAATGACCAAACAATCCCAAGACAAAATTTTTAGTCAAAATTGGGGCAATACGAGACAATATCTTGGCCACGATCTTGTCTTGTTTCTGTCGCTACTATGAACCATCCAAGTCGAGATTACGGTTGCAGTTTACAATTCTCCATCCCCCACGGGGAGTGGTCAGATGGAAAAGATAACCTCATATTCGTGTTTCTCGACCCCGATTTCATGAGAAAGCCGGCTGTTTTTTTAATTCTGAGAAAAAAAATTTCGAACCACAGGGGGGGAGGTTATCATTTGAATTTTGAAAATTTTGAATTGGCGCCTTTGAATTTTAAAGGGATTGAGGGCTGTTATTGGGAGGGAAAGGGAATAAAGGGTGCCACTTTTATGGCAGAACATTATAAATTTAAATATCTGCATTCTTCGACTGCCTCACCATGTTTTTCAACTGGGCCGTGGCAAAAAGAGACTCTATATGCATTTTTGATCAAGAATACTTCACGGAATCATGTCCAAGGTAAATGAGTGCGCGCATCTCTAACTCTCTAGCCTCCTGCGCCGCTTTCGGGGGCGCAGGACACAAATCACTCGAAAGTGACTCTGGATGCATGAAAAAGCATGCATAGCAGAGTTTATTTATGCGGTGGGCCCCAGTATCCAAAACTATGTTCAACATCTTCTTGTTAGTGGTCCCTAAGTCATTAGTGGCCCCCTTTATTCCCTTCCCTCCTATACAGGGGCGAATTTTTTTTCTCAGAGTCAAAAAACAGCCGGTTTTCTAATGAAATCGGGGTCGAGAAACACGAATATGAAGTTATCTTTTCCATCTAACCACTCCTCGTGGGGGGATTGTAAACTCAAGCCAAGATTACTGCTCATGCAAATTCATAGGGGCAGATCTTGCCATTTTTTAGATCATTTCGTTTTTAAATATAACGATGTATGCTATCAGATTTCCATGCTCTGTTGAATGGTGGATACTTGTTCACTTGGGGGGCGCATTTTATAATCGTCGAAAACTCATGTTTAAACGTCTCCTAAGTAATTTTTATGTGCTAAAAACGATAAAAAGGTTGTTTTTTTACACTTTCCTACGTAAAAATTAATTTTTTGGAGAAATTTTTTTATGACCGAAATGTGACTTTTTTTCCTTGGGAACCAAGGCAAAGCATCAAAAAAGTCACATTTCGGTCAAAAAAAATTTCTCCCAATAATCAATTTTTACGTAGGAAAGTGTAAAAAAACATCCTTTTTATCGTTTTTAGCATATAAAAATTACTTGGGAGACGTTTAAACATCAGTTTTCGACGATTATAAAATGAGACAGTCGTTTCTTTCAAGTATAAATCTATCATTTGATCATCATATAACCCTCAACGATAAGTCACTGGAAACCCGTAATCTGCGTTTTTGTTAAATTTAATAACGAAATGATCAAAAAATGGCAAGATCTGCCCTTTTGAAGTTGCATGAGCAGTAATCTCGACTTGGATGGTTCATAGGGGCAGATGACCCGCAAATACCAACTTTAAAAAAAAGTTTACTATCGTGTCATCGTGAAATTATCCGCTAAAAGCCATAAAGGTCGCGCACCGGAGCCGGAGTTATGAAGGGGGAGGAAACTTTATATACACGTCGCCCTAGGTCACAGGTTCGACAATCATTTGTTGCACACCTTAATTTTGAGTTTTCTTTTTTTAACAAGTTTGATGTCAAAATGATCCTCATACTCTTGGCTATCCACCAAGATGATCATCGCAAGATCCCATACCTACTGGGGCTTATTTACAGGCTGTAATAGGCTTTCTTTCCGGGTTTTTCTTTTGACTGCCTTGAGTGATATTTTCTGACTTATTTCTACAAGCGACGGGTATCATACATCGAAATGTAGCCAAGAGTCTAGGCTTTCATTTGAGCTACATAACAGAGAAAAAAGTGTTATAGAGTTAGAGTTAGAATCCAAAAAACATCCAGCGATGTCAAGTTCCATGCCATCTTACACAGGGCTGTAATTTTGACCCTAGAAGTTAGTGAACGCAACAAAAAATTAATAAAGTGTGCACTCAAGGGTATTTGAACCTCCGATCCTCCTTTAATCAGAAATTTGGTTACCTCTCCCAGCATGTTAGCATACAAGATCTTGAACATCTCGTAGAAACCGAATTTGCCCATACCTGCATTGAGTATCCTGCAACAATATTCTTAAATTTTCAAAGAAAGTTCCAGAAAGCGCTAAAAATGGCTAATAACAGTTTGACTGCTAGAAAAAATGGAGCAATATGAGTATAGTCACCCCACTCAATGTGAGTATAACCACCCCTTTTGAAACTTTTCAATTTTTAGAATGGCGCGTTTTCCACAATATTTTACTCTCTCACCACTCGATGCATATTGCGTTATACCATTTGCCTCTCCGTTTCGTTGACAAATGGGCATTTACATTCGGGAGATCATTTGCTCATCGCGCATATTTCCATCCTTAAAAACTAATTTCATAGATATTTATAAACATAATGCAACGTAATGTTAAAACTTATCGCCAACGTTAAAAATTGTTGTTCAAATGGATTTTCACCTTCGCCATTAGATTCAGAATCGATTATACGGCGATGCGTATTTGAAATCAGGCCAATAGAGGATTCCTGCGTCTCCACTAAATAATCAAATCCATATACAACAGATATGGCTACAAAAAGCTGCCTACCTAGTTGGTCACTAGAAGTTTCAGACTTCTGCGAATATACTCATATACTCTATACTCATATTATAGAGAGTGCGGATATACTCATATTAGATATTATAGAAAAAACATTTCATTACGGACTTCGAAAAATATGTCGACAAAGATAGTGGTAGGGCAAATGCCTCAAAAAATAAAATATGTGGAAAACGCGCCATTCTAAAAATTGAAAATTTCAAAAGGGGTGGTTATACTCATATTGAGTGGGGTGACTATACTCATATTTAGCCGAAAAAATATAAGCACAGTGGCAAATTCTCAACAATTTCACTAATTGCCTGACAGTTTTTTTGATCTATTCTCACACCATTACTCCCAGAAGCCATACCGATCAAGGTCGGAGCCCATCCCTTTGCAAGACCTCTGGCACCCTCTTCAGCAACAGTGACCTTGAAACCAACGCCAATGCTCTTGTACTTCTCGGGATTGACCTGAAAACATAGATTTGCACACAATTATCGAAGAGTTTACGAACCTGAATACGACACTTGACCAAATCCAATGGGACGATAGCAGTGTGGGTGATGCCACAAGATAGAATTCCACCGAGACCACAGAGCGCGTAGTACTTTCCAGAGCCAAAAACGACGGTATCAAAGGCTAAAATAATTGCAGAAGTTACGGCGATGTCCACATAAACCTGATCCTAAGCCTTACTTACAGACATTGAAGTACATGGCGACGCCGATAATAGCACTAACGATAATTAAAGCGAGAAGACCGGCAATCACCAGGAACAAACTGCTCTCGTAAAAAGGCTTGGCTTCGCCATCTCCGCCTTCCTCATAATCCATCGAGAACTCCTTTCGACCATAAGCCATTTAGACTTTCTCAGAAGATCGCTTTCTCTTTTGCACAGAAACGACGCGCAATCTGAAAAAACCAAACATAGAAAGATTTCACACAAACGCCAAAAGCCAGTAAAAGACGCAAACGAAGGCCCACAAACAATAGGATGTTCATTTTTCGGGTGCCATAGTATTTTTTTGGTGTAAAAAATTGTTACTATGCGTTAAAGACTGCACGTTAATAACTGGAAAAGGGTACACGACAAAATTCTCCGCGACAAGATTCTCCCGCGACATTATTCTCCCGGACATTATTCTCCCGCGACAAAGTTCTCCGCGACATTATTCGCCCGCATTGAAATCTACTGCTATATCATTTGACCGTTTAGGTACAAGTTTTAGGAAATCTGATAGCTCCACCGGTAAGACATAGGTCAGTTGACACCGGAACAGTCGGTACCGGACAGTTTACTACTGTGAAACCATCTTTAGAATGCTCGAATTAGTGCAAAAATCAAACTTTTGAACCGAAAAACGTGAAATTTTGATATAAGTGGACGAGCACTTGGTTTTGATGGTCTAGTATACAATTCGGGTACTGCCGACTGAGTACTAATTAGATATCACTATCTAGGAACTGCAATCTATCACCAACCAAGTACCACTACCTAAGTATTTCCACCTGAATACCGATACCTAGTCACTGTCTTGGTACAACCACCTGTACCACCTTCTTGGTACTACCACCTCCATTCTTCAAAGCATCCTTCTTCGGAAAGGGCGGGCTCACATCCACAATTTCACCACATTTTCGGAGCTCCTAGATATCGTAAAACTTGTACCTACATGGTCAAGTGATATAGCGGTATAATTCCATTGCGGGCGAATAATGTCGCGGGAGAATTTTGTCGCGGGAGAATAATGTCCGGAAAATAATGACCGGGAAATTTTGTCGCGGGAAAATTTTGTCGCGGGAGAATTTTGTCGTGCTCCCCTGCAAAATTTCTCGTATAACAATGTATCTAAAATTTTAAAATATTAAATCTGAATTTAATATTATTATTAATTGACAATAATAACAAGCCGCCCTACAGGCGCCCAATTATTTTGGAAATACATCGTTCGGGTAGCTCGGTTTAGGATAATTATAAGGATAATTTTATATTTTAGGATAATTATATCTTTATAAGTACAGTCGAACCTCTCTATAACATAAAACTCTATATAGCATAACTCAGATATCAGTTTGGTTGGTCTGATTGAAATAAAGCCAAAGTGAACCTCTTATAACATAACTTTTACCTCTATGTAACATAAAACTCCTATAACATAATTTTTTTCTGGCTCTTGCCGAATAAACGCCCCTCTATATAACATAAATCTATTAAATTTCTCAAAAAATCAGTTAATTTCTCTAAAAATCAGATTTATTCAGTCTATATAAGAAATAGGTTTACATTAAGGTGGTGAGGAATCAAAAATTACCATTTTCATTCGGATCTATTGTTTTCGATGGTTGATTTTATTTTCGAGATGACTAATTTATATAACATAACCTCCATACAACATAAATTTTGGCGGTCCCTTGAATTATGTTATATAGAGATTCGACTGTATTACCATATTTCTTACTTACAACCTTCTCTGCGCCTGATATACATGCCTTGGCACTTGTGCACTTCGGGGCCCCTAATTTTATTCACTGTGAACAGTTATGAAAGTCAAATTTTGAAAAGAAATTTGTTTCCGAAAACTAAACTTTTTAGTAAGTAAACGCTAGAAAACATTTTTTTCAATGGCTTGTTCACGTTGTTAGAGTTTGGGATTTTGGTTACGTGAATATCTCTGGTCCTTGTACGGTACAAGTTGTACCTAATTGCTGACAGCAAATTCGTTCTTAGAGTGCTCGATTTGCTCACAAATGGCTTCTAAAATTCAAACTTGACTGTGTATTTTTAAATCCCCTCGAGACAAAAAAGATTTAATTTAATCCGTATTTTCCTGATCCCAATTGTGGCTTCATAAAAATGGTTATGGTTATATATTCCGCCGCATATATTCTGCCAACATATATTCCACCAGCATATATTCCGCCACGTATATTCCGCCTCGAGGATTATTTATGGACTAAAATGCACAATGTAATCTCGGCTATATAGCCGTTGAGAGTTAGAGATGCGCGCACTCACTTACCTTAGACATGATTCCGAGAAGTACTCTTGATCAAAAAATGCATATAGAGTCTGTTGTTGCCACGGCCCAGTTGAAAAACATGATAAGACAGCCAAAACATAGCAATATTCACTTTTTGAACGTCTTGCCATAAAATTGACCCCTTTTTATTGCCTTCCCCTCCCAATACAGCCCTTATCCCTTAAAAATTCAAAAGGCGACAATTTAAAATTTCCAAATTCTGACCAAAAAAAAACCATGATACCTACCCTGTGGGTCGAATTTTTTTTCAAAAAGTGCTTTCCCAATCCTAAAAACATGTTTTCTGTCGTTCTAAGCATGTTTTATTGACTTAAGAGTGGATTAAACGTGATTCTGGGAGAAGGTCACATTGTGCACTCCGGCCGATTTATGTCTCAGGTATGTGTGTGTGCGCATCTTAACCGCCTTCTTGCCCAAAACGATGTCCTGAGTTCATTAGTGAAGATTAAAAATTAGTTTTCTCTCGCCAAATTTTTGTAGCGTACTCGAGCCGTCTAGCTGGACATCCACATAGAGAAGGGAAGACCACGTCAGTTTCTAAGGTGTTGATTAGTTCATACCAGGTTTTGCATAAGTTCAAACCAGGTTCTACCAAAATAGTTATTTACCCACTTCAACCCCAATAATTGGATCAGGCACCTCCTGGTCGGGTGTATATCCACCTTGACCTGAAAAAAGTCTAATTAAAATTATAACTAAAATTGTATAGGGAGTCGGGTTTCTTAGCATCGAATTTGAGATTTCCCCCATCCGGAGCGGAAAACCTTGGGTAGGTAGTTGGTTATCTACCCGGATGGCCTAAAAATAAAACAGTCCGAATCAAAAACAAACTACTGTTCCTGACCTAAAATTGCCTGACAAAACCAAAAATATGCCTATGTCTATAACTCTGCTTTTAACTACGTCACTCATAGCTATGTCTATGATTGGACGCCTATGAATTTTGAAACACTGCTGCAAATTCAAAATTTAACGGAAATTTTTACCTACTTTTTGTTGGGTTGAGCGAATTCAAATTACTGCGAAATGCATGTGGCGGAATATATGTGGCGGGATATATGTTGGCGGAACATACTCCTACATAGCCCCCTAACCCCAAGCCTAAAGGCTAAGCCTATACCTGGGCGTAGGATTGGAATCCCATGGGATTCCCGGGATTGGAATCCCAGAAATTTTGGAAATCCCAATCCAAAATCCCAAAGTTTGATAGTCCGAAATCCAAAATCCCCGGTTCACATTTCGAAAATCCCAAAATTATCCTAAAAACCCCGAAAATCCCCTAATAAATTTTTTTAGTCTTGAAACTAATTTTTTTTATTTCACATGACTTTTGTGTGTTTTTTTTGAAACAACAACAAAAAAGGGCCAGCTCGATCCGAACACTGCAGAAAAGCTAATATTTTTGAACAAAGCTCTCGATTATGCTAACTTCTCGTATTGATTGTTTTTGTTGTTTGAAATTAATTAAAATCGTTGGATAGCTATAAACTGTTTGAATTTGAAAAAAATCCCAAATCAACTGGGACTCCCAGAATTTGGAAATCCCAATCCAAAATCCTAAAATTTAAAATAATCTAGAAAATCCCAATCCCAAATCCCGAAATTTAAAATAATTTCAAAAATCCCAATCCAAAATCCCAAAATTTAAAATAATTTCAAAAATCCCAATACCAAAAAAAACAAGAACGCCCAAGTATAACTAAGCCTAAACTTAGCTAAGCCTAAACTTAGAATATATAACCATAAAAATGGGTATATCCCCTATTACAATTCACTTTTTCCAGCCGCTTTGATTTTTAAACGAAAGCTGACATCTCGGAAAAACACATGGTTAAAAACTTGCTTGAAAAAGCTCTGAGAAATGAATCACTTGACAGGGAAAAAGGCATTTGAACATTTGTCCCACATGTGAACAGTGCGAATTTAAAGATTAAACGAACACAAAAAAAATCTGCGAGGTCATATTTGCGGTGTCAGCATGACTGGCCGTCCGACGATAATTCACAAGACGCGACACGAGCACTGAGTATTTATTTACGGATAACTCTCGACGCACAACACATGCGATGAATGTATATAGTAACAAGGAGGAAGAAAATAGAATACTGATGCACTGACTGAATTTGCTTTGCCCGAAATGAATTTACCTAGAGCCCAATAGGCAGAAATAACTGGTTTTTTGAAGGTTGACTGAAGGGGGGTAAACTTTTTTGCGAAAATTCGATTGAACGCATCAGATTTTCAGTCAGATGGGCTATATCGCCCAGAATTCCACACTAATCCACCCTGAACCACTCAAAACCACCGTGAACCTGGAATTTTGAGCGATTAAGCCTATCGGACCCGAAATCTGATCCGCTCCATCGAATTTTCGCAAAAAGTTTACCCCCCCCCCCTTTAGTAAACCCCCAAAAAACAGTAATTTTTGCCTTTAGGCCACTCTGGATGTGGTTCTGAGCGATTCTAAGGAGTGATGTAGAGGTTGCTGGTTCGAATATTTGAAAATTCCGCTAATTGGACACACGAAAATTGAGTGCAAGTGAGAGTAAAAATAAGTGTCCGCTAATTGGACACACACTGAAAGTGAGAGTGAGAGGTAAGAGTGTGAGTGAGAGTAAAAGGAAAATCCGCTAATTGGACACGAGGCTTTATACTGGTAAATATTACTGGCTCAGATTCTCGTTGAGTGTAGCTTTCGAACAAGCCATCACTCGGCTATAAAACATCAGAAATTCGGTAACCACAATTCATTTTTTGATCAAAAAATTTAAACCACCTGCGACTCGCTACAAATTGTGACTCGCTGCTGCGACTCGCTACAATTGCGACTCGCTACAGATTGAATTTTCTATTGTTATGTGGGTACAGATTGTTGTACCAGGCCAATTGTTGGCCGCTTCGCGGCCAAGACCAGCACACTCTACATTGCAAGGGATAGGGGAACATGTAGTACATGTTTTTGGGTGAAATGGACAAAAAAGTTAAAGTGTAGCGAGTCGCCAAAAGTGTAGCGAGTCACAATTGTAGCGAGTCGAAGTTTTACCAAAAATTTAAACGATTATGGAGTTGTTAAACGCGAAATGATTTGCCGCGAGTCGCTGCCTGCGACCAAATTCTCTCATATTACTCAGAAACCAAACCGAAGACTCGATAGTGGAATAAATTTGCTGCATTTTGGTACCAAGGCACTTTGCAAAAAATGCAAATTTTGAGTGTTTCATCATGCAAAAGTTAGATGAAAAACTCAAAACGGTAAAATATCGATTACCGACGGTCAATGAATTTTTTTTTGAAATTTTTGATCAAAATCGTCAATTTTCAGGACAAAAGTTTCTGGAAAGTGACCCTAATACCAAAATCTCATCCTGAATCTGAATCCGTTGAGATCAGATCAAAATAATTTTTATGGGCTGATATATAGCTATTTTGAGTAGATAGACCAGGAATTTGGCACCATTTACCTATTTTAGTAGATATCTCAGTCTATAAAAATATTTCGATCTGATCTCAACGGATTCGGATTCAGGATGAGATTTTGGTATTAGGGTCACTTTCCAGAAACTTTTGCCCTAAAAATTGATGATTTTGATCAAGAATTTTGAAAAAAAAATTCATTGACCGTCGGTAATCGATAGCCGTCCCTCAAAACATCCTATTTTTACTCGGAAAAATGCAAGTTGTTTGCTTTAATTGGTCTCTAGTTTCCGAATTTCTGATTTCACAGAAATCGGTCTGACTTTTCTTGTACAGTCAAACCTTGCTATAGTGGCACCCCGCTATACAGTCGAGTCTCGATTTAACGTACCCCCGATATAACGTACCCCTCGATTTAACGTACCCCTAGGGTCGGTCCCCAGGGGTACGTTAAATCGAGACTCGACTGTAGTGGCACTCCCACTATAGTGGCACCCTGGGACCGATTTGGTTGGTTTTGCCTTAAATAAAGCAAAATGACATGATGTCATTGACATCCCACTATAGTGGCACCTCGATATAGTGGCACTTCCACTATAGTGGCACTTTATTTAGTCCCGAGTAGTTAGATTATGGTTAGTTAAAACAGCATTTTGGTTTTAAAAAACCGTGTTCAGAACACAGATTAGCCACAATGATTTTGTTTTTACTTTTAGCTAACTCCAACATTTTGGATTCTGGAGGTGGATACCGACGGGGTGCCCCTACCCACTGTAAGCTCAATGGTCTTAAAATATGATTCTTATTTAAAGGGAAACAATAAAGGATGAGAAAACATAAAAGACAAAACAATATTACACTAGACACCAGAAAAAAGATAAATGTCAGTAGGGTGGAGTCGAACCAGTGAAAGTGCGGGTTATCTATGGGGTGCAGAAAATACGTCGTAATTTAGGGTACATTAAAAACTTGGTATTTGAGATTCAATTGACCTGTTTTAGTAAGACCCTCGATATAGTGGCACTTGCAAACTGTTTCGGTCCAGCACCCTTCGCTATAGTGGCACCCCAATATAATGGCACCTCGCTATAGTGGCACCCTGCGGACGGTCCCAGGGGGTGCCACTATAGCGAGGTTTGACTGTAGCTGAATGTGCGGATTAATTGAAGTCTCATGATCTGAATGCCGTATCTAACGTCTATAATTTAGCGATATTGATGACTCTGGGCAAAAAGCGAGCACTGGATAAGCTGCATGCTGATAATCGATTCTATAAAGCTCAAACTATAAAAGGTTCGTATTAATTTGGCTTTCTTTAATGTACTCTTTTTTGATAGTGGAACAGCCGAGTGGCAGCAGCAGCAACAAAGGTAAAGTCTCATTTTCATGATTTTTTCAAGCACTATTTCTTTTTTCTAGTCGTAAGAAAATCGTTACCGTACCATTTTGAAAGACCGGTGGATCAGAAGCCATTGACCGATTTCTTCCAATATTATTCAAGTCCAAGTCAAGCAAGTCTTGAGGTGATCCAAATCGATGATGATGATGATGTCGGAGCAGCTCCAGCAGTTGGGAATTGTAGAGTAGACGGTTTCACTCAAACCGATCCTGATGAGTCAAATGAGCCGCTTTCTTTCTATCAAAACACGGTTAGTCATCTTTTCTACCATTTTCGGTGATATTTTTACGTATACAATCCAGACTTCTGAAAACAGTTCTCTGGTTCTTCATGGTGATGCTTCGACCGGCATGCAAATCGATCCAATTGAAGAAGAACAAGATTGTTTGAGTCGCTCCTCCAGTGCATCGGTACTAGTGATACATGATAATCCGACGAAACAGACTTATGAAGTTGACAAAATACTTCACCTCATTGAAACGGTTAGCTGCTTTGCTTAAAGTCAAACTTTCCTTTGGCATCCAAAATATTCAGGCAGATGGGATTCGGTTTTTGGTCAAGTGGAAGCATTATCCCTATGATTTGTCTACCGTGGAGAGTTTTAAATCTATGACTGATTGCGAGAAGCTTGTATGTTAATCTGATACCTTATTTATAGTTTAAAATAATTTTAAGCAGATTGAGGACTTCTACGAGCGCCGCGAACTCCAGGTATCTCCTGTTGTCTTTTTTCACTACATATTTTAACCTGTTTGACACATTCATGTAATAAAATCAATTTGAGAATGTGATAGCAAAGGGGTTGCATCGGTCCAGCATGCCATTCTTCTACGATTTATCGCAGAGTCCTGGGTTCTATCGCTTCCACGAACATGAGGACACATTGAACAGAGTAATTGTTTTTCCGTATGTTACTCTCTGTCTCCATTTACTAATTTAGATTGCTGGATCTTACCGTCAAGCAAAAATTTACATCGAAAACTGGGTGGACAAGAAGTACGAGAATGTGTTCCCAAGAGATTTCCAGGTATGCAGACAAATATCTTTAGCTTAATTATGGTCATACTGCTTTAGTTCATCGTTAATAATGTGAGTTAATAATTAAGTAAATTGCCAATCATGTTTTGCGCACTATGTTAAATTACCTCGTCTTGTATTATAGATACTGTCCAAAGAAGTTCATGATGCTGTCCTTAAATCTCATGATAGGGTCAACTTTTTCTGCCTGTGTACGATCACTACTTTATTTTCACGTATTTCAGTTCGTCACCAAGAATCGAACTGCAGCGGTCAGAAATCGTGGTATAACTTCTTAATTCAATTATTTGTTAAGGCATGCAAATGTGACAAAGATGAGGGCTGTAAGGGTTCGAAGTGTTGCCCTCAGGTTTGCTCTTCTCCGTAGTCTTAATAATGCATTTTACTATTTCAGATAATGGGAACAAAACCTGCCTACACTAGTGATGGCCGAATTCGAGATGATTTTCCTGCAGATGAAGGCATCATAGAATGCAGGTGGGCTTTGAGTGTATATCTACCGTTTTCTACCATTTTGGAGTTGCAGCACCGACTGTCCGTGTGGTCGTAGTTGTGAGTTTTTCCCATTTTTCCGTTACTGCTATTATAGTCACTTTTCTCAGGTCCTATGCGTTTGGTTCAAAGAGGCAGGCAGTTCCCCATAGTCATCTTTCGAACAGTAAAAAAAGGCTGGAGTGTGAGAACGGCTGTGAACATCCCCAAGAATTCTTTTGTCATGGAGTACTGTGGAAAGGTAGACATCACCACATGCTTGCGGATGTCAACTTGAGTTTTATTTAGGTGATGACTATGAAGGCGGCTAAATCCCGCTCGGTACTAATTGGTTGTACAATTTATAATTCACATGGTAAAATCTAGGTAAGGTATCTCTACAACATGGATGGAGTGACCAAGGAAAAGTGCTTATTCGTGAGTTTTTGTTCAAAATTTGAAGTGAAACTAAACTTATAATTTTTTGAGTCAGCCTGACTCATGTATTTATAAAACTTTTCCTGTAAAAATAGTTATATCGCGGTGAGGGTTTTCGGTCAACCGCGCGATTGACTCTGTGAGTTGGTTTGAAAACATGGTGGACATTAGTCATGTGCTACTATTGAATTTGTGGAATCTTTGTTATGTCAAATTCATACCTCCAAGGAGCCTCGGGGCGTTTAGTCTTTATTTTGTAAGTATAAGATTCGTATCTTCAGGTCATCGACGCCTTTCACCATGGAAATGAAGCCAGATTTGCAAACCATTCCTGTGATCCAAATATGGTACAGCTTTTTCTTGTTTAAAGATCTTACCTTTTATTTTCTCCTCTCTTTAGAAAGTGCAGTTCGTGTTTGTGGAGAGGTTTGGTCCAAGCTACCATAGAATTGCATTTTTTGCCAACAGGTCTTTTTTTATTATTTCTTACTTTCTGCAGCTAATATTATGATGGCTAGTTTTTAGGGGTATCGAAAAAGGTATTTCTTGTATTATTTTTTTTAAATTTTTTTATAGGGTGCCAAGATCGAATATGCTCTTTTTAGGTGAAGAACTCACGTTCGACTATTATGGAGGTAGCCTGGTTCATTTTAGCGAAGACACATAAATACTGATCTATTTTTAGGGATGGAAGACAAGGAATATAACCTTTTGTGCAAGGGCCGCGGCAAAAAATCCTGCCTGTAAGTATCGAAGTTTCAAATTCTTATGTCCAAGTTCAATCTTTATTATTTTCAGTTGCGAATCCGAGAATTGCCGTGGTTATCTCATTTGAATTTTATCATAATCGTTTGTTGTTTTGGCTCAAAATTTTGAATTTCAATTGTATGTTTGGTGTAAGAAAGAGTAAAAGTTTTGTTGGTGCTGTATTATGGTAAGTGGAACGATAATTGTGTAGAAATGATGTATTTGCAAGTGTAAGTATCTATTAAATGTGCAGTTCCGGGGTAAGTCTGCATAATGACTATCGCGGTAGTATGCCAGCTTGCCAATATGATTGTGCGCCAATGTGATACGGCGCCAATGTGACGCTGCGCCAATATGATGCTGCACCAAATTGAATTAGGCGCCAATTAAGTTGGCGTCATTTTGTTGTTTGTGCCAAATGATTTGGCGCAGTTTTCCTATTGGCGACAATCAGCTCTGAGCCATTTTGCTATTATACCATTTGATCAGGCTACAACTATTCCGTTTTGCGAGGCTGCGCCAGTGGTGGGTCAGGTCGAAATGATTTCCTGACATCCTCAGGGTTCAATCACCCGAAAAAAAATTTCTCTAATCTCAGAATAAAATATTTTTCCTAACCCAAAATTTCATGGCGTAACCGGTTTGTTAGGACCAAAATTTCGATTTTGCCCACCGGAATCCCGAAATCCAAGGTAGATACCTTCTGGCCAGGTGGATATCAATCCATATGACCTGGAATTTTTTCTTGTGGAATTTGAAAACGAGTCATTATATCATATGTGAAATTGTGTGACAAATCGAATTTGATACGACGAAAACTACGAATTCACCCACCGAACCCGAGATTTGGGATGGGTACCCCTGGTCCAGGTGGATGTCCACCTGGATGACCTAAAAAATTAATTTTTGTTTGAATCAAAAGCAATACATTCTATCATATGTAAAACCGTGTGGTGAAACCTGTTTGACAGGACTAAAAATGCGATTTTACCTACCCGAACACTGAAACCTCGTGTCGGCAACCCTCGTGACAGGTGGATATTCACTTTGATGCTGTCTTCTCTGCAATCAGACGTTTATAATGAACGTATTAATAATTTCCAAAAAGAGTCGAGAGTCATTGTCTTCAGCGATAGTGGTAGTATGCCAGCTTGCCAATATGATTGTGCGCCAATGCGATCCGGCGCCAAAATCTTGTTAGCGCCAATATAATGCTGCGCCAATCGCTATTGGCGCCATTTGAGTTGGTGTCATTTTGTTGTTTGCGCCAAATGATTTAGCGCCATTTTGTTGTTTGTGACAAATGATTTGTCGCCATTTTCGACTTATAAGCTTCTGATAAAAAAAATTTTCGCATGTAAAATAAAAAAATACGCCGTTGCCTCATAAAATTTTCGCCGCCGGCTCCGACACGCTTCATATTTTTCGCCGCCGGCGCTCTAACTTGCCCAATTTAACCCGGCGGCGCGCCGGCGTGCGTGCAGGTATGATTGGGGCTAAAAAAACATTCGGGATAGAGATTACGAAAAAAAATTCTGGATCTCGATAAATTCGGGATCCCGATCAAAATTTCGGGATTCGCCGGTCTGTCCAGTCCATGAGTAATCAACCATGGTCTTTCGGACGAGAATTCAAGTGGTTGGGGCCATAGTACGCAAAACCTATAAAATGACAATTTTCTGACAATTTTTCTGGCGTTTTGAACATATAAAATTTACTTGTAAATTTTATAGGTATTTTTATAGGTTTTTTGTAGGTGTTTTATAGGTTTTTGTAGGTTTCGTTGCTTCATTATATTTTCTCTGTTTTACTCTATTTTTTCTCGTTTCTTAACCCTTTTATCGGCTGACAGTGATAACAGTGCATTGTGTGATGTCCTAAGTTATAGAAATTTAATCAACAAATCTTCACTACGATGAACAACGATGAACGAATCGTTAATAATTTTTCTTAACATAATCAGGTTTGCTATGCTCTTTGGTTCCAGTTTGTTTCTTGTGTAATCGTTGATAGTTGACCGAAGCTCTTTGAATGCCCGTTCACTGGCAGAACTATTCACTTGCATGGCTAAAATTAACGGAACCAAGGGAGCGAGGAGCGAGAACATAATAAATAACATCATAAAGCCTTTTGTAGTGGGACCTTAGTTAAATCCAGGCACTTTACTGTCCTCCGGGCCCGTCCCGTCCGGACAGTCTAACAGTTGGCCAATCAAGTCTGAACGGTACTTTTTAAACATGAGCTACCTTGTTCTTATGCGAAAAACAGATCGACCGTCCTTGTCCGTCCGTTTTGGTAGTCGACCCACAGCCACCGTCCGAAAAAATTTTTTTTTTCGAAAAACGACAATTTTTAGGACGGTGGCGGCCGGTCGATTGAAAAAGGTGGACAGGCATGGACGGTCACTGTGCTTTTGGCATTAGAACATGTTAGTTTATGTTCTAGAAAGAAGACCGTCCATATTTGCTAACCCAATTGCTAGACCGTCCGGACGGGGACGGCCGCGGCCCGTCTTCGTCGGACGGGCGCCCCACTATGATGTTTACTAGGATCAAATTGGACCGAAAAAAGATAAAAATCAATAAATATAAAGAAAAGCATGGATAGTTACGTTAGAGCGTCTATCTTTTACATAGTTTTCGCCCTCTTCATAGCTGTTCGTCCTGCTCAATTCTCCCTGCTCGCCAATATCACTCATCATGAATGGATAAATGCTTAACATAACTACGATATAACGTGACTTTAGATGTAAAATTATGAGTAAAATAGTGAAGATATAATGAAACAACAAAACTACAAAAACCTATAAAACACCTATAAAAAACCTATAAAAATACCTATAAAATTTACAAGTAAATTTTATATGTTCAAAACGCCAGAAAAATTGTCAGAAAATTGTCATTTTATAGGTTTTGCGTACTATGGTTGGGGCTTAGTTTCGTAATTTTTTCGAAAAATTTCAAGAAATTTTTTAGAAAATAAAAATATCACATGATAGTACAAAAAAACTGCATCAGATACAATGGTTAGATTACATGTGAGACTGTGTTCTCCCTCTTTTGAGAAGTTTGTAGAAGTATGTTGGAAACTTCGTCGTACATGGCAGTTTCTAGTTTATGCCGTTTCTAGAATAGTAATCACGGTCTTGATTCAGATCTAACCATTGTATCTGATGCAGTTTTTTGTACTATCATGTGATATTTTTATTTTCTAAAAAATTTCTTGAAATTTTTCGAAAAAATTACGAAACTAAGCCCCAACCACTTGAATTCTCGTCCGAAAGACCATGGTTTTCTGTAGGGTTTTGGAGTCAAATTGTTTTGCCGTGAATTTTGTTATATTCGCTTGTTTTCGTGTGAGCCTTTGCACTAGTTCTGTTGCATTTTTCACGCTGATCACTTTGCTATATATATGCTCTCAATTTTCTTTAGAAAATTATCCAAGAATATGCCAAACCAGGTATCCTTCAAATTTCAATTTTAGGGAAACTGCTGGTCTCACCTCTTCTTCTGCAATTTCTGAAAAGCTTTTGCGTAATTTTGTGCTGACTTTTTGCCTATCTTGAAGCTCTTGAATTTCTCCACAAGTGTTGACCACGTATTGAGAAGTTAAACGCAACCATGACATGTCTAGGACCATTTCATGATTAAAATAGAGGGTTTCGAAAACTGGCTTGTAATGAGAAAAACCAAAATGCTCTGGTAGATTGAAATCACTCAGATACAAGTTTGCGCGCAATGGATAACCCTGATTACGCCCTCCATTTTGGTATATCATACATCTGAGTGCTGCTTCAATTTGAGCGAGTACCACCGATATTTTTCTCAAATTCCAGGTGGTCAGGAGTAGCTAAAAGTTACCTATTTTCAGAAACTGTTTTACCCGTTCCACTCACACCTTTTCACGAAATTTTTGCGCCATCGTGCTCAGCGTGAAAAATTAGGCTTATACACCCGAAAGTTACAGTCGGCCTTTCGCGTGTTAAGCACGTTTAAGATACTATAGCGTTGAAATAACACCATTTTGGGCCATTTTGGGACACTTCATAATTGAGTACTTTAGCCAGTTTTGCTTCATACCCCTCTAGTAGTTTAGGCCCTGGTTTATAGATAGCCTCTTGAAAGTTAACGTCTGAACCTAAGCGGAAATACTCGTATTTTTTTATTTTACATGCGAAAATTTTTTTATCAGAAGCTTAGTCTATGCCTTTACAAAATTTTGAAAAAGCACCAAGAAAACAGTTGTGAACGGGAACACCGTGTATTTTGCCTGATTACTCATGGACTGGACAGACCGGCGAATCCCGAAATTTTGATCGGATCCCGAATTTATCGAGATCCAGAATTTTTTTTCGTAATCTCTATCCCGAATGTTTTTTAGCCCCAATCATACCTGCACGCACGCCGGCGCGCCGCCGGGTTAAATTGGGCAAGTTAGAGCGCCGGCGGCGAAAAATATGAAGCGTGTCGGAGCCGGCGGCGAAAATTTTATGAGGCAACGGCGTATTTTTTTATTTTACATGCGAAAATTTTTTTTATCAGAAGCTTATAAGTCAAAAATGGCGACAAATCATTTGTCACAAACAACAAAATGGCGCTAAATCATTTGGCGCAAACAACAAAATGACACCAACTCAAATGGCGCCAATAGCGATTGGCGCAGCATTATATTGGCGCTAACAAGATTTTGGCGCCGGATCGCATTGGCGCACAATCATATTGGCAAGCTGGCATACTACCACTATCGCTGAAGACAATGACTCTCGACTCTTTTTGGAAATTATTAATACGTTCATTATAAACGTCTGATTGCAGAGAAGACAGCATCAAAGTGAATATCCACCTGTCACGAGGGTTGCCGACACGAGGTTTCAGTGTTCGGGTAGGTAAAATCGCATTTTTAGTCCTGTCAAACAGGTTTCACCACACGGTTTTACATATGATAGAATGTATTGCTTTTGATTCAAACAAAAATTAATTTTTTAGGTCATCCAGGTGGACATCCACCTGGACCAGGGGTACCCATCCCAAATCTCGGGTTCGGTGGGTGAATTCGTAGTTTTCGTCGTATCAAATTCGATTTGTCACACAATTTCACATATGATATAATGACTCGTTTTCAAATTCCACAAGAAAAAATTCCAGGTCATATGGATTGATATCCACCTGGCCAGAAGGTATCTACCTTGGATTTCGGGATTCCGGTGGGCAAAATCGAAATTTTGGTCCTAACAAACCGGTTACGCCATGAAATTTTGGGTTAGGAAAAATATTTTATTCTGAGATTAGAGAAAAATTTTTTCGGGTGATTGAACCCTGAGGATGTCAGGAAATCATTTCGACCTGACCCACCACTGGCGCAGCCTCGCAAAACGGAATAGTTGTAGCCTGATCAAATGGTATAATAGCAAAATGGCTCAGAGCTGATTGTCGCCAATAGGAAAACTGCGCCAAATCATTTGGCACAAACAACAAAATGACGCCAACTTAATTGGCGCCTAATTCAATTTGGTGCAGCATCATATTGGCGCAGCGTCACATTGGCGCCGTATCACATTGGCGCACAATCATATTGGCAAGCTGGCATACTACCGCGATAGTCATTATGCAGACTTACCCCGGAACTGCACATTTAATAGATACTTACACTTGCAAATACATCATTTCTACACAATTATCGTTCACTTACCATAATACAGCACCAACAAAACTTTTACTCTTTCTTACACCAAACATACAATTGAAATTCAAAATTTTGAGCCAAAACAACAAACGATTATGATAAAATTCAAATGAGATAACCACGGCAATTCTCGGATTCGCAACTGAAAATAATAAAGATTGACCTTGGACATAAGAATTTGAAACTTCGATACTTACAGGCAGGATTTTTTGCCGCGGCCCTTGCACAAAAGGTTATATTCCTTGTCTTCCATCCCTAAAAATAGATCAGTATTTATGTGTCTTCGCTAAAATGAACCAGGCTACCTCCATAATAGTCGAACGTGAGTTCTTCACCTAAAAAGAGCATATTCGATCTTGGCACCCTATAAAAAAATTAAAGAAAAATAATACAAGAAATACCTTTTTCGATATCCCTAAAAACTAGCCATCATAATATTAGCTGCAGAAAGTAAGAAATAATAAAAAAAGACCTGTTGGCAAAAAATGCAATTCTATGGTAGCTTGGACCAAACCTCTCCACAAACACGAACTGCACTTTCTAAAGAGAGGAGAAAATAAAAGGTAAGATCTTTAAACAAGAAAAAGCAGTACCATATTTGGATCACAGGAATGGTTTGCAAATCTGGCTTCATTTCCATGGTGAAAGGCGTCGATGACCTGAAGATACGAATCTTATACTTACAAAATAAAGACTAAACGCCCCGAGGCTCCTTGGAGGTATGAATTTGACATAACAAAGATTCCACAAATTCAATAGTAGCACATGACTAATGTCCACCATGTTTTCAAACCAACTCACAGAGTCAATCGCGCGGTTGACCGAAAACCCTCACCGCGATATAACTATTTTTACAGGAAAAGTTTTATAAATACATGAGTCAGGCTGACTCAAAAAATTATAAGTTTAGTTTCACTTCAAATTTTGAACAAAAACTCACGAATAAGCACTTTTCCTTGGTCACTCCATCCATGTTGTAGAGATACCTTACCTAGATTTTACCATGTGAATTAGAAATTGTACAACCAATTAGTACCGAGCGGGATTTAGCCGCCTTCATAGTCATCACCTAAATAAAACTCAAGTTGACATCCGCAAGCATGTGGTGATGTCTACCTTTCCACAGTACTCCATGACAAAAGAATTCTTGGGGATGTTCACAGCCGTTCTCACACTCCAGCCTTTTTTTACTGTTCGAAAGATGACTATGGGGAACTGCCTGCCTCTTTGAACCAAACGCATAGGACCTGAGAAAAGTGACTATAATAGCAGTAACGGAAAAATGGGAAAAACTCACAACTACGACCACACGGACAGTCGGTGCTGCAACTCCAAAATGGTAGAAAACGGTAGATATACACTCAAAGCCACCTGCATTCTATGATGCCTTCATCTGCAGGAAAATCATCTCGAATTCGGCCATCACTAGTGTAGGCAGGTTTTGTTCCCATTATCTGAAATAGTAAAATGCATTATTAAGACTACGGAGAAGAGCAAACCTGAGGGCAACACTTCGAACCCTTACAGCCCTCATCTTTGTCACATTTGCATGCCTTAACAAATAATTGAATTAAGAAGTTATACCACGATTTCTGACCGCTGCAGTTCGATTCTTGGTGACGAACTGAAATACGTGAAAATAAAGTAGTGATCGTACACAGGCAGAAAAAGTTGACCCTATCATGAGATTTAAGGACAGCATCATGAACTTCTTTGGACAGTATCTATAATACAAGACGAGGTAATTTAACATAGTGCGCAAAACATGATTGGCAATTTACTTAATTATTAACTCACATTATTAACGATGAACTAAAGCAGTATGACCATAATTAAGCTAAAGATATTTGTCTGCATACCTGGAAATCTCTTGGGAACACATTCTCGTACTTCTTGTCCACCCAGTTTTCGATGTAAATTTTTGCTTGACGGTAAGATCCAGCAATCTAAATTAGTAAATGGAGACAGAGAGTAACATACGGAAAAACAATTACTCTGTTCAATGTGTCCTCATGTTCGTGGAAGCGATAGAACCCAGGACTCTGCGATAAATCGTAGAAGAATGGCATGCTGGACCGATGCAACCCCTTTGCTATCACATTCTCAAATTGATTTTATTACATGAATGTGTCAAACAGGTTAAAATATGTAGTGAAAAAAGACAACAGGAGATACCTGGAGTTCGCGGCGCTCGTAGAAGTCCTCAATCTGCTTAAAATTATTTTAAACTATAAATAAGGTATCAGATTAACATACAAGCTTCTCGCAATCAGTCATAGATTTAAAACTCTCCACGGTAGACAAATCATAGGGATAATGCTTCCACTTGACCAAAAACCGAATCCCATCTGCCTGAATATTTTGGATGCCAAAGGAAAGTTTGACTTTAAGCAAAGCAGCTAACCGTTTCAATGAGGTGAAGTATTTTGTCAACTTCATAAGTCTGTTTCGTCGGATTATCATGTATCACTAGTACCGATGCACTGGAGGAGCGACTCAAACAATCTTGTTCTTCTTCAATTGGATCGATTTGCATGCCGGTCGAAGCATCACCATGAAGAACCAGAGAACTGTTTTCAGAAGTCTGGATTGTATACGTAAAAATATCACCGAAAATGGTAGAAAAGATGACTAACCGTGTTTTGATAGAAAGAAAGCGGCTCATTTGACTCATCAGGATCGGTTTGAGTGAAACCGTCTACTCTACAATTCCCAACTGCTGGAGCTGCTCCGACATCATCATCATCATCGATTTGGATCACCTCAAGACTTGCTTGACTTGGACTTGAATAATATTGGAAGAAATCGGTCAATGGCTTCTGATCCACCGGTCTTTCAAAATGGTACGGTAACGATTTTCTTACGACTAGAAAAAAGAAATAGTGCTTGAAAAAATCATGAAAATGAGACTTTACCTTTGTTGCTGCTGCTGCCACTCGGCTGTTCCACTATCAAAAAAGAGTACATTAAAGAAAGCCAAATTAATACGAACCTTTTATAGTTTGAGCTTTATAGAATCGATTATCAGCATGCAGCTTATCCAGTGCTCGCTTTTTGCCCAGAGTCATCAATATCGCTAAATTATAGACGTTAGATACGGCATTCAGATCATGAGACTTCAATTAATCCGCACATTCAGCTACAGTCAAACCTCGCTATAGTGGCACCCCCTGGGACCGTCCGCAGGGTGCCACTATAGCGAGGTGCCATTATATTGGGGTGCCACTATAGCGAAGGGTGCTGGACCGAAACAGTTTGCAAGTGCCACTATATCGAGGGTCTTACTAAAACAGGTCAATTGAATCTCAAATACCAAGTTTTTAATGTACCCTAAATTACGACGTATTTTCTGCACCCCATAGATAACCCGCACTTTCACTGGTTCGACTCCACCCTACTGACATTTATCTTTTTTCTGGTGTCTAGTGTAATATTGTTTTGTCTTTTATGTTTTCTCATCCTTTATTGTTTCCCTTTAAATAAGAATCATATTTTAAGACCATTGAGCTTACAGTGGGTAGGGGCACCCCGTCGGTATCCACCTCCAGAATCCAAAATGTTGGAGTTAGCTAAAAGTAAAAACAAAATCATTGTGGCTAATCTGTGTTCTGAACACGGTTTTTTAAAACCAAAATGCTGTTTTAACTAACCATAATCTAACTACTCGGGACTAAATAAAGTGCCACTATAGTGGAAGTGCCACTATATCGAGGTGCCACTATAGTGGGATGTCAATGACATCATGTCATTTTGCTTTATTTAAGGCAAAACAACCAAATCGGTCCCAGGGTGCCACTATAGTGGGAGTGCCACTACAGTCGAGTCTCGATTTAACGTACCCCTGGGGACCGACCCTAGGGGTACGTTAATCGAGGGGTACGTTAAATCAAGGGTAAATTTGACGGAGTTTATTATTGGAGGGACCAACCCTAGGGTACGTTAAATCGAGGGGTACGTTATATCGGGGGTACGTTAAATCGAGACTCGACTGTATAGCGGGGTGCCACTATAGCAAGGTTTGACTGTACAAGAAAAGTCAGACCGATTTCTGTGAAATCAGAAATTCGGAAACTAGAGACCAATTAAAGCAAACAACTTGCATTTTTCCGAGTAAAAATAGGATGTTTTGAGGGACGGCTATCGATTACCGACGGTCAATGAATTTTTTTTCAAAATTTTTGATCAAAATCATCAATTTTTAGGGCAAAAGTTTCTGGAAAGTGACCCTAACACCAAAATCTCATCCTGAATCCGAATCCGTTGAGATCAGATCGAAATATTTTTATAGACTGAGATATCTACTAAAATAGGTAAATGGTGCCAAATTCCTGGTCTATCTACTCAAAATAGCTATATATCAGCCCATAAAAATTATTTTGATCTGATCTCAACGGATTCAGATTCAGGATGAGATTTTGGTATTAGGGTCACTTTCCAGAAACTTTTGTCCTGAAAATTGACGATTTTGATCAAAAATTTCAAAAAAAAATTTCGGCGCTAGTAGCGAATACCCCCCCCCCCCCCCCAACAAATTTTTTTTCAAAATCAGGTTTTAACCATTTCTAAGTAATTCAAATGCGCTAAAAACGATAAAAAACGTGTTTTCGGGCATTTTCTGGCCTAAAAAGTTGATTTTTGGAAAAAAATTTTTTGACCAAAATTCGACTTTTTGCCTTGGGGGACCAAGGTTAACCACCTAAAAAATGGTACCTAGAGTCCTAAAAAGATGGAATTTGAACATAGTTTTGTTAGCTGGGCCTACCGCATAAAGAAACTCTGGTATGCATGCTTTTTCATGCATCCAGAGTCACTTTCGAGTGATTTGTGTCTAAGGTATGTGGGTGTGCGCATCTCAACTCCAAGCCCCCAAGCCCCCTGCGCCCCGAAGGGAGGCGCATGGTTAGAGATGCGCGCACTCACTTACCTTAGAAATAATTCCGAGCAAGACTCTTGATCATAAAATGCATAAAGAGACTCTTTTTGCCTAGCTCCAGTGACAAAACGAGGTAGAATACCTTGGTCCCCCAAGGCAAAAAGTCGAATTTTGGTCAAAAAAATTTTTTTCCAAAAATCAACTTTTTAGGCCAGAAAATGCCCGAAAACACGTTTTTTATCGTTTTCAGCGCATTTGAATTACTTAGAAATGGTTAAAACCTGATTTTGAAAAAAAATTTGTTGGGGGGGGGGGGGTATTCGCTACTAGGGTCAAAAATTCATTGACCGTCGGTAATCGATATTTTACCGTTTTGAGTTTTTCATCTAACTTTTGCATGATGAAACACTCAAAATTTGCATTTTTTGCAAAAGTGCCTTGGTACCAAAATGCAGCAAATTTATTCCACTATCGAGTCTTCGGTTTGGTTTCTGAGTAATATGAGAGAATTTGGTCGCAGGCAGCGACTCGCGGCAAATCATTTCGCGTTTAACAACTCCATAATCGTTTAATTTTTGGTAAAACTTCGACTCGCTACAATTGTGACTCGCTACACTTTTGGCGACTCGCTACACTTTAACTTTTTTGTCCATTTCACCCAAAAACATGTACTACATGTTCCCCTATCCCTTGCAATGTAGAGTGTGCTGGTCTTGGCCGCGAAGCGGCCAACAATTGGCCTGGTACAACAATCTGTACCCACATAACAATAGAAATTCAATCTGTAGCGAGTCGCAATTGTAGCGAGTCGCAGCAGCGAGTCACAATTTGTAGCGAGTCGCAGGTGGTTTAAATTTTTTGATCAAAAAATGAATTGTGGTTACCGAATTTCTGATGTTTTATAGCCGAGTGATGGCTTGTTCGAAAGCTACACTCAACGAGAATCTGAGCCAGTAATATTTACCAGTATAAAGCCTCGTGTCTAGGGTTGTCGACCGGTCGAAATTTTCGACCGGTCGAGTCGATGGAAGGTCGAAAGTCGAAATTATCGACCGGTCGGGTCGAGTCGAAGGTCGAAAGTCGAAAATTTCGACCGGTCGAGTCGAAGGTCGAAATTTTCGACTAGTCGGGTCGAAGGTCAAAATTTTTGACCGGTCGAGTCAAAATTCGGACAAATGCACGTAACAGCACAACAAATTTTATTGAAATTAATTATCGCTTTGTTTTGTTTTTTTCGCCTTCTTCAAAATTTCGGGTACAGGCTAATTGGTCGCTACAAAACTGGTCGTTTACAAAACTAGCCGTTTACAGAATTGGTCGTCACAAATCTGGTCGTTTAAGGCAGGATGATATCTCAAAATTTCGAAAAAAAGTACATTTGGTCAAAAAAAGTACAATTTGGTCATTTTTCGTCAAAAAGTGCAATTTTATCCAGTGCTTATTGCTATTTTGGAGCGAAAAAAAAAGATTTTGACTAAAAACTTCAAAAATAAAAAAGATTTGGGTCCCAAAAAAAGTACAAATCTTTTTTAAAAAGTACATATATCATCCCTGGTTTAAGGTCACCCGTCAAGGTCACCCGTTCATTCATTGATTACTTCTTGAAACGCCAATTCTGTAAACGACCAGTTTTGTGACGACCAATTCTGTAAACGGCTAGTTTTGTAAACGACCAGTTTTGTAGCGACCAATTAGCCTGTACCCAAAATTTCATCCACCAGATTAGCTTTGATGATGTGCAGGTTAGCTGCCGTTTGCTTTGCCAACCGAGATCTGAGTTCTTACTAAAATAGTGATTTTAAATACAAATTAACTACGCTGAACATGAATCTGACGTGTAATCTAACAGTTTTGCACATGAATGACCGACAACCTAGCGAAAACAAAACATTCTGGGCAAATCGGGCAAATCGCCAAAAAGGTCAATTTGCCCTAAAAAGGTGCTGCAAAAAGACTTTTTTTGATGCTAAAATATTTTTTTTTGCTGCAAACGTTGTTTTGCTTCACGAGCCTTCTTCGCAGCATTTTTCACTAGAAATATCAATTATTATACATATTTTGCTGTCAATTTGTCGACAAAATTTTTATTATTTTTTCGGAACGAATAAACCATGATATTCAACCCAAAAATTGTAAATTGTAAAAAAAATGAAAACAGTTTGTTGAGACAAAAATCCTGTTTTGACTCGTGCAGTTGAATTCGTGCAGGCTATGTAGTCCGAAAATTTATTCGTCGTGAGAACATATGCAATTGAAACAAAAATTTCCTTCGATGGAAGGTCGAAAGTCGAAATTTTCGACCGGTCGAGTCGAGTCGAAGGTCGAAAGTCGAAATTTTCGACTGGTCGGGTCGAGTCGAAGGTCGAAAGTCGAAAAATTTCGACTTTTCGACCTTAAAAGTCGAAATCGACCGTCGAGTCGACAACCCTACTCGTGTCCAATTAGCGGATTTTCCTTTCACTCTCACTCACACTCTTACCTCTCACTCTCACTTTCAGTGTGTGTCCAATTAGCGGACACTTATTTTTACTCTCACTTTCACTCTCACTCTCACTTGCACTCAATTTTCGTGTGTCCAATTAGCGGAATTTTCAAATATTCGAACAGCAACCTCTACATCACTCCTTAGAATCGCTCAGAACCACATCCAGAGTGGCCTAAAGGCAAAAATAACTGGTTTTTTGGGGGTTTACTAAAGGGGGGGGGGTAAACTTTTTGCGAAAATTCGATTGAGCGGATCAGATTTCGGGTCCGATAGGCTTAATCGCTCAAAATTCCAGGTTCACGGTGGTTTTGAGTGGTTCAGGGTGGATTAGTGTGGAATTCTGGGCGATATAGCCCATCTGACTGAAAATCTGATGCGTTCAATCGAATTTTCGCAAAAAAAGTTTACCCCCTTCAGTCAACCTTCAAAAAACCAGTTATTTCTGCCTATTGGGCTCTAGGTAAATTCATTTCGGGCAAAGCAAATTCAGTCAGTGCAACACATACATATGCATATTGCAACAAAATCATTGTGACAATTCAATTTGCGCCACAATCAAGTTGCGCCAAATTACTTTGCGCCACTCTTTTCAACCGGTTTTGGTCCCAAATGACGAGTATGATTATTGCCCACTGATTAAGATGCTTGTGTAGTGTTGTTTATATTGTTTTTTGCTTGTTCACTGCTGTTTTTCAACTGTTTACATCGTTCAGATATGTCCAACGAATATCGTACTGCAAAAGGTAAAATTATGGGGTTCCGCAATGGCTACGCAATGAGCTTTCGTCGAGTGCGCCAGCATGATGGAAAGTGGATATGGTGATGCACGAAAAAAGGCTGCGATTGGTTTACGATTGGTCAGTTTCCGACTTCAGTAATGATGGGTATAATAATTGCATTGCTCTTTTTCGTATATTATTTACAAGCAACTTCAGATTTTGAGACCGCCGTCAAGAATGCAATTCTTAGTTTTTCCCTGATGTGTCTGTCAAGGATTGTCTATTCCAGGCTGTACCAAAGTGTCTACAAGAGAGTGCAGAAGCAGAAAATAAGAAGTCTTTGGGCAATTTCGGACGTCCAAATGGTGCTTCGCTGCTTGCCTGCTTCATTCTTTTTGTCAATTGGGGAGGTAGAAAACGGATATGATGAGCTTCGTGCAGGGAAGGCCATTTCTGGACTATATAGTATACATATAGTAGTACCATGTGAGTACCAAAAAGGTACTAAATTTAGTACCATGGTACTAAATTTATTACCATAAAAATAGTACTCTTTTGTGTATGGTAGTAAATATAGTACCATGGTCCCTGTTTAGTTCCAAGTACTAACATCTTGTTCAACTGTGTTTATGTAGTATTTTGATGTCAGCAGCATGAACATCTTGTCAAAAATCATTTAATACCATCCAATTTGTCACTTTAAAAAATTTTTCTTAAAAAAAATAGATTAAACATAACAATGTAGGATGTTTTCTCCGTGCACAGCTAATTTTAATCAAGTGGTACGCCACAAAGTGCCACTGGATTGCCACTAATTACCATTGGATTGCCACCAAAGTTGTCAAATCCAGTGGTAATCCAGTGGATTACCACTGGATTCGCGCCCATTCACTAAGGATTTATTTGCTAAGGCATTCTTTCTTAAAATCCGATTTGCTGAGAACTTTGCTACCTTTTCGTACTTTCCCTTTATCTCAATGTTCTGATAGGTGATTGGAAATTTTTCCGACGGGTCATTTTTCCACGGACATTTTTCTGCCGTATTTTTTTTCTGGTTTTTACTGATTTCAACGTGAGATCTAGGTAAATGATATTTTCAGATTGTGACCAACCTACCCCAACCATCCTAAACCACCCAAAGTACCCTAAAACAGCCCTAAATATCCAAACCAAACCCAAACCTGAAAAATAAAAATTTCGCAAAAATAAAAATAAAACACCATTTTTTAATTTAAATTTGTGAAGGAATTGGGTTTGTTAAGCTCAAAGTTGAGATTTTACACATCCCAACTTCAATACCTGGTCTAGGTATCACCGGCCAGGTGGATGTCCACCTGGATGGCCTAAAAATGAAAAAGTTAATTTAAATAAAAAAAAATCTATTTTTCCAAACTAAAAAATTTGCGAAGAATTGGACTTGTTGAGACCAAAAGTGCGATTTCACCTACCCAATCCCAAATCTATGGTTGGGTACCACCTGGACAGGTTGATATCCAGGTACCTCAAGAGTAGGGGTATATTCCCCCAAATGTCCTGAAAGGTCAAACGTTAGTCTTTTTATATCTGAAATTACGGTTAAAAAATAAAGTGGTCACACAGGTGGATTAGAACCAGCAACCTCGGCGGTGAATATCCAAGTGGTCGTCCACTTGGATCGAAAATGTTTTTCACGTTTTTGGATTCCAAGACGATTTTTCTGAACTAATTCGAGCACCCTGAAGATGGTTTGACAGTGGTGAAATCACGTTTTATCGAGAAATTTTTGAGTTATTGCTAACGATTGATTTTGATAAATCAATCGTTAGAAATAACGTAAAATCATGGTAAAACGTGATTTTACCACTGTCAACTCATCTTCAGGATGCTCGATTTAGTGCAAAAAATGTTTTAGAACCCGGAAACGTCAAAAAAAATTTTTGATCCAAGTGGACGACCATTTGGTTTGGTCACACTGGATGATGGGGTTCTTAGTGATTCTAAGGGCTGATTCAGAGGTCGCTAGTTCGAGTCCATCTGAGCGTATACCTTTTTTACCAATTAAAGATATAAAAACAGGCGTTTGACTTTTCAGGGCATTTGGGTGATTTTAGCCCTACTCTGGAATTACCTAGATATCAACTACCGTATTTCCTCTAAAATAGCCCCGGGCTATTTTATTCAAACCTCCAATTTTCAGAAAAATTTGAATTCGATTTCGAGATTTTGGGTGAAAATTAAGAATCTAAAAAGTGGAATCGGTAGAGCTCGTGGGAGTTAAGAAAACGTATCAAACAGCTTTGCAAAATATTTACTCTGCTCCGAGATACAGACCCTCAAAGTAGAGGGGGGGGCTATTTTAGAAGGAGGGCTATTTTAGAGGAAATACGGTAGTCCAGGCGGTAGCCACCCCAGGTTTGGAGTTGGGTAGTTAAAGTCGCACTTTTGGTCTTAACAAGCCGAATTCCTCACACAATTTTAAGTAAGAAAAAATGGTTTATTTTTTATTCTAAAGAAATTTTAATTTTGTAGGCCATCCAGGTGGACATCCACCTGACCAGGAGGTAACCACCGCACGTTTTGAGGTTTGCGTGGGTGAAATATTGATTTCGGTCTTGACAAACCTTATCTAACACATAATTTTAAGTTAGAAAAAATGAGTATACCGTATTTTCTCTATTAAACGGGCCCTCTCTAATAAACGGGCCCCTCGACTTTGAGGACTTATATCTGAGCCCAGAGTAAACATTTTGCAAAACTGTTTTTTGCGTTTACTGTACTCCCACGAGCTCTACTGATTCCACTTTTTAGATTTTGGTTGAGCACCCAAAAATCTTGAAATTGACCTCAAAATTTTCCGATTTTTGAGGGGTTGAAAAATAAACGGGCCGGCCCGTTTAATAGAGAAAATACGGTAATTAAGAAGAATTTTACTGGGAGAAAATAGATATAGAAACCTGGAGAATGAAAGGGAAAGAGAAGAAAAAGTTGGAATGAGAAGGTCTTTGACACAAAAACAACTACAAAACGCCTTACTAAAAGAAAATTTACCGAATGTGCTTTTACCAAAAAAACTTTTACCCCGTTTTATTCACTTCCTCTCTCTACACAGTCCTTAATCCCGTCAAAATTCAAAAGACGCCAATTTAAATTTTTCAAATTTTGAAAAAAAACAGCCGGCCTTCTCATGAATTCGAGGTCGAGAAACACGAATATGAGGTTATCTCCTCCATCTGACCATCTAACCGGGATTGTGAACTCAAGCCAAATAAAGTTTTGATATACCGTATTTCCTCTAATAAGCGCGCATGCTCTAATAAGCGCGAACCCCCTACTTTGAGGGTCTATATTAAAATAATTGAAAAATGACATAAAAATACCCTGTAAGGAGGGGGGGGGGTTGATGCGTCCTTGGTAAACGGGATAAGTACCCTAAAGTCTTCTGACTTTTCTTCCTAACGTATCCTGCGGTACCTTGAGCTTCAAGCACCACAGTTTTTGCCTCACATTGCCCCTTCAACACAAGATTTTTTAAGTGCATGCAGCAAACTTACTGATAATTTCGTGGCTCTGATACAGTAGAACAAAGTGAAATTCTATAGCAATTCACCAAGAACTCTTTGAACACGAGAGTTTTTTGTACACAGCAGTTGGCCAAAAAAATTTTTCAGTCAAAATCGGAATTCCCGAATATTTTTGTGTTTCTTTCAATTTTTTCGAAAACTTTTGGTGTCACTCAGCACAGCATTGAATTTTGCGTTGAATAGACAAGAAAGATTGTGTCAAATGCTGTTTTACCAAAGAAACATACCATTTGAAGAGGAAAATTCCGGTTTATTTTCCGGTCGGAATTATATTTTCAATATTTTGAATATGTCTGTTCAATATACTTGAAATACTAATGCTGCAAAGCGTCGAGGCAGCAAAGCCATCAATCATCACTTAATTTTAGCATCTCTTTAAATTTGGTCTAACGTTGTGTTCATCTATTTTCAACTAGAAAACTTTACATTCCAACTCCTGTGCGTAACTTTTGCTACTCCTGACTCAGAATTTTCCTCGGCTTAATAAAAATTTGGCGCAAGTATAGAATGCTTTTTTTTCAGCTTTTTTTGTCAAAGTTTTTTCAAAAAGAAAACACCCTCGTGTTCACCGTAAAAATCTGCGTCCGAAATCCCGAAAATCCCAGACCCGTGTCGGAGTGAAAAAAACGTAACTTTAATTCAAAGATTTCAATAAAATTCAACACAAAATTCTGTGATTAACAGTGAGCGAATAATAAAAAATGACATTGTTCGAAAACAGTTCTTTAAAATTAATTCCAGTTTTTAAAGCCTTTCAAAAGATACAATAAACTTTTCAAAAATTACAACAAAATTCTATCGTTTTTTGTTGAGTGTGTTTTAGAGTAGGTATCAAGACAACTTTAATAAGTACCTTCTTTGGGTTAATTTTTATTCTGTTAAATCCGTAGAATATACTGACGTGTACGACTGTGTCGTTCCATTTTTATATTTGGGTGAAATTTTCGGATTTTTTTTCGAATATTATACTATTTTTGTCTTTCTTCGGCCCAAACCTTTTGAAAAAAATATTTCAAGCTCATTATGGGTTATGTAATACGGATCAGCATTGCATCATCATATTTTCAACTCTTATTCTGTGAATGTGAAAAGTTAAAATGAAAGAGTGATAGTAATTCTCTTTTATACCAAAAGTTCGATAAAAACATAACTATTTCGAAATTTTCTGATTTATTTCTTGAATTTTTCTTCGAGCGAGCATCAATGATCCATCGTATAGACAATTATGATATTAATTTTGTACAGTCCACTCTCGATATAGTGACACTCTCGATATAGTGACACCTTGAAAAAATATTGGTTGGCCGGCAGAGAAACTCAATTTCGTTTCCAAAATCTTTAGGGCTTGTTCCGGTATAGTCTCGGTACCCATACTTTTATTTATGCAGTCGTACATACAAAAATTAGTTACTTTATAAGTACTGTCAAGTCTGAATATAAGAGCAGCCCTGAGGCAGGGTGATGAGGCGGCGGGCCGCCTTATTAAAAGGAAGGGTGAAAGCTGTTAAGGACATAGTCTCGACTTGAAAACATTATTCCAAGTTTTGTGTGTTTTTAAATGTCGTTTTAGAGCCGTGTTTTGTCGACAATCCGGTGTTGCGATGTCAGACAAACTTGTGCAAAATTAAAAGATTGATTAGCATAAACAATATCAAAGTTTCGAAATTCCTTCGAAAAATGTCCTGAAAACGGAAAAGAAAAGCGGAAAAAACCTACAAAAAAAGCTTGATAAATCTTTTATTGAAGTTCAATTTTTAAGGCATTTTTTAAGGAATTTATGAATTCTGATATTGACAATGCTAATCCAACTTTTAATTCTGCACAAGATTGTCCAAATTCGAAACATCAGATTGTCGATAAAATATGGCTTTAAACGCATATTAAAAAACACAAAACTTGGAATAATTCGAATTATTCAGCCGGCTGAGCTAAGACTCAGCCGGCTGAAATCAGCCGGCCGAGGACACCACCCTGCTAGGTGCATGTAATTTATTGACTGTGTAATATGTAATTGAACACTGTTAATCACTAATTCAATTTTTAAAAGATTTTGTCTGATATGGAATGAAAAAATTAAGAGCAGAAAATTTCTAGCGAAAAATTCAAGTAAAATTTAAATTTAACAAAAAAGTCGAATCCTCACACATATTGTAATTGATGCCAGCTGCAAGGATGAGACAAATAACCTAAATTTTTTATCTTTTAAGTTATAACTTGATAATACTAATTTACTCTAAATATCCTTGCGGTGTCTGTTATATTTTTTATGCCTTCTCAGTTCATCTTTTTGAGCAGATAGTCAAAAAATGTATCATCTATTGCTGCCTGGATTCTGTAAATAATATTTTGACGATTTTGTATAAAAGCCTAAGCCTTCATTAACGCCATATTTTGACGGTATATATTTATAAAAATGTCAAAATTCACCGTATTTACTATAATGGGTGCAGGCCGTTTCGTCGCCACAATTTTTGTCGCCAGCATTTTCGTCACCCACAATTTTCGTCGCCAAAAATTTTCGTCGCCAACAATTTTTGTCGCCGGTATATTTTCGTCGCCGCAGTTTTCGTCGCTCACAATTTTCGTCGCCAACAATTTTCATCGCCCAGAATTTTCGTCGCCCACAATTTTCATCGCCGGCATATTTTGGTGGACAAACCGGTGGACCTTTGTACTTTCCTTTTCCTGCAGTATTGTTCTCGTACGTTCAGAGACCAATACATAGAGCTGAGCAACATAAACATAAAAATGCCAGTTTTATGAAAATAAAAGGCTCAAATCAAGAACACCCGTCAAAATCTTTAAATCCCGTCAAAATCATTAAATCTCCCGTCCGATTTTTAAAAGTTCTCTTTCTCGGTGTATAGTGTTCGAATTTTTTTTTTGCATAAGCTTGTAGCCCTGAATCTCTAGTTTCTGATAAGCTATCAACTAGCTTGATACAATTTTGAAAAACAGGAGAAAAATTGAGTTTTTCAAAACCACACCTTTTTTCAAAACGACTCTACCACTTTTCAAAATTGTATCAACCTAATTGACATCTTATCAGAAACTAGAAATTCAGGGCTACATGCTGAAAAAAAAATAAAAAATTTGAAACATATACACCGAGAACCAGAACTTTTAAAAATTGGACGGGAGATTCAATTATTTTGACTGGAGATTTAATGTTTTTGACGGGTGTTTTCAAGTATAACCAACAAATAAAAAGAGAAAGAAGCGTGACAAACCGTAACGACGCTAAACACGTAAAATCAATAGACAATTGTGCCAACAAAAATACAGTCCATGCTCGATTTAACAACTCAAGGCAAAACATATGCCGGCGACGAAAATTGCGGGCGACGAAAACTGTGGCGACGAAAATATACCGGCGACGAAAATATGCCGGCGACGAAAATTGCGGGCGACGAAAATTGTGGCGACGAAAAATGTGGGCGACGAAAATTGTGGGCGACGAAAATTGTGGCGACGAAAATATGATGGCGACGAAAATTGTGGGCGACGAAAATTGTGGCGACGAAAATTGTGGCGACGAAACGGCCTGCACCCACTATAATAGTAGCCCAGCCCCTCTAATTGTAGCCTCCCCTCTAATAGTAGCCCCCTCCCCCAAAGAGGGTGGTTGAAAATTAGTAGCCCTGGGGCTACTATTATACTAAATAAGGTATGTGTTCCTTTTGAATAACTTTATACCTGCCGACAGGTCATAAAAAGTAAAGGCTGTATGTGAATTTCCGCACCGAAAGTTAGACCGAATTTAATTAATTTGGTGCGGAATTTCACACTTTTGGTGCGGAAATTTAATTTGATCCAAAAGTAAATAGGCTAAAAGCATTCTGACCTTTTCATTTTTCGGCCCCAAATAATCAAAAAAGAAAGTCAGGTGTGCCACCAAGGAACGTGTGCACTTAAAAAATAGGAAGTCATTTATATTTTTAAAAGTGGTATTTCCATGGCGCAGTGCGTAAGCGTTCGCGTTTTTTGACCCAAATTAATGTTGCGGGTTCGATCCCATTGGTGGCATGCTATTTAAATTTTACCTTGTTTGGCCATTTTAGAGATAATTAAACTTTTTTGGCGCCAGATTCGGAATCAGCGACCCAAATTACCTCCAGAACTGACCAAACAAGCCAAAATAAATAGGATGTCACCACGTGAGATCGAACCGGCAACATTATTTTGGGCCAAAAAACGCAAACGCTTACGCACTGCGCCATGACAGAAAATACGGTAGTAAATATATTTTTTTTTCGGCGCGACTGTAATACACTAGCACCTTGTGTTCCTTTTGTTTAATGGGTAAAATTGTGGATATTATATTGATGACAAAAATGTTGAGGTTCGAATCACAATGGTAGCAAATATTTTATTTATTTTCGTGATATATCTGAGTCACGTCCGAAGGATTGGACATCTAAGAGAGAGGGAAATGGGAAGCGAGTGTACTCGCTCAATGCTGATGTCTATGTGGCCCAATTGGAGAGACTGAATGAGGCAATTGATTGGAAGAGACAATGGAAGAAGAACGGAATCATCTTCCGCCAAGACAATGCCAGGCCCCTCATCGCAGCCAAGGTGATTAGGGCAATCGAAGGCTGTGGCTGGGAGTTGCTTGAGCATCCTCGTTACTCTCTAGATGGAGTTGCCACTGACTTCCACGTGAATTGATCCATCTCTAATGAATTCCAAGGACAGTGTTCGACAATTGTGATGAATTAATGCAAGGAGTGATTGATTGGGTTGCCTCTAGGAATCCCCCATGATTTGCAAGAGGAATCAATAAGTTGCCAGAGAAGTGGCAAGAGATTGTCGACAACGAAGGAGAGTATGCTAATGAGTAGTAAAAAGTCTAGTTATTCGTATTTTGTCTATGCTATTATACCTATTTTTTAAAGTAGACCACCCTGAGTTGCTTAATTTTGTGCCTCTTTTCATTGACCTTTTTAGGCCCTTTATTTTTGAGATAACTAAACGATTGATAGCGGAGGTAGGCGTAAATCCGGAATTTTCGGATTTTAACCGCGGCGAAAATCCAGAATTTTGGGAATCGAATATTTTGAGCGTAATTTTGATGAGTTTCGGTTTTGTCTTGAGGGATTTAGCATTGTTAGACAGTTAGCGCGAATAGCTCTAACAGAAATTTTATTAAGAGAACGTACACATATCAATTTCTACACTTATCCTAAACTCGTTACCAGTGTTGTCCATTTGGCTCGCGCGAGCCAAACGAAACACCTAAAGTCGCATGTCCTAGCGAGCCAAATGGGTTCGAGCCATATGGCTCGCCTTTTTTTATATATGCGAGCCAATTGGCTCGCGTACTTGTTTTTTTAAGCGAGCCGAACGCGAGCCAAAACCATACAAGCCATTTGTATCGCGAACCATTTGGCTCGCAAACAAAAACGAATGGTTCGGCTCGCGCTTTTTATGTGAGTTTTAACCGTCAACTTATTGTTAAAGACAAATAAAAGGGCAAATTAAGTGTTACTGGCTCAATATTTGCAAGAAATCAGTCAAAAAATTGAAAAAAAAAGGAAAAATAAACTAGATTTAGTCTTTATTTCAGCAAACAAGATTTTCCGCGAGCCGAACTATACGCTTATTATAGATGCGAGCCAAATGGCTCGCGAGCTAAGAAGCTCTTGTCACTTTGTTCTTTAACTTGGCGAGCCATATGGCTCGCGGACACAGCTATTTGGCGAGCGAGCGGTGAAACTTCGACTCGCTACAATTGTGACTCGCTACACTTTTTGCGACTCGCTACACTTTAACTTTTTTGTCCATTTCACCCAAAAACATGTACTACATGTTCCCCTATCCCTTGCAATGTGGAGTGTGCTGGACTTGGCCGCGAAGCGGCCAACAATTGGTCTCGTACAACAATCTGTACCCACATAACAATAGAAAATTCAATCTGTAGCGAGTCGCAATTGTAGCGAGTTGCAGTAGCGAGTCACAATTTGTAGCGAGTCGCAGGTCGTTCGAGCGAGCAGCTCGCGTCCTCTCAAAGGGAGGACGAGCTAACGAGCCAAACGCACAACACTGCTCGTTACTACACTCATCCATACTTTCATTCACGACAAATAACATTTTAAACAACTCAGCATTTACAACAACTGCTTGATGCTCGGTCAATACTTGTGGAGGAATTCAACAGCTACAAGATCAGCGGAAAATCAGCACGAAAATCCGACAAAAGTCACTCAGAACTTACAGGAGAAGAGGTAAAACCAGCTGTTTTCCTTGTATTGGAATTTGAAGGATACTTGGTTCGGCATATTCCTGGCCAACTTTCTATAGGAAATTGCGAGTGCAATATATCGGAACACCCATACTCCTATATAGGAAAATGATCTGCGTGGAAAACTGCACCAGAATACACCAATATACCGGTCGGGCGTTCTCGTGTTAATAAATAAAGACAGGATAAAATAACAAGGCTGTCTAACAAAGCGATCAAATGAGACAACTATCGTTTACGCTAAAGTAGGAATGCAAAATAAATAAGCTAGAGACACATAAAAAATCAAACATTCTTTTATTTTGAATAAATGTTTTCGCAGCTGAAATCCCAAAATTCCTGATTTTCGCAGCGGTTAAAATACCATAATTTCGGTTTTTCGCCGCGGTTAGAATCCGGAAATTCGGGATTTCCGCCTAACTCCGATTGATAGCTTGTTTTGTAGCCCTAACCAAGGGCTTTCTAATAAATCATTAATCGAAATTGTTAAAAAAATAGTTTCTAAAATTAATATTAAAAAATGGCGGCAAATTATGCACCAACCCAATGCCGTGGTTCGTTAATACGAAGAAACTGGCGCTACCAAGACTTCGTTACAGTTATCGTGTCTGATGTCTTGTTTGCTGTTTTTTGTACTTGGGAGTGAATAAAATCTTTTGTCTCCGTCTTATAATGGCTTTATTGGGGATGTTTCTGGGGCTTGCCACCCAAAAAGTCTGAAACGGGTCGTGGTGTGGTTATGCCGGCCGATTTTTTCTTAAATGTTAACGTAATTTTGAATCACCCTGTATATTTTTGTCACATCAATGAAATAATTTCTGATGTAGAAGATAGCTCAGAATCTAAGCTTCTGTTTGGTATATAAAGAGTAACAACAAGAATAGAAAAAATCGACCCTATCGGAGTATAGGTTGGTTAGAGATGCGCACACCCACATACCTTAGACACAAATCACTCGAAATTGACTCTGGATGCATGAAAAAACATGCATAAGAAAGTGTCTTTATGCGATAGGCCCCAGTAAACAAAACTATGTTCAACATCTACCATTTTACACTAAATTTGCCCATTTTCGGTCTTTTCTCACACCGAAATAGCCCTAAATCCCTTCAAAAACGGTCAAAATAGGTATTTTTGGGTGGTCCTAAAACTCAGTTATTTATTGACTAGAACACAAAAATAATGTCTTTTTCGAGCTTCTGAGGCAATTTAAAGTCGATATAGGGTGTTTGGAAACACTTCAAACAAAATTTCATTGGGGGGGGGGGGGGGATGTTATACTCCGGTAGCGCCAAAAAATTTTCTATGATCGCCAAAAAGTTTGATAAAACACGAGCTCGACCTCGACTTGCCTATGTAATCGAGGGTGACTCAGGGATAATTTTATCCGAAATTATCCGAAACTATTAGGTTGAAGTGACGAATCCCGCCCCCCCCCCCCACGGGGACTGATCAGGTGGAGGAGATAACTTCATATTCGTGTTTCTCGACCCTGATTTCATGAAAAAGCCGCGCATTTTTTTGATTCTGACAAAAAAAAATTTTGAACCACAGGGGGGTATCATGGTTTTTTAGTCAAAATTTGAAAAATTTAAATTGGCGCCTTTTGAATTTTAAAGGGAATAAGGGCTGTATTGGGAAGGGAAGGGAATAAAAGGGGCCACTTTTATGGCAGAACGTTAAAAATTCAAAATTTTGTATTCTTCGCCTGCCTCACCATGTTTTTCAACTGGGCCGTGGCAAAAAAAGACTCTATATGCATTTTATGGTCAAGAGTACTTCTCGGAATCACGGAATTCTGAACTCAAGCCAACTATTATCCTATTATGCTATTATAAACGATTATGATCCAGTAACCAAAATGCGGTAGAAATACCTTATATATGGGTAATCCTTTTTCTTGGGGCAAATATACTTTTTTTTGGCAAATTTTTATTTTGACTGATTTCATTATTTTTTCTCATCTTTTTTCAAAAGTGAAAACATCATTATGTAGCCCTGCGACTTTAGTTTCTAATGAGGTATTAATTGTCGCATCATCTATGCAAAATGTAGTACAAAAGGGTAAAAGTACGAACCAAATTATTTTTCTGACTTGCTTCATACTTTTACCTTCTTGTGCTACATTTTGCGCGGATGATGCAGCAACTGATACCTCCTAAGAAACTAGAAACGCAGGACTACCTGATGGTGTTATCATTTTTAAAAAAAGATGAGAAAATTCAATAAAATCATTTAACACAAGAATTCGCCCCAAAAAAGAGTAAAATTTGCCCCAAAAAAAGTATATTTGCCCCAAGAAAAAGGATTACCCCTTATATATGGTTCCAGGTACCCTCTCCGAGTGGCTTACCATGGTCCCTCAAGGCAAAAAGTCGAATTTTTGGTCAAAATTTTTATTTCTAAAAATGGCTTTCCGACACCTAAAAACTCATTTTGGATATGGATTTTTTCTGGTGCAAAAAGATTTTATTTTGGTGCAAATCGCCGTGGTGCAAATTGAATTCTTTTTGGTGCAAATAGTATTCTTTTTGGTGCAAATAAAATTCTTTTTGGTGCGAATCGTATTCTTTCTGGATAATATTTTTTTGCCCGTATAATACTCGTCAAGATTCAATCAATAAAAAAAGATTTAATTTGCACCAAAAAAGAGCTTTTTTGCAGCAAAATTTTTTTTGCACTAAAAAAAAATCTGTGTGCACCAAAAAGAAATTTTTTTGCACCAGAAAAAATCCATATCCACTCATTTTCTGTACGTTACACTTGACGAAACGGCATAAGATGTTGAAAAATCCTGTTTTCGGTCGAGTACCGGATAAGGGGCACGACGATAATTCCGCGCCGGATAATTCCGCGTCAACTTTTTTCTTTTGATCAAAGAGATAAATTTTTTAGCACTTTTTCAGAAGTGATAACACCATCAGGCAGCCCTAAGTTTATAGTTTCTAATGAGGTGTCATTTGCTGGAACATCTTTGCGAAATGGGGCACAAAAAAGTAAAAGTATGAAACAAATCAGGAAATAAACGTTATTTTCTGATTTGTTTCATACTTTTACTTTTTTGTGCCACATTTTGCGAACATGTATCAACAAATGACACCTCATTAAAAACTAGAATCTTGAGGCTACCTGATGGCGATTCTTTTCTGAAAAAGGAGCTGAAAAATTAATCTCTTTGATCAAAAGAAAAAAGTTGGCGCGGAATTATCCGGCGCAGAATTCTCCCCGTGCCGGATAAGGAAGTCCGGCCATGTTTTTTTTTAAATTAGCATGTAGGCCGGAATCTCTATTTGCTAATGAGCTATCAACTGACTCGATGCAGTTATGACAAGTTTGAGAAATGCCCGTATTTTAAAAACAGAGGTTGTTCCATAAATACGGGTATTTCTTAAACTTTTTATCACTACATCGAGTCAGTTGATAGCTCATTAGCAACTAGAGATTCTGGGCTACATGCTGATGTAAAAATAAAAGATTTACGATCAGAAAAACACGAACGACACCCAACTGGCAGGACTCCCAACTGGCAGCACCCAACTGGCAGGACTCCCAACTGGCAACACCCAACTGGCAGCCAAATTTTTCCTATATTTCCTAGACAAACAAATCATTTTAAACTAGTAACACTAGAGTTGACCCAAAACTGCGGTTCCGGTTTACCAGTCCTTTTTCGGATCCCGATTCCGGTTCCTGTCCTCATCCAAATATCAATTCTAAGCCTAACTCTATCATGATTTTGCTCTTTCTTGGCTGATTTCAAACGCATATTTTCAACTTTTGGAGCTAATTTCTTGTGTTAAATACCAAAATAAAAAAACACATGTAAAGCTGCAGCGATTATTTTCAATAATACATTTTTGAGACTCCGGTTTTGGTTTCGGCATAAATAAAATTCCGATTCCGGCTGCGGTTTTTACAAAACTCAAATCCCGATTCCGCTGTTAGCAAAAGTCAAATTCTGGTTCCGGTCCAAATATCGATTTCGAGACAACACTAAGTAACACTATGTTATAGTAACACTAAGTCAAAATGTAAAACAAAACATTAATTCTCACGTAAAATCGTATAGTTAGTTGGGTTTGATAGTACTAAAATTTCGATTTCACACACGCGTACACGAAAAATAATTCAGACCAGCGAGGGGATATCCACCTACTCGAAGATACCTACGCCAGAATATTGAGGTACATACCCCAGTCAAGACTAAAAAATTAAAAACAGGCTGCCATTTGAGAGTCCTGCCAGTTGGGTGTTGCCAGTTGGGAGTCCTGCCAGTTGGGTGCTGCCAGTTGGGAGTCCTGCCAGTTGGGTGCTGCCAGTTGGGAATCCTGCCAGTTGGGATTTTACCGAAAAACACTGAGAAATACTCGCTTGTACGATTAGTGGCGAGAAGAAGCTTTGCAACGGCAAAAAAAACTTTGCCCTTTAGAAAGTGCTCATTTTGTCTTTCCCTTTGACTTCCTATTGTGAACCTGGCCTTGCAGTGCAGAGTTTTGCCACAGATCATAATAGGCTATTAGTCGTCTAATCGCAATGTTATCCGTCATTGCGTTTCAGTAAATTCACATTTACCCTCGATATATATATATGTTTATGTACACTTTTTTCATTCATGCAATTGACTGTTTTTACAGCGCTTAGAGTTAAGGCTGTGAGAAGGCAACAGACAGGTTAACATCTCAACAAGTGGATTTGATCTGAAAATGGATGTTCCAATTTACATGTACGAATTCGAGATTCCGAAGTAAGTATTTAATACCAAATTACTTTTTATTTGTAAATTTAATTTCTGTTCAGCACTTTGGTGGGTCTTATCATTGGCGTAGAAGGAAAAACAATTAAGGTTAGTCGGTGTTATGGTTTTGTTTAGAATCACTGGCTGTTTGTTAGGAATTCTGTTATCATGCTCAAGTTAGGATGCTTATTCGACCACATCACACGCTGAAAATGATGAAGACGCATCAGATTTGCTCAGTTGAAGGAACACGAGAGAACGTCAATAAGTGGTATGTAGATTCTCATTTTACCTCTTGATTTTCCTCTCATAACCCCTCTATAGTCTGCACATGATCAAAGGCCGTTTTCCAAAAGAGCGCTTTCCCGATTTGGATCTCAAGCCAGTGCTGCCGCCTCCAATGATGACGCATCCAGTTCAAATGGGTTACTGGTACGGTGAAGCCATCTGTTGACTCAAAGAATTTAGACTTTTTGTTCTCATTTCCATGATTTCCATGTGTGGGTACCGAATAAAGAGATTTTGTTGTTAAATTCATAAGAGATTCTGTGTTTACACTCCATTTTGGTGTGCACTTTAGAGTGCTGGATTAAAAAATACAAAATGGGATTTTAGAATGTTGGACTACAATATAAAAGGGGAATTAGATTGGTTGTACATGTCTTATTTTCTCTAAGGGCCTGCTTACAGTGGGATGTCGATGTCGAAGTAAAAGTGGTGTCTAGATCTCGCGTTTCCCATAGGAAAATGCCAAATCTGATATAGATGACCTATACCTACTTTTTGATTTTAGGTATAGGTCATCTATATCAGATTTGGCATTTTCTTATGGGAAACGCGAGATCTAGACACCACTTTTACTTCGACATCGACATCCCATTGTAAGCGGGCCCTAATAGGACCCACGGGGTTTTATACTCAACTCACCAAAAACTCATATAACGATCCGGTCGATTCTCAATAAAAACATAAGAATTCTGAGGCGTAAAAAAGGAACTTGATCGGAATCACGTATAAGGTAAGTGGGTACGCGCACTCCAAACTCCCAAGCCCAAGTCGACAGACCTTGTAAGTCATACAGTAACCGGGACTCAATTTTTTTATAAAGCAATCTGTAGCACATAAAAACGACCATGTCCGAGCCAGGAAGTTACACTTAAAGACAATCCATAAGCCGAAATACTGACCGCAAGTCTTTCGTAAAATCGAAAAAAACTGTGCCCCAAACGTGGTGCGCAAAACAGATAAATTTATCTGAACAGATAAATTTATCTGAACCGATAAATTTATCTGCCAGATACAATTTTATCTGACAGATAAAATTTATCTGCCAGATAAAATTTTATGGGTCAGATAAAATTCGATGTTTAAATAAAATCACTAAAAAAATAAAAAATGGGTTCCACACTTGCAAATCTATAGAAATTTTTAAAAATGATAGTGACAAAAATAGCTGATGGGTTTTCAAATTTTTCAGCCAGGATTTCTGGCGAAACCCATCAAATATTTTAGTCACTATTATTCTTAAAATTTCCATAGATTTGCAACTGTGAAACCCATTTTTTAATTTTCTAATGATTTTTATTTAAAAATCAAATTTTATCTGACCGATAAAATTTTATCTATCAGATAAAATTTTATCTGGCAGATAAATTCTATCTGTCAGATAAAAATTTATCTGGCAGATAAATTTATCGCTTCAGATAAATTTATCTGTTTTGCGCACCACGGCCCCAAAGCAAATCATAATTCGTGAAACAAAACTTCATTAAACAAAAACACATTTTTCATTTACGCAATTTACAAAAACATATGACCACCACACAAAATTGTTGCTTGGACTTAGATTCTTCTCTGTCAGTTCTCAGTACCCTTTTTGTTCTACCGAAAGTAAACATCACCATCAGCTGTGCACTGCAATTACGAATTGATAAAATTGATACGAATTGGTATTCAGAACTCACAAATATTTCAACGAAATGATGTTGATCTTCAGTAAGAGGGATTAAAAACTGGAAGCATATCACACCATGTTCATTTATCCGAATCGAGACCTTATCGCTAATGGCAAAGCACCCCAAAATTCGCCGGATCAACGAAATCTTGTAGGAATGGCACACTCTGTTCTCCAAACATTCCAGCAACTCCACTTGTTCTGAATGAGATGGAATTTCCGTCTAAAATTCCAAAGCTATTCATCATTCTTCTGAATTCCAGATAAGAGAAGCACCAAAATACCATTTACCTTAATTTTTCCCAGGTCTCCATCAGTGTAAAAGGATATATAGCTCTTGGTGACGATGATCATGACTGACAGTGCAGAATTGTCCAACTCACGGATGACGTCTCGCATGCACTCCGGCCTCAGAATCACCTTGCACAGTGGACGAACACTGTTGAACTCGAAGTCGAGCGCCTTTAAAGGAATTATAAAATGGAAATTTAAGAAGTATGTCACAGTCAACTTTCGATATAAGACCACCACCCATTATATGGAAAGTCGACTGTATCACATAATTCTGACTAGATGCAGCCTGTATTTTTTGAGTTATTTTAAACTTGCTAAAGAGCCAGCTTAAACTTAGAGAAGGCTCTCAAAAATTTTGGACAAAGCAAAAATAAACATACAGTCAAACCTCGATTTAAGGACACTCGATATAAGGACAGCGTTTGTCCGGTCCCCAGGCTGTCCTTAAATCGAGGTTTGACTGTACAAAGAGAGACAAATTCCTGGCCCGATTTAGCCAATCTACCAATTACATACCGTATATTCTCCATTAATCCCCCACTCTACGGACCTCATATCTCGGCCTAGAGCACACATTTCACAGATCTGTTTTTCGCGTTTTCTTAATTAGCACGAACTCTCTTGATTTCACCTTTCAGATTTCGGTCGACTGCCAAAAAATATCAAAATCGACCTTATATTTTCCGATTTTTTAGGGTTGAAAAATAATCCCCCATGAGGGATTAATAGAGAATATATGACGCTACTGTAATATACCCCTACCTCACAAAAAGCTACTATAATATCCCCCCTCCCAATAATTTTTCAGGTACCCCAAAACCATACTTTTTTTGAAAAATGGTGGAATTACTACGTGTTGTCCCTAAGCCTAATGCCTACAGCCCGAAGCCTAAGAATTAAGCCTAATTCCTAAGCCTAAAAATGATTGGGGGGGGGCAGTATCGCCGAATATATGGTAAGAAAAAATTTATTTACCGCATTTGGAATTTGAGTATTTATTGCACAGTTAAACACGATTCCATCATCCTCAACTGAAGCAATTAGACTGCTGCCTTCTCCATCGTAGTGAATTCGGAGGTGAGTTGTGTTGCCGGCAAAAACGTTGAGGAGTTCCTGAAATGTATTACTCGTTTAACACAAACACCATTTTCTGAATAAAGAAGCCAACAGTGAACGTATTTAAGTGGAAGCAGAGTTTGACCGTGGAACGACACACAAATGTTGAAAACTGATCGTAATGGAAGTAGATGTTGGCTTGCTGGTGATGCTGGTCGTCTATTGTTATCTTGAACCCATCGATTGTGACAGTCATAAGGCAGTACTGAAAAGAACAGATGAGGATACATTGGAAAAAATCATAGAACTCACTTCCATGAATGAAAGAGCTTTTAAAATGGGATACATCACTCTAGCATTGCTCTTCTGCGCTTCGAATACATGAAAATCTTTTCTGTTTGATTGAACTATGCTAACATCGCCCAGGCTTCGATGAATTTCACTTTGCAAATCTTCTTCATGCGCACTGGCCATTTCGCTACGCAATTTCTTGAAAACGTTCAATAAGATCATTTAGGTTGCAATCAAACTTGAGTTATTATTTACAGCTTATACCTATGGGAGATGTCATGTAAAAACAGTACTGTGACTCTAAGAATGATTTACAGAATTTTGATTAGTTCAAAATAATGGTAGAATAGGATAATTTAACCGACCCAATCAATTACCGTATATTCTCGATTAGAAGGCCCCTCTCTAATAGAAGGCCCCTCTCTAATAGAAGGCCCCCTTGAGGACCTATATATCAGCCTAGAAAAAGAAATTCGCAAATCTGTTTTTCGCGTTTTCTTAGTTAGCACGAGCTCACCTGATTCCACTTTTAAAATTTTAGTTGAGCATTCAAAAATCTCAAAATCGAAAATATTTTTTTTCCGACTTTTTTAGGGTTGAAAAATAGAAGGCCCGGGCTTCTAATAGAGAATATACGGTAACCGAGCCGGATCAATTTTTGGCAAATTAAGCATAACCGAAAACAGGGTTGTTAAAAATCGGTTTTAGAAAAATACCGGTTTATTCACGACAGAAATTAACCGAAAAGCATGTACAGGTCAGTTAACTGACCGATCTTTTTTTTGAAAAAACCGTAACCGAAAACCGGCCACATGCATTAAAATCTGGTTGAAAAAAACAGAACGGGTAGGAAATTAATCGACCGTATTCTACCCTAAAATATGTTGAAAGAAAACTATTTTGTGATTAGTAAGATTCTAGTAAATATGTGCTCTCCCTCAGTGAATTAGTCAAATCATACACAGTCTTTACCAGTGGCGTAGCCAGGAGGGCGAACTAGTATGAGTGGAGCTTGAGAAAAGAGTATAATGTTGATGAAAATCATTGATACCCAAGAAATTCCTCAACACGCCCGACTGGAAGAAATGGGGACGAAAAGTAACCACGAAAAAGGGATAAAATGTTTTGTGTAATTCCAAACGAAACAACACATGCTTACCAAGATAGGCTTTTATTTTACATAGACATGTGAATAACAACTATATTTATGACAGATAAGGAAACTAAACTTTCGACTCTTTCTCGACTAATACTTCTTTTTCTGGCTCAATCAATTCCTTTTCCTCCTTCACTTCCGGCAAGTCGTCATGAATGATTCCAAAGAGACGAGCAAGGTCAGCAAAGGTCTCTTGGTTAGATATTTCTTTACCGTCCTTGATGATTTTTCTGGCCATTTCCAAGTCTAAGCCTTCATATAGATTATAGAAAAGGATGCCAACTATCCGCCTTTCTGAGCTGTGTCTGCAGTTTGCCAAGTAGAAAACAACAGACTTCATAGGAGCATCGCCGTCCCGTGCCTGAAACTAAGCTACCTTAGGAAACACATTTATTTAGAAGTCATAACACAAATACCTCATCTGGACCAGTTCCTTCAATCAAATACGAGATTGTATCCAAACTGGAATCCACGTCACCTACTGCACTTATTTGATCACCACCACCGAAAATTGATACGAAGGCGCCCTCATGAAAGAAAGTCTTGTTTCCGCCAGTCATATTCTCGCCAGCGACGCGCCCCGTAATTTGAGCGTGTTCCCACTAAAATAAAATTTGATAATCAAGCATCGCTAGTAGGAAAATATTACATGTTGAACTCTTCTTCTTTTTCCAATAACCGGATCATCGTAGGAGCAAACATCTCCCGCCGCCCATATATCATCTTTGACATGCATTTTTGAGTCCGCCAGAATTCCCCCATTGACCTTAAACCAAACCATTAAAGTAGAGAACTGGAAATCACCTAAACTAACTTCATCTAATTTCAGGCCGGAATTTACAGCAAGTTCCACATTTGGCTCACTATCATAGACTGCCAAGACATGATCACATACCAAGCTTTGCACTTCCCTTTTTCATGCTGGCCCTTTCATTAGAAGCGGACTCTTTCTTCAGTACATTCGTAAGATCACCCATACGAAGCTCCAATTGACCATTTTCTAGCACAGCAGCAGACTTGATTTGGTGACTAGGCAAAACACGAACGCCCCTATCTCTCATCCTTCTGGTTGCATAGTCAGACAGCAATGGAGGAAGCGCACTAGACAGAAGACCAGCTTCAGGGAACATCATTACCACTTCTACACTAGGCCCATCCTTTTCTTTTGATCCTGTCCATAGCGTCTATTGAGTGAATAAGCCAGTTCAGAACCCAGGAATCCACCACCCACAATACCTATTCTGCTATTCATCTTGCTTTTGATAACTGCATCCAGATTTCTGTAATCATCAACCTGAAGCTCCATAATTTTTTTTGAGAATTCAGCACATAAAACCGACATTTGTAAATTTTGAGATCGATTTTTTAAGCTCTGCTTTTCGACTGTCACTCTTATCCAGCACATCCAAATCCTTCAGTCGGCTGCCTGAATTTTCAAGATTTAAATGAGACTAATATTAGTTCTTAAATTTACCCGTAGCCAGCAAGCACTTCTTAAAGCTGATCTTTTTCCCGTCCATGAGCTCAACCCAGTGTTTCTCGGAGTCCACCTTGACGGCCTTGGAATTTTTAAGCAGAGCAATTCCACCATGCGAATATTCAGAGCTAGTGGTGGCATCGATTTCAGAAGAGAAGTCTTCAAGTTTCGGATAAAATCCGTCTGACTCATATGGTAGGTCTCTTCGCTTGCCAGATGCTGGAGAAATGTAGGAAAGACTTTTCGGTGTGTTCTCATTGCCATACCACCAAACTTCTAAAAATAAGATTTGAGAAAAAATACATTTCTGTAAATGATTATTCATACCTTTAGAGAGCAGTTGTCGATTGTAGGGAGACTCATTTTCTTCGGAAATGATCAGTACCTTGGCTTCAGGATCTCTTGCTCGGATAGTCAATGCGGCATAGTAACTAGCAGTTCCACCACCAATCAAAACATAAGGCACTGAACAGAAACGCCAACTGCTAAAGATACGTCTTGAGTTGCGGAACATCTGTAAATTTAATAAAAATGTTGAATACTCCATAAAAGCAGATGAAAGCATAATGAATGAGGAGTATTGGATAAAAATCCACGCATACTACGCAAATCGTTGATACAGTGAAATGCAATTACAAAACTTGGAACAGTCTTTTTATTTGATGACAACACAAATTACAACTGTATCTCATTTAGAAAGGGGTGGTATTTAATTTTGCCATAGAATTGTGAAAAATGGCCATAGAATACTGAATTTTGGCCATAGATCTGTGTTGGCCATAGAATATTGAAAAATGGCCATAGATTTCTGAAAATTGGCCATAGATTTCTGAAAATTGGCCATAGATTTCTGAATATTAGCCATACTCGCTCGAAATCATGTTTCAACCACTTTTTAAGATGCTCTTGGACCTGAAACATCCTGAAAAGATGTTTTAAGCGTGTCGATGACACTTTTCCGAGAAAAAAAATTCTGTAATTTTTCCGACCATTGGTCGCTGAGGGCAAAAAGTCAAATTTCGGTCAAAAAATTCTCGGAAAATTGTCATCGACACCCTTAAAACATCTTTTCAGGATGTTTCAGGTTCAAGAGCATCTTAAAAAGTGGTTGAAACATGATTTCGAGCGAGTATGGTTAAAATTCAGAGGTCTATGGCCAATTTTCAGAAATGTATGGTCATTTTTCAGTATTTTATGGCCATTTTCAGTAATCTATGGCCAAAATTAAATATTCTATGGCCAAAATTCAGTATTCTATGGCCAATTTTAAATATAACCCTTAGAAAGTCAACCCTATTACGAAATGTCTTCCTGAATCCGAATCTGTTAAGATTAGGTCTAAATAATACAGGGAACAGATATCCTTGAAGGTAGATAAGTGGTACAGATTTTCTAGATAAGTGGTACAGATTTTCTAACATCACAGCTCCTTAAAATTCGTTGCACCTTATTTCAATCAATTCAGATTCAAAAAAATTTAAGAGTAATTTTCTAAAAACTTTCACCGTTGAAATTGTCGATTTTTAAAATCGAATCGATGTTTTACAGTCAACCCACCCTCGTCTTCCACAACAAAAGTGATGCAAACATTGCATGGAAACGAATGTAGCATTTTACCCGATTTTTTAAATTTTACAAATTGTAGAGCAATCGAATAATGTGGTTTATTTCCAAAAGTTGTAGTTTCAAATGTACAAAAAGAATCAAAACGGGTAACAAAATTCAACAATACTCAGGCATAAACAAAATTATACTACAAATACAACAACAAAACAAGCAAATCCCAACAACTTTTATAATAAACGATAGCGGACAACTCTATAGAAATGGAGCAAAAAAGTCAGAATCACCGAACTTTTAGTAAAAAGGGTTAACAAAGATAAAAAATACCGTATTGCATCTAACAAGCCGACAGTCGCCTTATTTTTTGAGCCCTAAAAATTTAAAAAATTTTAGGCCGATTTTGAGATTTTTGAGTGCTTTCGTGTCAGGAGAATGCGACAATTGTTGGATCCAAAATTTTAATCCTTATAACCAAATTTTCAAATTTCATGGTATAAAGTTTGGAAATAAAAAAAACCCAAAAGAAAAGATTTAGGTGAGGGTCCTCAGGAGAGAGCTGTCAAGAAGGTGGTAACCATGAAGAGGTGCCAAGGATGAGGTGTCCAAGTAAGAGATGCTCCGGAGAGGGTACCTAGCTGGATGGTACCCAAGTGGGGGATACCTAGGAGGGGTATTCAAGCGAAGGTACCCAGGTGGTTGTACTCAAGCAGTGTTACTTATGTAGTAATACGCAGGTAGTGTTTACTAAAGGTGGGGTAATGAGATAAGCATCTATGGAACCTTTCAGTCAGGATTTTGGTGTGTGGACATGCCGTGAATGCGGCTGGCGCTTTCCTAGTCACCTTATTAGAGAAAATACGGTATATTAGATGGCTACTTTCAAAACAATCCAAACAAAGAAAAGCTACCGGAAATTGTGAAAGCAACAAAAAATCATATTTTTTTCCAAAAGTCTACATGTTCAATCTAAACAATGACTGAGGTGATGAGGATTATTATCTGTAGTGTCTGTTGACCAGCGAGGTGTTGCCCTTGAATGAGTCGTTGGTGGTCCACAAGTAGGGGTCTTCAGCCGATCCGGCAGATCCCTTAGAGTAGTTGCCGAGTGGAGACTGCTCCTCAATAATCCTGTGGGGCGGTGACAGCTTTGCATTTCGCCACTGTGACCCCCGCTTCTAGCAACAGCTGGACTATTGCTGCCTGGAGTGGATTGGAAGAGGGGCCGATCGGTGGACAACCACGTGTTTTTGTTGTTATCAGATGCACTATTGGTGGGGTCATGGATGGGCGATATCTCAGCGATGTGGGAGGGAGTGTTGGTCATTGGGGTTTGGTGGGTGTAGTTGTGCTGCTGCTCGCCCTCTGCATTGCCATTCTCTGTGCAACGATAGCCTGAAATTGTTGGCGTGATTTATAATGAAAATGTCCGTTGTATCGAAGTTTTTTTTAAAGGGCCATTGCCACCTGTTTTGAATTGTCCCCCACCAATTCAAATTTTCGCGCCTAATCATTCAACTTCTGTACTGATTTTTCAACTTGGTTTCTAACAAAACAAGGTCTAGAATTTAATTTTAGGTATAGTTTTGTTAGAAACCAAGTTGAAAAATTCGTACAGAATTTCAATGATTCAGAAAATGTTTGAATTGGCGGGGGACAACCGTTGTCGGGGACGGTAATGACCCTTTAACATTTTTTGAATTTTTATTAAATTTTTAGTCCAGATTCTGCAAATCTTCATTCGATTTATGAGACGATGAGCGATCACATTCCCCACTGTCAATGGCTACTCGATACTCACAAAGTCAACTTACCAGCCACTAAAAGGATAGCAGAGAAGATCAGGACTAGTGTGGAGACTACCACATTGTTGTAGCTTTCTATGAAATCAGACAATGCTGCATGCAATCCATTGCCAGCCTTTTCGCCTATAATGCAACCACAAGTAAATCAAGCAAAGACACTATTAGAATCATAAAACTCACCTGCGGTCGGGTTGTGGGCAATTTTACTGCCTTGGGGAGTCTTCACTACAGGCTGTTTGACCACTGGTTTGATATCTGGCACAGCTGTAGTAGGGGCCACCACCACTCTTTCTTGTTGCTTGACTACTGGAACTGCTGGAGCTGACTCGCCGACGACAACTTCACGAAAGTAGCCAGGTTCGGGTCACTAGCATCCCATACCTGATGAGTTTAGATAAATTTTGTGATTTTAAAATTTGTAAATGCCCTACTTTGAAAACAGTTTGACCTACACCTTTCAATTGCACATCAAATGTGCGGTTGTTGCTGGAGGCGACCACTTTGAGAAGGTCGGTTCGATGGAACTTGTAGTGGGTGTTGCTGTTGGCGGCATGGAAGAGACGACCAGCAGCGTCCCGAAATTCTACGTATAGCTTGAGTTTGGTGTTTTTGGGCAGGAATTTGGCTGTTTCTGTGCCTGACACTAGGGAGTCTGGCAAGTCTACTCGAATGTGCACTGATTTTTATAGGAAGTATCTGAAAAATGTAGGGTGGAATAAAAAATAGTACAATTGCCAGTCAAACATATTTTTTTGAAAATATAGCCGAACCTCGGGCAGCCTCCATTTGAAGGCCCACACCTAAAGTTCGACCCCAAGCTGAAGCTCGACCCCAACTTTTTTTCGAAATTTTTTTCCAGCCCTGTTTTGACAGTCTGCTCACAAATATTGCAAAGATAACGATTCCGGATTTCCATGCTTTTGAGCTTTTGATTTCTTAGTGAAAAAAGTCGCAGGGTTTTGTGAAAAAGAGGCAAAATCGAATTCCTTACGACTTTTGGACCACATTTGTCAATAAAGAACTGGCGAGTGTTTTCAAAGCGCGAGGAAAAAAAAACTGCCGGACCCAGCTGGGGGTCGAACTTGAGGTTGAGGATGTTAAAACGTTGTTTTACTGCATTTTAATCAGTGCTGTAAGTGGCACCAGCACCAGGCAGCTCACGGCATTCCACTGGTGCCGTGAGCCGGTGCTGGAGTTCTCAGGGTCGGTGCCGTGGGTCGATTCCGAAATTTTCGGAGTCGTTGCCGTGAGCTGGTGCCGGTGTCGTAATTCTAATATTTGCAACACTGATACCAATCTTCAAAGTGTTTAAAATATTTAAAAACTAGTAACAGTACCTACCTCAACATGGACCAAAGCACTTCTTGTAGATCCAGTCTCTTGCACCTCAACCACTGCGCTTCCTTCTTTGCTGAACGATTGTAGGTGTCAGCTTTGTCTGTTTGTATACTAAGCAGAGGAGTGTAGTGCGAAGGCACCACAAAACGCGTCTTTTTTCTGCAACAATTTCAGTAAAATCAACATATGAGAAATTTAAAAAAAAAGAAATGGTCCACCTGTTGACTGCTAATTTAAGATTTGTCTTGGTAGTCATTCTAAGAGTATCCATGGCCAGTTCAGGAGCCAGAAATCTCAATCCCTCGTCCACCACCAATTTTACTTTGTGGGTAAACTCGTGCACTTTGCCGTATAAGTTCTTACTGGTGGGAGAGTCAGCTCGCACACTGGCTGCCAATGTCACTTGTCCGCTTTTTAGGGTGTGTAAATTGATGGAGAAACGGCTTTTTGGGGATTCATCAATGAAGTCCTGAAAATTTTCAACTATAAATAGACGGATATTTTAGAGGTATGTCCGAAAATTCAGTGCCCTCCTTGATTTTTTTTAAAAACCAAATACTTACAGCCACTGGCGACCTGATTTCCGCCACATCCGCAGAACTCAGCTTCCAAGTCACATCAAAAGGGTAAAGACCATCATCAAAATTGAACACAGATCCGTCCTCAGTCAATCCTTGAATGTGGGCACTGATTAGATTGCCCTGGTCCACTTGCTGAGAAGAGGGTACTATCCGGATGCCTGTCAATGACACAAATGCAGTCACATCCACCTCGGCGGTTAATCTATCTATTTTGGCAGTCAGTTGAGTCTCGCCTGGCGATAAAGCTTGCAATGTGACTGTTGCACATCCTGCTCCCGACTCGGGAATGGTGCTGGGGGATGCTGAAAATGGGTGCTCATTTAGTAAGTTTTGTTCATCATTATCATCAACAGCGATGGACAGCGATCAACAGAAATATGAGAGGTTCAAGGAGAGCAGAATGGTAGGTTCGGAGAGAAATGGATTTGTGAAAAAATTGAAAAGGAAAACGGGGCACAAACATGACTCACTTTTCTACCTTGAGTAGAAAAGTGAATCACATTTCTGCTTCGTTATAGGTTAGTGAATACATACTGTTTGGGTGAGATGTGAGTCAATTTCACCGAATTTTTTTCTGTCAATTTTTTTTTCTGTTTTGCATTGTTCCATTTTTTCACTACCGAGAAAAAATCCCTCATTCCCACTCTTGCTCTCTCTCTCTCAAAAAAAGTTATATTCAGCGTTTTATATCGCACTTGCTCTAATTATGCGGTGTTCGCCCACCTCTTCCTTTTAAAATCCTATTTTTGACATTTTTGGTCCACTTGTTGTGAGTGACCCTCAGGCAAGTTACTACTAAATTTGCAGCTAGTCTTTCTGGCTATCGTTTGGGAAGTAACTTGTTTGGGTGAAAAAAAATGGGCCAAAAACATGATTTAAAAAGAAGGGTTGCTGCACAACCAGAGCACATAACGGCAGGTCATAGTCATTTTTGGAAATAACTATGCTGTCATCATTTTTTAACCATCTTAATTAGGGCAAATCACAGTCTTATGACCACTCAAAATGCATCTTATATTTAGGGCTACACTTCGAGTGGTTTAATAATTGTAAAAGGACTTGACTGAAATGGTTGAAAATATGTTGCGAGAAGGTCATGTCCAATTCATTGGTTTTACACGTGAAATAAGTTTTCTTACCCTCATCAACAGCAAACACGCTGCCATCTCCAAGACTGAATTTGAAGGGCACATGACGACAATCCGTAAATGGAACTATCCCAGCCTTGGTTTTAGCCAAAAGCTTGAGATTGAGCACTAATTTAGAGCCGACCACAGAATCTTGACTAGATGGTCCAAAATGAAGCTCATATGGTTCGGCCACGTAGATCTAAAGTTATCCAATAAAATACAGGTCCCAGATAATCTTCCGGCAAATCTATGCTCTTATTATAAGCAAGTAACCAACCTTGGCCTGATCATAGTGATTATGATTGGAGACGTCCTGCACATTTACAACCGCCTCACCCAACCCACTGGACTTGACTAGACCACTGGACTGGTTCACCTTGCTCACTGACACATCTGAACTGGTCCAATGGTAATGACCTGTGCCTCCAATTGCCTGAAGGACAAATTTGGTTGAAATTTATTTAATTTGTAGTTTACTGATTTTTACCTTCAGCTGGAATTCATAGGAATGTTTGGGTTGTAGGGAAAGACTAAAGTCTTAGGGGTAACAGTGACAGGGTCGGAGACGACCACTTGTCGCTCTCCAAACACAACCGGCTGGGCTCTGTGCACTTTGCCGTCCTGAAAATTGAAATTTGTAGCAAAAGTATGACAAATATAAACAAAGATAGTCGATAGAAAATGGGATAGGCCTTTAGAAGTTCATATATACCCAAATAAGTTACCCCCTTGACCTCAGACAGGGGCTTGTGTATTTGTTCATCTCGCAAAGGGAGCTTCTACAGTCAACTCTCGATATAAGAGCACTCCCACTCCCACTTAGGGCCCGACATTTCTTACCCTAATTTTTGAAGCTTTTTACCAGTCGTCTTCGATCATTCTGGTCAGAAATATCGCAAGGATTCCGATTTAACCAGTCGTTTCTGAAAATGGCCACAGTTTTGCCGAAAACACCCGCGGCTCTCGACATAAGAGCATCCCTTTTTGAAAATTAAGTGCTCTGTAATCGAGGGCCGCGGTTCTTTTCAGCAAAACTGTGGCTATTTTTAGAAACGACTGGTAAAATCGGAATCCTTGCGATACTTAGGACTAGATTGACCGAAGACAACTGGCAAAAGGCTTAAAAAACTTAAAGTAAAAGATGTATCGAACCCTAGGCGGGAGATAACTTGAGGATGTGCTCTTATATCGAGAGCAGTGATGTAACGGCATCTGGTGCCGCACCGGCGCCGGTGCGGCACCGACCCGCACCGACACAGGCCGGTGCCGTTGCAGGTGCCGGTGCGGGAATTCGCAGGGGTCGGTGCCGGTGCAAGAAGACACTGGCACCAAATATCTTAGCCATTCCCGCCAGCTAGATGGTGTTGAAAGGCTGTTCTCTCGGTTAAATCTTGCAATGAGCAGCCACAAAAAGAGTTCTGTGTTAAAAACTGGTAACACGTAAAGTTTTGCTAAACTTCCACCAAAGATACATTTTTTGATTACATTTGTGTTTGTTCCGTGCTGCATATTGTTAACGAATAAAAACGCACTGAAAGTCTGCGGTTTTTATGAGAATGATAAAAAAAATGAGGTGCGCCACCAGCCGGTGCGGAACCGGCACCGGTGTGGCACCGAGCCGCACCGCACCGGCCGGTGCCGGTGCTGAAAATTCCAGGGGTCGGTGCCGGTGCGGAAATTTTCGGAAGCCGGTGCTGGTGCGGATGTTCCGAGATTTACATCACTGATCGAGAGTCGACTGTATTAGGAATGGGGGCTTGTATTAAAGAGGGGGCTACAGTTAAAGAAAATAAGGTATGACCGTGAGCGAGAACTTCATTTTTGAAAATTAAAGGACCATGGTTTTTGAGCGCAGCGGCATGTGCGAAATTTGAATTGGCGGGGACACTTCTCTTTCGTCTATCAGTGAACTCTTTCGAGTCGTTTCGAATGACTCCAAAGAGTATAGTGAGAGACGAAAGAGAAGTGTCCCCCGCCAATTCAAATTTCGCACATGCCACTGCGCGCAAAAACCAGTGTTTGGAAAAGCCAAGGCCAAAGCCAAAGCCAAAGCCAAAACCAAAGCCAAAAATAGGAAGCCAAATTTTGGCCGGCCAAAATGTGGCTTTGTGTTTTTGGCCTTGGCTTTGGCTTTGAATTTGGCCGAAGCCAAATTTGGCCGGCCAAAATTTGGCTTTCTGTTTTTGGCCTTGGCTTTGGCTTCGAATTTGGTCGAAACCAAATTTTGGCCGGCACTTTTGGCTTTGGCCGGTACTTTTGGCTTTGGCCGGCACTTTTGGCTTTGGCCGGCACTTTTGACTTTGGCCGGCACTTTTGGCTTTGCCAGTACTTTTAGCTTGTTCCTCCTTTTTCTAACTTTAGCCATCAAATTTTGGCCTTTGTCATTTATTCTCTTTGTAGTGAATGTGGCACATTTTTTATCTCGTCTATTTTCCAGTTGTTAAAGTTTTCGTCTGCGCATTAAACTTTGAAAAAGAAGAATGTCGGAGTGCTACGAGTGTCATGAGACTGGTCATTTCACTCGCGAATGCCCCAGCACCGGTTACTCTTACGGCGGCGGACGCTGACAAGATGGCGGCGGTTCGTTTTTTCATATGTTGTACTTTTGAATTCATCAAAATTTGTTTTCAGGTGGCTCGTCATGCGACAACTGCTGCAAGCCTGGAAACGTGTCTCGTGAATGCACTCAGCCTCGAAGCGGCGATGGTGGCGGCAGCTATGGTGGTGGAGATGCTACGTTGATGCTACAATTGCCAGTAAACCGGCCATCTGAATCGTGAATGCCCTCAGGGTCAGTGCTATAAGAAGCCAGTGGTCAAGAGAATATTCCTCCTTATCAATTAAAACAGGTATAACTTCTTATGTTCGCATTGTCTCGTTGTTTGGCGTTTGCGTTAATAAAATAAAAATGTTGCTGCACTTAATTGCTAAGATGTTTTTCCTCAAATACAATGCCTTCAGGAAAACTTCGGTTCGACTGTGAAAATTAGAAAATCTGTGGAGTCTCTATTATTCTCCTAATTAAGTAAGAGCGGGTACTCCATGAATGGCGATACCAAGGTGGTGGTACTGAGACGATTCAAATTAGGCAGTGCTCCGCCTCCCAAGCACGGCTAGTGCACCTCCTCACATGGTTTGATCCATCTGCTCAAACGACCTCGTCCACCTTTCAACATGGTCTAACCTGCGTATTATCACCTGGGTAATGCTACCTATCACAACTAAAGACACTGGTCACGAGACGCCAAATATTTCACGTGATTTTATTTCTACTGAAGCAAACAATTGAACAGAACAATTTTCTTTGATGTAGATAGATGTTTTCTGATGCATGCTAGTCGAACTTGCAAGTTGCAACCATGGCGCCTTGTGACACAGAACCTTCGTAGTATGGACAACTGGACCAACGAGAGCTTTTCCAGTTCCACCATGGCCGACAGAAGCGCGTTCGTCGCGGACGTCCACCTTGCCAAGCATTTCCTTGCCATTGACCATAAGAACACCTAGTGAGATATAAAAAAAAGAGCAAGAATAAAGTAGATAACCTGGATGGAACCAATGTTGTTTCGATACTCATGACCACTTCAAGAGAAGCACGCAGCGATCTTTCCTTTGTCATTCCAAATTCGACCAACCACCGGCTCACCAGACTGGTACCACAGAGCAACGTACTGATCCAGATTCTCACCAGGAACGTAGTCAGCGAGCGGCCAAAAGCACGAATAGCTTTTGCAGGAGGGAACGGATCACAAGTTCTGAAGTCGGCCAATTGTGCGTCATGATGAGGCTAGCTGGCGACGAAGGAGGCAGCGGAGCAGCTAGCGCCACTGGCGGAACACATTCGATACATTCGCAAGTCTGAGGCCCTGTAACACAAAAAAAAAAATGACGTGCTTAAAAGAAGAGTCGAGAGCGAAAAATAATTAGAAATAAAAACACATACAAAAAAATACAAGCAGAGACAACATAAGAAGATGTAATGCAAAAGGTGTTAAAGTAAGCCACTCGACAAAAAGACAAGGAAAAACCAGGCCAAGGCCGAAAGCGGACGGTCAAGACCAAAATGGCCGCCCAAAGCCAAACGCAAAGCCAAAGCCAAAAGTGCCGGCCAAAGCCAAAGCCAAAACCAAAGCCAAAAACTAAAGCCAAATTTTGGCCGGCCAAAATTTGGCTCGGCCAAATAAAAAGCCAAAGCCAAGGCCAAAAACACAAAGCCAAATTTTGGCTTTTCGTTTTTGGCTTTGGTTTGGCTTTGGCTTTGGCTTTGGCCGGCACTTTTGGCTTTGGCTTTGCGTTTGGCTTTGGCTTTTCCAAACACTGGCAAAAACCATGGTCCTTTAACGATTCTTTGTTCAAAAAGATGGAAAAAAAGACTTTAAAAATAAATGGGATGATAGGTTATAGATGGTCCCGAATAGGTAGTCATTCTATCTCTAGCACCAAAAACCGGCTTACTTGTCCAACTAACGACTCGAACGCCGATTTAATCAGTCCTTTGCCAGTCTTGATAGCTTGCACACGGAAATAAGAGTTGTTAGCAGATTTCTCCAGCACTTTCACATATGTTTCAGGCATTCTCGTCGTGAATATTGCGTTCTAAAAACAAACTTGTAACAAAAGACTAATCTATTTGTTCAGAATTATCCGCACCTCCCCTTTCAAAATCGTGTCCTTGACCTTGTATTTTCGATTTAAATTTTGAAGACTGCTCATAGGCAAGTTACATCTTATTTTGCAGCCAGCGAAATGAGCTTCAAAATAGGATGTAGCTAGCTTGAGATTAGTTTTCAGAAGTGAGTCCAAAACACTATGCCAAAGACACGATTTTGAATTGGGGGTTGGTGCGGCTAGGGTTATACAATTGACCATCAAATAAAAACTCGGTCAATTGACTGAAAAACAGTCAATTGTAAAAATTTCTGTCTCAGTATTTTCTATATTTTTTATTTCCGTTACAGTTAAACCCCTTTTGAAGTAACCCAAAATAAAAGTGTAGCCCTCATTAACGTAAGTCCAGCTGGTAAAATATCGATTAGCGACCCTAAATGAATTTTTTTTCAAATTTTTAGTAAAAATCGTCAATTTTCGAAGCAAAAGTTTTTGAAAAGTCGTCTCTGATTCGAATGAATCCGAATCCGTTGAGATCAGATCGAAATAATGTTTTTGCGCTGAGATAGAGCTATTTTGTTTCTTTTCTTCTCACCGGAGAGGGTGAGGCTGCCTATTCATTTTCCTCCTATTAAATTATTTCTTCCTTTCTAAATGAGCAAAGATCAATCTTTGAATTTTTTCCAAACAAAGTCTGGGAGACTGATTAAGCCTCCAGTGAAATATGGAGCTCACCCCAAAACTAATGCTACTGATCCTCCACCCCACGATTTAACCCAAATTGATTCCGTTATTTCTAACCTCCAAAATTCCATTGACCCTAACAATGTTCTTCTCAACACCTTGACAACTATTATTCTACAACAACAATCCATTCTCAACACCATCACTAAGCAGCTTGATTCTATTAACCAGCAATTCTATGGACACAGCCACCAAGTGGACAATAATACTTTGTCATCTGAAGAAATTGAGCGCCGCCGATCTGTTGTTGTCAGTGGATTGCCGGAATTCAAAGATGATAGTGCTATTGCTCGTTTTAAGGCTGACTCTGAAACTATTGCCGAGATCATGGGAGAAATTGGTGTTGAAGCATTGCCCCGTGTCTACCGTCTTGGAAAATATGACCCATCTAAGTCCAGACTGCTGAAGTTAGTTTTTCCTGCTTCTGTATTTGCACATGCTACAATTCGAGGACAAAAAGTTCTTCGTGACCAGCAACAATATCACGGCCTATATTTCCGTCCTTCGCTGACTCCAGAACAAAGGAAAGCAGAATTCGAATTGCGTCAAGAATGTCGGCTACTCAACAAAGATGGAAAAAAAATGAAGATCTTTAATGGAAAAATTGTGCCGGTCAACCAGGCTAAGCAGGGAAACTAAATTGGTCACAAGGAAATCACGGTTTATCTTTTATTACTTTTAATTCTCGCTCAATTGCAAATAAACTTAATGATTTTCATTTTCTCTTAAATCAATAAAGCTTTTCGGTTCTATGTCTAAGTGAAACTTGGCTTACCAAAAAGTTTCCTGATTCTCTTCTTTGTCCTAATGCAAACTATGTTGTTTTTCGGTCTGATCGTAATGGTAAGGGTGGTGGTGTAGCTACTATAATTTCTTCAGCATATCACTCAACTCTTGTAAAAACTAGCACTGTTCCTCCACTTGATATCTTGTGTGTCGATATTTTCTCTCCCCAGCTTAATAATGCAATAAGGCTAATTAACGTCTATATTCCTCCTTCTGTAAATTTAAAAGTCGTCGAAGAGTTTTCAAAAGTTATGTCTGAGCTAATGACTGTTTCATATCCAAAAATTTTCGTGGGCGATTTTAATTTTCCTCATATAACCTGGAATCCGTCTCTACCAAAGTCACCTATGAACAAGTGTGAAAAATATTTTTATGAGTTTTCCAAAGAAGTTGGCCTGGTTCAGCTTATCTCGAAAAAGACAAGAGGTGAAAATATCTTGGACCTTTTACTCACCGATAATCCTTCTATTATTTCTAGAATCCAAGTCTTATCGCCCTTTTCTAGTTCTGATCATTCAAAAATCAGTTTTCAAGCTTATTTTGAGCATCACCGACAAAAACAATTCAAGGTGCTTTCGTTTAAAGAATGCTGCCTGCCGAAAATAAACACTCATCTTCCAATGTGGATTGGAGAGAACGCTTTTATTATTCACAACCAACCATCAATGGTCTCTACCAGGCATTTCAAAATGAGTCAAAAAGGCTATTTATACTTTTGTTCCTCAAAGAACCATTGCTCCTGCTCAGTTACCAAGACATATTGTATCAATAATGAAATATAGAGAAGAGTTATGGAGAGACATAAATCAACCACTGGTTTTGGAAAAATTTGAACAAACTAGCTATTGTATAAACAAAGAATTTTTAAAATATTTTAAAAATCGAGAAAAAAGGCTTTTAACAAATAAGACTTCGAAAGAGATTTTCAGTTACGTATAAAACCAAATAAAGTCAAAAATTGTTCCATTCCTTCACTTGTAATAGACAATAAGCACATCTTCATTCCAGAAGAAAAGCCCAGGCTTTCTCTGAATATTTCGCCTCAGTTTTTCTCCCTCCCACTGATACATTCATCAACAGTTCTTTTTCCAACAAAGGTATTGGTTATATCGACATAACTGTTGACATGGTTTACAAACACCTAATTTCTCTACCAAGTAAAGTTAATACATCGCCTGATGGAATACCTTACATCTTTTGTCAAAAATAGCGCTGAATTTCTAACGAAACCCATCACGGAAATCTTTAGGTACTCTATGATGAGTGGTACTATTCCAGATATTTGGAAGATGTCGTATGTTCACCCTATTTTCAAAAAAAGGAGATAAACACGATCCCTCAAGCTACCGTCCTATAAGTCTGACATGTTCATTATCTAAAATTTTGGAGAAAATCGTTCATGAAAAATTATTAGCATTCCTCTTATCTCGCAATTTAATCCCAAAATTCCAACACGGTTTTTTAAATAAGAGGTCTGTTAACTCACAAATGATTGAGGTGTTTGACGATTGGTCAAAATCAATAGAAGAAAATAAGTGTACTGACGTTTGTTATTTTGACATTTCAAAAGCCTTTGACACAATCTCACACTCTATTCTTCTCAGAAAATTGCAAAAAGCTGGTGTATATGGAGCATTGTTGAAATGGATCAGAAATTTTCTTGTTTCAAGGTACTTTATGGTAAAAATTCAAGATTCGTTTTCTCAACCAACCCTCCAAACAAGTGGTGTTCCTCAAGGATCTGTATTGGGCCCTCTTCTTTTTATTTTCTACTTTTCTGAGTTCTCATCGTCTTGTCAAGTCTCAGGAGTGCAGCTAAAGTTATATGCCGACGATTTGAAAGCTTATGTTAGCTTCGACAGAGAGACTTATCCCAAAAACCTGCAAGTTTTCATACAAGAATTTTTCGAATGGTGTTGTGAAAATGAGCTAAAAATATCCCCTGAAAAGTGCCAAGTTTTACACCTCGGCAAAAAGAACCCTCACTATATATATTATCTGAATGCCAATCAAATAGCTCCTGTTAAAAATTCAATTAAAGATTTGGCATAGTTCTTACCCAAACTTAAAATGGAATGCCCACTTAGAAAACCTATGCAAATCTGCTTACTCTCGCTTATTCACTCTTTTTAAGGCTGTTCGCTCGACTGATTACAAGTTCCTAGTACAACTATACATGACATATGTAAGACCCATAATTGAAACTTCTTCTGTGGTGTATAATCCTTATTTAAAAAAGATATTATGAAAATAGAGCGGATCCAGAAAATTGCCCTTTATCAAATATACTTCAGATCACTTAGGAATAAATATCCTGACAAACCTCATTATGAAAGCTCTTAAAATTATTCAAAATGGAAACTGTTCAAAAAAGACGACTTAAAGCTCACCTTGTTTTCTATCACAAAATATTATTGAAAAAAATTGATATTAATCTAAATATCCCGTCTCTTCAGTCATCCTATAACTTCCGAAAACATAAAGCTAGTGTACCCTTTTCCAAATCAGATTTCCGATTCCACTCTTTTTTTGTTCGGACACCTAAAATTATTATGCTCTTCCAGCTGAAATTGTTGCTTCCCCTACAATAACGCTTTTCAGGAAAAAACTCAAAGAATGTGATCTAAATGATTTTGTATTGTAATTATTTTTAAAGAAATATGTATTTGTTTTCGTCGCGCACTTGTTGCGTAAACAATAAATAAATAAATAAATAAATAAATTTTGAGCGGATAAGCCAGAAATTTCTCACCACTTATATAAATTTATGGATATCTCAGCTCAAAAACATATTTTGATCTGTTTTCATCGGATTCGTATTCAGGACAAGATTTTGGTATCGTGGAGTACTTTTCAAAAACTTTTGCCTTAAAAATTGACGATTTTTGCTAAAAATTTGAAAAAAAATCATTTAGGGTCGCTTATTGATATCCGTCTGTACAGCTGTACTTTGGTAGGTCTAATTTGTTTGTTTGTCGACCCTCCCATTAATTTAGGTACTATTGAGAGAGTTACTGTTGTGAGAGTTAACTGTAGCAGAGTCTGCAAAGAGCGGGTAACATTTGACCGATTTCTTATCGACCGGTCGAATAATATTGATTGACCGCTTAATCGACCATTATCCAACCGTAGGCTCTATTAGAATAAATACGGTATCTTGTTCTACCTCAGGTATGTGGATCACGTTTCCATCAGCATCCAGCAACTGCAGGTGTATATTGTACTCCAACCCCTTTTGCAAGTACCACACATTTCCTGGCTCTATCCTATAGCTGATCTTTTCAGGCTTGACCACATACAGACGAGCTGACCGCGGTTTCACTATGTTTTTCAGTTTCTCTACTCCAGCTGCAAATATAGTAAAATATAACTGCCTAAAAATTTTATTAACACAACATACTTGAGTCAATCAGAGTGACTTCCGTTGAACCCACATCTTTCGCAGTGACCATTGAGTTGGCTGTGTCGAAATCGCACACATTTGGGTCACTGATTTGGATGGAGTAATGGGAGATGGCAAAGCTATTTCTGAAAAAAAATTTGGTTTAAAATTAAGGAAAAAATTGGTGTTTGTTGTGTTCCTACCCTCATTATGATTCTTCCTCTGAACAATAGCACCATATTTGACCAGTGCATTAATGGGCAGATAGATGTCGTGGGAAGGCACTAACATCACATTGGCTACCGCAAACAGCTCTATACCACTAGCTTGAATGTGGGAAAAGTGGGGCTCCGAGAAGACGGCTGTCAATTGACCAGAGCCGGACAGCAGTCCCTCCACTAACACTACGTGACCTGTAAAAGCACTCAATAAAAATAATTTTGTCAAATTGGTTTTCGATTTTTTTATTACAGCGTGAGCCCAGAAATTCGGCCAATTTCTACTGGTCATATTTTTTATGCAAAATTCTGTTTTCACATATCGTCTTCACTAGAGCCAAAAATAAATTTGGTATATTATGTCGAAACACGATTTTTACTTGGTCCCCCTTTTGGTTTGGAACATGAATATAGCTAGAGATCCAGATGGTTGCGCGCCAAACTACAAGAAAGGGGGTCAAGTGAAAATGGTCACATAATATATCGAATTGGTATCTGGTTCAAAGAGTGAATTCGAGAAAACATAATTTCGAGATCTTGTAAAAGAAAATCGTTTGAAATCGACCGAATTTCTTGATCCAGCCTGTAAATACAAAATGCGGAGAGGTTTTTGGGCTCCTCCGAAAATGGAATGCTCTTTTGCCAAACTAACATGCCAACCTACCTTTCTTTCCCTTTTGCTCCAACTCTTCAATGCCTGGGGAGCATTGTAATCAGATTGAGAGAAGGGAACAATCTTTAGTGACTCTCCAGCATCTTTGAAAGAAAAGGCCCAATCAAAGGGTATCTGTCCCAGAGTGGAGAATCTGTCACCTGAAACATTATTTTAAAAAATTTTTAAACAAAAAGCAACACAAGTAAGCCAACTTCAGCGTTAATAGCTTCCACAACCATGCGAGCTGGAGCAGCGTCCATGTAAAGTACTTTTGTGGTCGTGGTAATTGCAATGGAGTGGATGACATCCACAGTTACATCGCAGCTGAAGCTCACACCCTCACCTAAATTGCTTTTTGGGAAATAGTTTGAATCCAATGTTCTTTCTTGGCTAATCTCACCAGCAAGGCAAGCCAGCCAGAAAAGACGGCACCCCAAGTGCACCCCCAAAGAGTATGAGCTCTCTAAGCCTGAAAATGGTTAGAGAACTCATACTCTTTGGGGAGGGGGGGGTGCACTTAGGGTTTTGCGGCCATAAAACAGGTGAATAGTCACATTAACTTACCTTGATTCTCAACATAGACTACCACACTCTCCTCTTTAGCAAATTTGGATTTGGAGGTGATCAAAGCTTTGTCTGAACAGCCAGATGCTCGCGGATTGACTGCTTCTATAGCAACCACACTGGGGCGAGAGGATCTCCTACAATTTTATTTAAAAGTAAGACAATAAATTTTCAAGATCTATTTACCAATTAAACATCCGCCTTCTGGATGGGATACCTCTAGTAGGAACTGGACTTCAGTGGTTGGATGGTAGGGTAGTAGCACTCGAGGCACATTTAAACGATAAGCTGTGGATATTGGACAAAATATTGCCAGGATAGTTAGAACCAAACACAAGCATGACCTCATGGCTTGGCTAAAAACTAGATTACCGTATTTTCTCTAATAATGACCCCTCTCTAATAATGACCCCCCCCTCTTATTTTTGACTAGGATTTCAGAGTTAAGGCCATTTTGATTGACAATTTCGGAATTTTTAAGGGGTTGAAAAATAATGACCCGGGTCATTATTAAAGAAAATACGGTATATTCGAAAGGTATTGGCATAAAATGAGATTGCCATTTTTTAAATTCAAGCAATTTTTTAACTGATAATCGAATTTTCATGCTAATTTTTTTGAATTAAACAAGTATTTGCCTAAATTTTATCCCAAAATTAAAAAGACCATATTTAGCTCTTTTGTAACTTCAAAAACAAAAGATTTCTGAAAGGTATGAAGCATAGTGATTTCCAACATTCTGCATCCCGTCCGTCGTCTGTGTGTTTTGGCCGACCGTCTCGATGAAGTCCTAATGTTTTTTTATACGCTGGCTGTCTGCCATCCCGCCCCAGATTTTATCAATAGTGCCGACAGTTTAACGTCTAAATCAAAAAAGAAATAAAGCCGGCCGTTCTACGGCCGTCCAAGACGTCACCGTCTGGTCAGGACAGAGAATGGGTCGAGCAAATCTTTTTACTACTGTCGAAATTTTAATTTAAATATTTTTTATGATTCCGAAAAGTTGAACTAAAAAATAGGCAAACACAGGTGGAGTCGAAATTATCTAGCAGGATTATCTAAAATATCCATCACGGTTTAGCTATACAGTTAACCAAAAGTATAGTTAACCATAAAGTTAATCAAAAAGACAATCAAAAACTCTCAAAATGTCAGGAAATTTACTAAATAGACAGGAAAAAAGTATTTCATAAATAATTTTCAAATTTCAAAAGCCTTTTCGTCTGTTTGGCTACAGTCCACCATCCGATTCCAGTGGGACTAGCCAATTTATAAATAATCAATCTAGAAAATATCTTATCTGGTTGTCTTATCTGATGATATATGACGGGTGTCAACCCAAATGTCAACTTAAAATTTTTTTGAAGAATTCAAATTTGTGCTTGAGCTATTAATTTTAAGTTTACAGATGGCCACCACAACAGGGCTTGAAATAGTTGCGGAGTCAGTGATTGAAAGTATAGCTATGGCTGAAGTGGATGCGCCAGACAATCAGGTAATTGATGCTGATGGTTTTTGTAGACAGAAATTTCTATATATTGGGCATTCGATAAATTTTCCATATTCATGTCTGTCTACTATTCCAGTGAATAGTTGAAATTTAAAAATTCAAACAGCAGTAAAAGAATTTGGCGCACTTGCACCCTGCACTCCCACTTTATTGCACCCCGCAACTCCAACTTTTTGCCTTGGCCCCCCGACGCAAAATTTTTGGTCAACTTTTTGTTAGTCTAAATTTTATTTTATATTGATTCTAAAACGATTTAAAATACGTACAATTTAGCCAAAAAAATTCTGCATTTCTTCGATTCAGAAACGGCTGTACCGAAGAATTTAAAAAATATTTGCTAAACGTCACATTTGCTAAAAAAACTTTTGCTAAAAAAAATTTTGCTAAAGACATATTTGCTAAAGGCACATTTGCTAAAAAAATTTGCTAAAGTCACATTTGCTAAAATTTCTTTTGCTAAAGTCACATTTGCTAAATTTTTTTTGCTAAAGGCAATTTGCTAATGAAATTTTTTGGTAAAGGCCTTTTCTGGTCCCTTTTGTGTCACAAATATATGACCGTAGGGTGTTTAGGAAATGCAGGTACTTGGAACCGAACCTGTGACCAAGTCAAACGCTTGTCTTTCTATATCTAAAATTATGGTAAAAAGGTATGCGCCCAGGTGGATTCGAACCAGCAACCTCTATATCAACCCTCAGGATCGCTAAGAACTTCATCCAGTGTGACCAAACCAAGTGGTCGTCCACTTGGATCGAATTTTTTTTTTCGCGTTTTCGAGTTCCAAAACGATTTTTCTGCACTAATTCGACCATGCTGAAGATGGTTTGACACTGGTGAAATTACGTTTTATCGAGAAATTTTTGAGTTATGGTAAGTTCTTGATTTATCAAAATCAATTACTCACGATAACTCAATTTTTTTGATAAAACGTGATTTTACAACTGTCAAACCATCTTCAGCATGGTCGAATTAGTGCAGAAAAATTGTTTGAAACCCGAAAACGCGAAAAAAAATTTTGATCCACTTGGTTTTACCTGGTCACCCTGGATGAAGTTCTGAGCGATTCTAAGGCTTGATGCAGACGTTGATGGTTCGAATCCACATGGGCGCATACCTTATTTTTTATTATAATTTTGAGTGTTTGAGTAGCGTATAGGCCCACATACTCATTATCAAGGTTGCTGGATCAAACCCCTCTGGGTGCAATCAGTCCCTAGTAGAGGACCTCGATTCATGGTCCTGGGGTTTTCTCGAAGTGGTTTCAGCAGTTTGGGATGGTATGAGTTAAATCATGAATGGCCTAAAAAATTTGGATGATTCAGACGCAATTTGAAAAATTTCGAAAAAAAACTTAAAAATTTACAAAACCACCCAAACTTGAAGAAAAAAGGTAAAAGAGGAAAAAAGTTGGAATGATAGTGTCTTTGACGCAATAAGAACCACAAAGCCGCGTTAACAAAAGAAATTTTAGTAAATATGACTTTAGCAAAAAATTTTTTAGCAAAAAGTTTTTTTAGCAAATGTGACTTTAGCAAAAGAAATTTTAGCAAATGTGCCTTTAGCAAAAAAAATTTTTAGCAAAAAGTTTTTTTTAGCAAATGTGCCGTTTAGCAAATATTTTTTTAAATTCTTCGGTACACCCTTCAGAAACGTCCGCATCAAAATTTGAAAAAAAAATTACAGTTATGTATAAATATAGTGAATCCGCCTCAAGTTCGTTTCCGCCTATGGTGCAATACTTTTTTCTAATTCGATTCCCAAAAGATTCTGCTCATTTTTTTGAAAGGCAAAGGTTCCAGTTTTGTCGGTTGTTTTTGCACAGGTCTACAGGTTTGCACTCAAGACTTGCGGTTCTCGATACGTTAAATATGACGAAAACCAGATTTTACTATATTGAGAGCCACAGGTCTCAACGGCAGAATCGTTGTAATTTCCGAAAAACCTGGTATAGTAGAAATTCTTTCAATTTCGGAAAATATTTAGTAAAATGTTTTTGAAATAAAAATAAAACAATGTTGGTGGAACAATACCTAAAAGTTCACTATCTCTAAACTCGGATGATCTGAGAACTATTTATGAAACATCCAAAATACTTTGATAAATAGTTTTTCAATCTAAAAAAGTGTTTATTATAGTCAGGGAAGTGGTGAACAATCCGGAAAATGGCAATGCAAATGGACAAGGTTGGTCTTAGCCATACTTAAAAGACCATGGTCAAGCTTTCTAAAATTGTCCCGCCAATTCGAAAAATTTTCCTAACCATTCAATTTCTGCACGGATTTTTCAACTTCGTTTCTAAGGCATCGCCCACAATGGTGGACTGTAAATTCAAGAATCCTCACTCGGAAATGGCCATTACTTTTTTTAAGTTGTTCAAAAATTTTTTTTTTGTGCCATTTTTTAGCTAAGATTCAGTGCTACCAAATGGGCTATTGTTGAGCTTGTATGAACTAAGAAATGTTGAAAAAAGTCAACAATCCTCACTCGCCGGAATGAGGATTGTTGACTTTTTTCGACATTTTTAAATTTACAATAACTTTATTAAGAGCTTATCTGGGTAGCTCTTAATTTCAGCTACGAAATGGCACCAAAAAGAACAACTTTTGGAGAATTTTGAAAAACGTTATGGCCATTTTCAAGTGAGGCTTGTTGAATTTACAGTCCACCATTGTGAACGAGGCCTAACAAAATAAGGTCTAGAATTTTATTTTAGGTCAAGTTTTTTAGAAAACAAGTTACAAAATTCGTACAGAAGTTCAATGATTAGGAAATTTTTTCGATTTGGCGGAGGGCAATCGTGGACGTAGACAGCAATGGTTCTTAAAAATACCAGAAATACATTTTGAATATTTTTTTCAGAGCAAAATGATGGTTCAGAGGTGGACAGTGAGGACGACTTTGTGATCACCATCGGTGAAATCAAAGAGACAGTGCCCTACAAACAGAAACAGGCAGCTGCAGCAGCTACTGGAGGAAATAAAGTAGAATTGGATGCCAATCCTCTGGTCAAGGGCACTCAAATCTATGATTTGGATCTGGCCACTATGGAGGACAAGCCTTGGCGCAAACCTGGAGCTGATATTACTGATTATTTCAACTTCGGTTTTAATGAAGGTAAGTTGTTAAGTCTAGCACTTTATGTTGATTTCTGTCTACTATCGAAATGTTTAAATAAATGGTAGATATATAAAATTACTTATTTTGTGCAGCCAAAAAAAATAATGGCCATTTGGAAGTGGACTAAAACAACAGAATAGACAAAGGTTTTTGGGGTGAATTTATAAAAAAATTCCTTTTCAATTTTACCAAATAAAACAAAATTTACCACCCCAAGTGGATGCACTTGGGGGGCTGTCAAAAACAATGCCTTGTAAGAGTAGGATGTATGAAAAATAAAGGTAATGTCGCAAGTTAGATTTTGAATCTGAGACCCTAACAATAGCAAAATCTCCAGCTTTGTCACTGCGCCATAAGACTTCATAGAAATCTGACGCCTAAATTAGTTGGCTGATTGGTTGGCCTTGTTGGATACAGTACAATTATACCAGGGCTTTTATTGAGGATTTTTTTTGAAATACCGTATTTATTCTAATAAACCGACACCCCTAATTCAAAATCGTGTTTGTGGCATTGTGTTTTAGACCCATTTTTTGCAGACTACTCGTAGGCAATTAAGCCCTCATTTTGCAACTAGTGAAATGAGCTACACAATAAGGGCTAACTTGCCTACGAGTAGTCAGCAAAAAGTGGGTCAAAACACAATACCAGAAAGACGATTTTGAATAAGGGGGTGTCAGTTAATTAGAATAAATTTATTTATTTACATTTTGTCAAAAAATACATTTTGGCCACTGAAATTGAGTTTCGACCGTCAAAAATAAATATTTTTACGTGAAATCTTGAAAGTTCAAATAAACTACAGATCTTAAACAAATTACAAAAAATAGCTCTGAATTATACCCTTACAAAACTAAAATTCGCTGATTGCAGACACCTGGAACCAATACTGTGAGCGCCAAAGGAAACTGCGAGTGGAATACAGTGGCAATCAGGAGGCAGTCAACAAAGCTATCTTCAGTTCCATCTCGCTACCCTCCATGACCCAACTCAGCACTCTGGCTGGCGGGAGACAACTGGTGAATATAATGGGTGGGGGCACAATGAATGACCACAAACCCATACCCAAAGTCAACAAGATGGTAATCGATTTGAGCAAACCACCGCCGGCCATGGAAAGTGTAAGTGGGGATCCAACGGCATTTTTTAGCTAATTCTGTATGTTTTAGAAACCAATTTCAATAATTCGAACAGTGATCACAGGTTCTGGCTCAATGACTCAAAATGTAAGTCACTTTTTCTAGTCATGAATTTATGGTTGTCCGGTGAGGTATAAAAACTGTAAAATATCGATTTTTGACGAAAAATTCACTTGAGAAATACCAAAAGGCCGCTGATAATATCAAGATGTCTTCCTGAATCCTTGAGATCAGGTCAAAATAATTATAATTAGCTGAGTTATAGCTAGTTTGAGTGAATTACACAGAAAATTCCCAGCACTTATCTAGTTTTAATGATGACTCAGCTCTCTAAAATTATTTTGATCTGACATCAACGGTTTCGGATTCCAGAAGACATTTTGGTACTATCGGAGACTTTTAAAAACCATTTTCTCAAAAATTGCCGATTTTAAAACCCTCGATTTTTAAGCGTTTTATTGTCGATTTTTTAGCGAAAATTTTAAAGGTTAGGGGAAAAATGGTCACAAATTGATTGTCGCTCATAACTATTCCCCTCAAGTGCGTTTTCATGTAAATTACGACATATTTTTTAATTAGATTTTCAAAAAATTTCGATTACAAGCATGGTATACCCCCAGCACTCAAACCTGGCATACCCCAGCACTCAAACCTGGTATATCCCCAGCACTCAATTAAACAATAGGGGGGGGGGGCAAGGCACATTTTTTACACTTTTTTGAAAATTTTTATGTTGTGTCCAAAGCATCTCAAACCACTCCAAACCACCTCAAACCACCTCAAACTGACCTATAACTCCCAAAATCACACCGAAAGCATTTTTAACAACTCTAAATGGATTATCTGTGGTTTTAAGGCATGTGGACATTTTTCGAATATATCAGTCCTGATAAATTCGCAGAACGTTTCAAACGCTGGTTCGAGATGGTTTGGACACAACATACAAAATTTTCAAAAAAAAATCAAAAATGTGCCTTGGTCTCCCTGTTATTTAATTGAGTGCTGGGGAATACCGGTATTTAGCCGATTTTCGCCAGCTCACTTTGCTGAGTTTAGTTTGAATATTCTGGGTACCTCTAATCTAAAAAAACGAACAAAATTTATAGCTAATTAATTGTACATGTAAATCTTTTCCTGAATTGTCCTATTTTCAGGTGCCCAGCTCTTTATCAGCAGAGTCTACTCACAACACCTCCCCCAACCAAATCAACTACAAAGACTATCCAGTGATTAACATAGCTTCCAACAGTCCTACCACCCCTTCTCCAATCACTACCCTGGGTGCCAACCCCATCCCTACCCTCTCCCACTCCAGCAATATATCTGTTGTAGGGGGTGGTCAGTCCGATTGGTCATCTGGCAACAACCAGCAGCAAACTTCTTCTCCTGTTCTTTCTGGCAATAGTGGGGGATCAGTGGCACCCGACTTCTCCAGGCCACCACCCTCCCAGTCCAACTTTTCCAAGCCTCCACCAATTTTTGAAGGAATCCCAATTGGGAATCTTGTGGGCAGTGGACCTCCACCTGGGATAGCTTCAAGAGGAGACGCTCCTCCCGGTCTGGATGACGCTGACCTACCTCCAGGAGCGTCAACACCTCCACCTGGCTTGTCGTCCATGGGCATGAGCTCCATCAATACCTCCGTACCTCCACCTGCCTCCTTTGGTGGCTTCAATCCGAACGTCCCACCACCTGGAGTCAGCCAGACTAGAATAGGCGGAATTCCGTCCATGAATGTGCCTCCACCTACAGTCTACAACCAATACAACAGTGGATCAGCTGGTTTTGGAGGGAGCAACATGGGTGGCGGCGGTGGCTACTCCAGACAACCACTTATCAGAGGCTCTGGATCGTTCAACACTCAACCACCCGGCACTGAACCAATGAGGAATAGAATGAGTGGAGGCGGTCAAGACTACATCAAGAGGGAGGAATTCAGCTCTGGAGACTCGTAAGTAGTTTTCAGTAAAAAAGAGAAAAAATACTACACATGAGATTAGCGCATTTTTGCAATCCTTTGTGCTTCTTAAAATAGGGCACACTTTCCTACAATTTTTGAACATAAGTTTTTCAAGGGGGTTGAGCAAGTTAAAAGCATGATAGATTAAGGTGAACATACAACCCGAGAAGGGGAGGGGCTGAGGTAATTTATTGGAGTCTTAGAAAGCTATTTAAATTTTAGAAATAAAAAATATTAAAAAATCTAATACAGTCGACTCTCTCCATAGTGATCACCCAAAAGTTCGTTCCCGCCTAAAGTCCGACACTTTTTTTACCTCAAAATTTTAAAGGCTTCGGTTAGTCTAGTCCGAAATAAATGGCTTGTATGGCTACAGTTCTGCTGAAAATACCCGCGGCCCTCTCCACAGTGATCACCTTTTTGGAAATTAGGTAATCACTATGGAAAAAGTCGCGGCTCTTTTCAGCAAAACTGTTGCCATTTACATAAATGACTGGCAAAGTCGGAATCCTCGCCTTATTTTGAACTAGACTAAAAAAATTTAAGAATTCAAAATTTAAGCTGAAAAAAGTGTCGCACATTAGGCGGAGACGAATGTTTAGGATGATCACTATGGAAAGAGTTGACTGTAAAAATAAATAAATACAAATAATTTGTGCTATGTAGGAATCAAACTTGTGATCGACAAAAAGAAAATTTAAAAAAGTTAATTTCACCAAATCTCAGAGCCGATGAAAGCTACAGAAGAAAACGCAGAAGACGTTCCAAGAGTCCAATCGTTTCTAGCTCAAGAAGGTGGGTTATTTAAGTCTTATTTTTTTGTATCATTAAAAATATTTTGCTTTGTTTAGAAGTCGTGGAGACGAGTCGTCGTCTTACAGAGAGTCCTCCGTCGTCATGAATCCAGCAATGTGAAGAGGAAAAGTGACAGAGAACGGGAAAGAGAAAAGGAACGCAGCAGTGACAAGAAAAGAAGCAGCACTCGCGATGACAGGGATTCCGAGGAAAAAGACCGTAAACGCAAAAAGCACGAGAAATCAGAAAAGACAAATGATCTGGGCAATGCTATTCATGATATTTTCGGTTTTGTTTTTTAAGCCTACCAGTTTCATAATAAAGTTGATGGTTGAAGAATAAAGTAGTGTGTTGTCTTTCACTGTTTTTTTTACCAAATACCTGGTAGATTGGAAAATTGAGATAGGGAGAATTATTCGTTTTAAATTAGATGAATAATAACATTTACAACCACTGCATCGACACTCCATCCAGCTCTACAGCAGGCTTGAAAAAGAGTATAAGTCCAGTTTTGAATGGGTTATCCAATGGAATGAGCAATGGGAATTTCTTTGCTAACAATGATTATACTTCCGAACAAATTTCTTCAAAGGCTTGGGTAAGTTAAATTATGAAAAGATTTAAAACTTGTAAAAATTAGTAGAGACAAACAGACAGCACCCAACAGGACCCTAGGCTAGATTTTTCGATTTTATATCCGACTTACACTACGTGTCCAATGACGCGGAAAAGTGTGACTACGACTGCGACTGCGACTTTTCCGCGTCATTGGACACGTAGTGTTAGGGCCAGGCATAAACCAAGGGTTCTGTACAAGGCCTGCATAAAGTGATATGGTTTTCCTAAAATAAGGCAGGATGCATATTTGTCCGCGGCAATTTAAATTTATCTGTATTAACTTTATAAATCTGTTCAAAAAAAACTCGTGACCCAGGCTCCTGGACCAAAGTTCTTATACCAATTTTGTTTTTAAATGTTTAAATGTTTAAAATGTTTTTAAAAGTTTTCGATAGAATATTGAATATTTATCGAATATAAACAGTTTAAAAATTTTCGCATTGTAGCAAGCTCGTTCCTGGATCTCACAGCTAAGTAGGCATGACAAAGAGAAGTTTATTGCTGAAATGCTGGTAGTTATTAATTCGATTTAATTTCATCTATCTCGAGTTCAAGCATTTATTTGCAGTTGGACATAGATGAACAGCCAGTCATGCAAGAAATACACGCGATTGTGGAGGAAAGGCTCAGAAGAGCTCATGTACATGGCGAGCCATTTGCTAAACTGCCTAGGCATCTCAGGCTACATATTCTTGGACTATTGGATCCAGGTTAGAAGATACTTACAAAAAGAGCTAATTTTATTTACAATGTGTCCAATGTTCAGTATCTCTTTGCAATTGCATGCGGGTCTGTAAATTTTGGCGCAAACTGTGCTGCGAATCTACTCTCTGGAGGTCTTTGTGCCATCGACCTAAAAATTATAGACTGTGCTCGCTGGAGATGGAGAGCGAGCACCTCAAAAAGAATACTTTAATAGATGGCACAGTCAAGTGGAAGGAGGCTTTCAGCCAAAGATATCGGTTTGTATTTTTACATTAGAATTCAGCGACGTGGTAGATTCGCATTCGCTAAATTTGCATTTGACTAAATTCGCATTTGCATTCTAGTCAAATTTGACTGATATGCAAATTTCGCAAATGCGAATCGACTACGACCCAAAACTCAGTATGACTAAAATTGATTTCCGCAGTAAAAGATCATTTTTCTCAGTAAATTTAGGGGTTTGTGCAATTTAAGTCAAAATTTAGTCGGAAAACGAAATTTTCAGCCAGAAAACCAATTAAACCATTCAGAATTGCATTTCAGGCTGGCCAGAAGACAAGCCAGAAGACGGGGTGGACTTTTAGCGAAAAATCAATTATTCTTATGAAAATTGCACTCTGACATGCTCAATCGCTCGTTATCCGATCATTCCAAAACTACCAAAAAAAATTACCTCAAAGCATGCCAAACAGTTCTAAGCCAGTGTTTAGGGTAGTTTGGAATGGTTCAAGGTGGAGTTCTGAGAGATTGAGTCCATCAAAGTGCGGCTCTGTCGCTCCCAATCGATTTATCGCACCCGAAAATTTATTTTCATTGGTTTTCCGTAGCCTTCTCACTGAAAATTTCGTTTTCGCGCGTAAGACTTACATTGCACAAATCACTAAATTTACTGACAAGGGAACATAGACGGGGGGTAACGTTGATATGGATACGGGTCACATACCATTCGATAGCCCTTTTCACGCTGAACATGAGAAGCGCTATCGAATGGTATATGACTCATATCTATATCAGCGTTACCCACTGTTGATGTTCCCTTGCGAGTGAAATCATTATTTTATCAGCAGATATCACCCTTAGCCTATCAGTATTTCCTCTATTTTAAACTGGCTAAAAAGTGTAATCAAAAGGTTTTTCAAGCGAAACTAACCATCACATTTTACGGGTCGTAGCCTTTAGGCCCCTTTTTTCCATTTCTGGAAAAAAAGGGCCAAACGACTTACGTAAGTCGTTTGGCCCTTTTTGGGGGGGGGGCTACCCGATAGCTCAAATGGTTAGAGCGCCGACTTGCAAGGACCCCTTTTTTAGCCCCTTTTTTCCATTTGTGGAAAAAAGGGGCCAAACGCCCTACGCCACATTTTACAGACTGTGGAGAAATTGGCATGCCGGCAGATGCGTGATCCGCAACTTTGTTGGGCATGACCAGGGCGTGTCATGCGTTCAATTTGACTCCGAGAGAATAGTGTCTGGCTCCACCGACTCCACCATTCGCATTTGGGATTTGAAGAATAATACTGGAAGTGTGGGCCAGATGACTTTGACTGGTCATTCGGCCACAGTCAGGTGTTTGCACTTGCACAAGAACCGCCTGGCCTCTGGCTCCAACGATTTCAGCATCAAAATCTGGGATCTGACAGTCAACCCCACCTGGTCACACATTGCTTGTAGAAGGACCCTGTTGGGACACACCAATCTGGTCAGGTGTTTGCAGATGGTGGAGGACAAGTTGGTCAGTGGAAGTTATGACCACACCCTCAAAATATGGTCCATTGAGACTGGCCAGTGCATCACCACCCTCCAGTTAGTTTTTTTTATTGTTTTGGTCAAGTTTTTGTTTTACCACTTGAAATTTAAGGGGTCACTCAGACTCGGTGCTCTGCCTGCAATGCAACAAATCAGAAGGCAGAATAGTGTCTGGCTCAGCTGATAATTCTAGTAAGTATGGATAGGATATACTTGTCAAAAATAAAATTTGGCAAACGTACGTTTTGCCGAAACGAAACGGTAAAATATCGACTGACCACGAATTTGACTGACCACTATCAACTGACCACTGTATCAACTGACCACTATTTTTAAAATACTGATCTTGGAAACCATTATTTCATGATGTCGAGCTCATATGAACAAGATTTTGAAAAATTTTCAGTTTGCTTTTTATGATGGAAATTAGGGTTGGATCAAATGGTTTTTTCCAGGTCAGACGGTTTAGAAAAACCCGGGTTTCGGGTACGTATTCTTTTTCTGAACCTGGTTTTTCGGAACCCGGTATTCGGTTAACCGACCGGATCAACCCTGATAGAAAGTATGATTTTTTCCATCATCTGTTTTATTATTTTTAATAGAAGTTTTTTGTCTGTGAAGCTATCCACACCCATACATGTTTCCCTATCTCTTGCAATGTGAAGTGTGCTGGTCTTGGCCGCGAAGCGGCCAACCCCTCTGGCCGGGTACAATAAACAAAAATAAAGAGATAAAACGACACAAAATGAGAAGAAAAATGAACACATTAATCAAGGTCAGCGAATTTTTTTGAAAAGGACGGATGAGAACCGTGGTTTTAATTAAAGGGTTCTTATACTTCTTATCCACGGTTTCAAACCCCTCCATTTCCATAAAAAATCACAAAAAAAACAACAGGGTAACCAACGTAAAAAAGTCCTCCATTAAGGGATAGAGCCAAAAATCATGGTATCATACAGTAAACTTTCCATTAACGACACGCCTGTGGACGACTGAGGGTGTCGTTAAATCGGGGGTTCACTTTGACTACATTTTAGTCAAAGTCAACCCAATTAGCTCATATTCGGGTGTCTTTATATCGAGGGTTGACTGTATGGTTATTGGAATGTTTTTAGAATATTGAAGTGGCAGGTGTGCTACTTTTTGAAGGGCTTGGGAGTTGGAGAGCCAGATTCATAAGGAATTCGGGCACGCTCGACAAGAATACCAAAAAAAATCAGCTAAGGCGCCCCAATCCATAGTCAGGAGGAGGGCTCTTGTCAATTCGATTTAGAAACTGTACAAAAATAAAAAATAATAAGATTTTGATGAAAAATTCTAAAAAAAATGGAAAACCAAAAAAGGAAAATTTGGCGCTACTTGCACATTGCAGTAACAGCTCAAAACTTTTTTGAAACACTATTTTTATAATTTTATCTGAAAGCTCCAAAATTTGCCTATGTTTCAGTAAGGTGTTGGGATGAGCGAGCACCACCTCAGTGTGTAATGACTGTGCACAATGCTCACGAATCTGCTGTCACCTGTCTCAAGTTTGACAACCAAAGGATTGTGTCAGGTAGTGTGGACAGGACTATCAAGGTTACTTTTTAATCATTTCCATATCCATAGTAAAATTATAACTCCCTGGGAAAATTTAAGATGTGGGAGTTGCAAACAGGGAAATGTGTGCAAACCATCGACTGGAAGTTGGCTGAGGGTCACACCGCTGTGGTCAGGTGTTTGCAAACAGATGCCTGGAGAATAGTGTCTGCTTCCGACGACAAGACCATTAAGGTGTGGAAGTTGAGCGATGGAGAAAGATTGTGCACACTTCAAGGACACACTGATGGTGTCACCTGTGTTCAGTTTGATGACAATCGAATTGTGTCTGGCTCATACGACAAGACTGTCAAACTCTGGACTTCAGCGCTATTTGATCAGTACAGGCTAGAGCGAGAAATTCACAACATTTCAAACGGTCATAATTTTTTTGAAACTGTGGAAATTCTGTTTTCACCGGCCAACTATCCTTGAGCCCCAAATTAATTGGGTATAAAATGTTGAAAAATGATTCCTATCCAGTCCCGATATTCGTTTGGACCCTTGTCTTTTTAAAGTCCAGATGGATCTGTATTAAACCAAAGGAGAACCAAGGCAAAATCGTCTTTTTTACATTATAGTCAACTCTCGATTTCACGACACCTCAAAAGTTCGTTCCCGCCTAGGGTCCGACACATTTTTAACCTAATTTAAAAATCTTTTGCCAAAACTGATTTATCAGCTTTTTTTGACTAGGCCGAAAAATCAGTTTAGGCAATCAAATATAACTGAGTTCAAAATTAGTCGAACCCATGCGGGAACGAACTTGAGAAGTTGGCGTAAAATCTAGAGTTGACTGTACAGGGTGGCCCAAAAAAACCTGAAATTTTTCATAATTAACACTGTTTTGTTTAAGACCATTATTCAAAAGTGTTTGTAGCTTGCTTAAAAGCCAAGATCAAGGGCTGCGTGCTAGTGCAAAAACATTTCGAAAATCACAGCGAAATTTCAAAGAAATATCTCATAATTTGCTGTTCAAATTCAGACTTTTTGAACAGTTTCAATTAGACAGTTCAGCCGTTGAAATTTTGCGTGTCGCATCTATTTATTGTTTTTTTTTCATCGTGTCTCTCTTATTTTATATTGAATTTGGTGTAACAAGGATGGACGGTTGCAGTCTTAGGCCATAAGGTCAGCTTCGAGGCAAGCAACATATGGGAAGCAACCACTCAGTGAGTTAGCCCTGTGGAGCGAGCCACGTTAATCTCATGCTACGAGAGCTAGACCTAGAACTACGGCAGAATGAGAGGACTCGGTGCCGGCCTCACAACCGTTATTTAAACATCCTCGCTTACGCCAAAAAAATCTGTATATCAGACAGGGTTATGGGTAAAAATCCCCCGCGAAAATCCCCCCAGCAAAAATCCCCCCAGCACAAATCCCAGAATATAAATTGAAGTGAGGCAAATGTATTTCAAAACCACGGTATTCTGACCAAAATCATGTCATGAACACTATTTAATAGTTAAAGACGTCCCAGTACCGATGTAAACCGCAGTACAGGAGCATTAAACGAGGTAATGACCTTATTACCTGGAGGGTGTAGTATAGTCTTTGGTTTTACTCACAATACCTAAAGTTAACTCGCAATGCCTAAAAGACCTTAACTCCTATAGATACCCTAACTAACTAGGTAACGCCACCTGTATACCTGATAACTGGATGTTACTAGGTAAGTATCACTGCCGTGGTAGTACTACCCAAGTTCCACCACCTAAGTTCTACCATTTCAGTACAACTATTAAGATGCCCTACTACCAATTCATGGGAAGTTGAATTATAGGTTGTTGCTATGCTAAAGTAACCAAAATAAGAATTTTAAAGCTGTTTGGTTAGAAAGATTGGTGTTTGCTGCCAGCATCGTTCAAGATACTTACATGGTAGTCTCAGGTATCTTCAGGTAGTTAAGGTATTTTCCTAGCTCGATGCGAGGATTCCGAATAGTAAAACCGATATTTTGGTATTATCCAACCGTGCTTACAGTCCCAATTTTGATTTACATATTGATAATATTGACAATAATTTGCTGTATTTCACGTCCGAGTCCGTGAATAAATTCAATTTAACTCCAATTTCTATTCTGGGGGGATTTGTGCTGGGGGATTTTTGCTGGGGGATTTTTGCGGGGGATTTTTGCGGGGGATTTTACCCATAACCTCAGACAGTGCGTGGAAGCCCTTGACAAAATTTTTCGAATTTTTTCAGGCTTTTTTGGGCCACCCTGTATATACTGAATTAGGATATTCAATCGGTGAAAACGGAATTTCCAAAAACGTGTTCTAAAACAAGTTGAAATGCTGGTTGAAATGTCTTTTTACTTTGTTTGAATAGGCAATGGAGGAAAGAAAATTATTTTTGTTTATTTATTTTATTCCAGAAAAATTTCTAAAATCTCTTATGGTATTTCATTTGTTGTGCTTTTCTCCTGTATTCTTTTTTTGTTCGGTTGTTGTGAATCGAAAATTTTATCTAATAGAATTATTACTTGGCTTTTTGATAATAATTATTGATAGCAAAGACGGTGGAAATTTTCAACTCGAGATTGAAATTTTGAAGAGAATTATGGCTGTCTAGGAAGGGGAAGGGAATTATAGGGGGCCACTTTTTGCGGAAAATTAATTTTTCACACATCTATTTTCCTCACCAAAATAAAGTTTTTATCTTATCCAGATACAGCAATTAATGATGATACAAGATCGCCATTTAAATATTTTGGGAAAACAAACAAACAAAACTGTATTTTTCTCATTTTGAAGATGAGTAACAAGAAAATGAACACGAAAACCAGACAAAGCTCCTCCTCCTCTTCCGCCTCAGAAGAAGATGGTATACCCGAGCAAGTAGAAATGCCCTGCCGCCTGGCCATGTTTGATTTCAACCAATGTGACCCCAAGCGATGTTCTGGCCGCAAACTGCAGCGTCATGGACTCATCTACACCCAGAAGTTGGGCACTAAATTCCCAGGTCTTGTGCTATCGCCCACTGGAAAAAGCACCTTGTCACCAGCTGACCGTGCTTTTGTATTGTCAAATGGGTTGGCGGTAGTGGATTGCTCTTGGAATCAAGTGGAGCAAACACCTTTGCAAAGGATAAAAGTTGGTATTTTCTGTGGATTAATTATAATTTATTTAATCTAAACTGTTTATATATGCCATTCTTTTCCTATTTTCTTGAATGGAAAGGAGATGGTCGTTTTAAATCTACCCGTATCATAAGAATGGTAAGGTTACCAGTTACCCGGGTAAAACAGCGAGTAACGTGTAATTTTCTAATGGTACGGTTTTACCGGTTACCCGGGTAGCCCTACCCGGGTAAGGCTACTCGGGTAAGGTTACCCGAGTAACCTTACCTTAAGACCGGGAACTTACCCAAAATGCCGACCTTCAATTTACAGTGTTAAAAAAATGGCAGAATTTTTTTTCCAGCTATAACTGCATTAGTTTTGCTGACACCACTACGTGGAACACTACAGCAAGAGTTGACCAAAAAAAATCCCCTCGTTGCGATTACCAAAATTTTATCATGAAACGCGGAACAGTAACATAACATGCGCAACAGAAATACCCTTCGACCACTATCTGCTCAATTCGAGATCAAAATTTCCAGTGCCTCTGCAAGCGATTCTTCACCTAAATTTTTGTCAAAGTTACCATTTCGAAATAACCAGTAAAAAATACCATGCTCTAATTTCCCTAGGAAATACCCTGTACTCAGAGAATTGTTTCTCGGGAAAATTGGACTCATGTTGATAGAAGACGGCCCATGGATGACTAGCTGCAAACTCAAATTTGTTGTATCCCAGGAAAAAATGACGAATGCGAGGATCATATGGTGAAGTCGGTGCAGTGCCCTGTCCAAAAATTTGATCCAAAGCACGATGGATTAAAGCTTCTCCCGACCACTCAACAACGTCATAGGCCAAGAAATGAGTCAAACACTATAAATGACGCCACGAATCAACAAAAGACACCAAGAAGCAACCTTGCATTTGCACATAGCTTCACACACTAAGTCCATGGGAAGATCCGAGTTGGTTACGAAGTACTAAACATACAAAAAAATCACGGGCATTAAAAAAAATTCAAACCTGCAATTTTCCAACGAGGATAAGAGCGCGCAAAAGCTCACACGTTGATTGTGGACCGACCCAATAAAGCAAGACGTGGCTTAGATTCTTGAGATTAGACAGCTTGAAGAAATTCGCTGGCGCTTCTCGAAAGTTACTTTTAATACTCAGACACTGGAGCTGTTGCATATTAGTCACAATGGTTTCCACCATCTGAAAGGGACAAGGTTATGCTACGGTCATATACAGTAAATCAAGGACAATGAAGTATTTGCACGAGTCACGTGCACAGCCGAACTTAAAACACGCCAGATCAGCTTGACTGTAGCTCCGGCGAAAGCGCCGAGCTGGTAGAAGGTTCTTCTTCAGTCTTCAAGACACCGGCGAATAAAAATACATTCCGGTCATTTTGAAAAATTCGATTACTTTTTAAAAGATTTTGCATACCTCATTTTCTAATTCAGCGTGATGTGTGATTCGCAGATCCAAAGAAAGCAAATGTGAAAGCTGATAAGCGACAGATCTGAGGGACAGCCAAGAAGCATAGGATATGTGTATACTGAGATGGCGTAACCTAAACATTAAATCTAAGAGACGGAATAGAAATCTTAACTGCTCCAACTTAGTCAAATTTATCCCAGTCAAGAAACGGCAGGGGTCAGGTTCGCGATAGTTCAACGGCAAACAGAGAGCTTTCAAGGCAATATTCTGTTCAATAAGCACCCCTGCGAGCTGTTCAGAATCCACCTCATTTATTATTAGAACCTTTAGTGAAGATGGCAAAGACTCAAATCTGTATCCCCTGACTTTGACAAGCTCCAGATGCTCCAGCTGACTGCACTTTGAGAAAAGTTTGTTCAGTGTCTTTGCAGTGGGCTTTCGCTGTAAAGAGAGAATAACCCTCAAAACGAAGTTTCACAGAAAGTAACCTTGAGAGATATTGAAAGAGATTTCAATTGCGAAGAGAACTCCATCAGCTTCGTAAGAACATGTGCTTCATTTCGCACCTCCAACTTCACGTGCTTCACATTTGGCGTCAAAGATAAAGTTTCACATATTTCTGCGTTCGTATATTCCAAATTCGACGTGTCCAACGTGTGCACGAACCTACCACCACGGCGAAGATATTGATTAGAAATCGACTAAAAATGATGATTGAGAAGAAAAGCGAACTAAAAACAACTGATTTGTTTAGCTCGGATCTTGGCTAGCTTTCAAAACATTCGACTTAATCATTTTAACCCCAAATCGAGTGGTTCAAAAGCTCAAATAAACAATGCAAACACAATGCTTATTTAACTACCTTTATGTTTTGACTACAGTGGAACCTCGTTATAAGATACCCCCGATATCACATACCCCTAGGGTCGGTTTCAAGGGGGTATGTTATAACGAGGTTTGTTTGTATTTAAACCTCGTCCCACTTTAGACACAGAGTACTGGTAAAATTTAAAGGGGGGGGAGACTTTTACGGCTAGTTTTTGACGTTGCCTACTATTTTACTTCACGTACCTTTTTCCTATATTTTGTTTCGATATTTCAGATGTTTTTCGCACTGTTTTGTAGCTAAGACTTTTGTGGTCAAACACCCTAATTAAAAAATGTCTGAGAAGCCCCCACCCTCCTCAAATAGAAACGCGACAATAAAAAAACTAACAAAAGTTAAAAACTGTGCTTATGTGTGGAAAGGCAGGTTCACGATGAATACGCATCTGCATGCGGGTGATAACGCTTGCGGATGGTAACGCCGAGTAAAGCAGTCAAAGATGCGGATGTGGTGCGAATGCGGACATAAAACAGATCATTGTGAACGTGCCTTAAGTTAGAGAACATAGCCAAGAAGCTATGGCGTGAATATTACGCTGAAATCAATACGAATTGAATACAGTAGGAAAACAACTTACCCGCCCATATTTTTGGCTGTGCATACAGCGAATGTTGGACCAGCTTTTCTTAGCGGCTTGATTCCACTTCTTGCTTACTTGCTCGATACAAATTCGATCTTTGAATGGCAGCCACCGGAAAATCTCTATCTGAAAACAGTTAAAAAAGGACCAGATAGAAACGATGAAAAAAATGAGTTACCAATACATCTTCGTAGAGACAATCTACTAAGGCCGCACTTGTTTCACCAGCAACGGCTGAGTTCAGAGAAGGAGCTTTAGCGATGAAAATTGTACTGGAATCTGCAATTAAATCTTCTTCGCCGTCGTCATCATCATCACGAAATCTCTGAAACAGGAAACCGTACTTCTAAAAACCAATTGAAAAGCCAACTTACCTTGACAGTTGTCATGTCATCGCTCTCCACATCTGGTTCAAAATCTTTGCGCTTCATCATTTTTTCATTCAAATCTAGTTTCTAAAGTATGACAAAGTATAGAAAGAAAACTTGAAAAAATTCGTTAGACCCAAAAAATTGTGGTAAGAAAAGAGCGTGTTTATTCAAGGGCTCAAATTGAAAACACCCATCAGAATATGTAAATCCCCTTACAGGGCCATTGCCACCTGTTTTGAATTGTCCCCGCCAATTCAAATTTATTTGCCTAATCATTCAACTTCTGTACGGGTTTTTCAACTTGGTTTCTAAAAAAACAAGGCCTAGAATTTAATTTTAGCTATAGTTTTGTTAGACTAGAAAGCGGCAGATGCCAAGCTGGGACAATGCGGCAGATACCGCATTGTCAGCTTTTACATGTACGTGGTTCGGGTGAATCTACATACTATCAGCACCACGCTGGTAGTTTGCGTGAGTACCCGCTGATATTTCTATACCCACTGGTGTATTTCTATACTTGTTGGTTGTTCAGGTGTATCCACGTGGGTATTCCCTGCTAGTTCTATGCCCGCTAATTGTTCGGGTGTATCCACGTGGTTACATGCTGGTACTTTAATCCCCGCCGATCATTTGGGTGTATCCACGTAGGTGTTCGATGGTAGTTCTATGACCGCAGGTGGTTCGGGTGTATCCAAGTGGGTACCTTATGGTATTTTTATGCACGCAGGTAGTTCACGTATATCCAAAAGACTACCTGGTGGTAGTTATATACCCGCTGGTGGTTCGGTTGTATCCAAGTGAGTACAGTCGACGCTCCCAATAAAATACACCCCAAAAGTTCGTTCCCGCCTAAGGTCCTTTTTTTAGCCCTATTTTTTTACTTTTTTACCTTTGACACTTTTTTTAGCCCTATTTTTTCAAATTTTCCCATTTCTGTTTTGACAGTCTGGTTGCGAATATCGCAAGGATTCCGATTTTGCCGATCATTTTTGCAGAAAACAATGATTTTGACATTTAAAAAGCAAAAGCTCCCATTAACATACACCGAAATCCAAAGCAGGTGTATGTTAAGGCGAAAACACAATGAGGAGTCTGTTTGCGGATGCTAAAACAGACTACTCATTGTGAACACTTCAGCATCCTGACTCTTCATCCGGATTTAGCATCCGCAAACAGCATCCTCACCCCAGAGTGTTCACAATGAGGAAACAGAATCTGCAAACAACACCCGCAATCTGTTTAAGCCTCCACACTCTGTTCACAATAGGGATTGAAGAGTCTGATTGAGGATGCTGATTCTGCGGATGCTGAGTGAGTAGTCAGACTCCTCAATCAGACTCCTCACTCCAAAAATACTATTATTGACCCTAATTTTCTTCTTTCTCATTCAGATTTCTGAACTCTGTAATGCCTTGTGAGCCTAATATGCGTGTTTGACAGTTTTTCAAGTTAAAAAACACCAAAACACCTCTGATCACCCCAAACCACCCAAAATACCCCAAACCATCCCAAATTGTCCCATACCATCACGAGTCGCCAAAAGAACACCTAAACCAGCCCAGATTACCCAAAACTATCTAAAATCACCCAAACCACCATAATCACCCAAATTACCCCAAACCACTTCAAATTACCACAAACTACTACAAATCACCAAAACCATCGAAATCACCCCAAATTACCCAAAACCATCTAAAACCACCAAAACCACCATATCACCCCAAATCACCCCAAACCGCTTCAAATTACCACAAACTATCAAAATCAACTCAAACCAGCCTAAATTACTTCAAACCTTCCCCAGTTACCATAAACCACCCGAATCGCCCAAAGCCACACTAAATTATCCTAAGCCATTCCATATTACTAAAATTATACCCGTGGGTAACAAACCAGACAGCAAATATATGTCTTACTGACAGGTGGAAAATAAGATTACAACGAAGAAGTCAACTAAATAAGTAAACTCTCGATCTGGTGTACGGAATAAGGACCAGCCGAGTGTGCACTTAATCTCAAGTCCACTATGATAAATCGATACACAAATAAATGATAATTTTATTGCACCAAAAAACAAAACAGCATAAATATCATTCATAATTTTCTGTACCCGAGGAAGACTTACCCAGCAAACGTTCTTGCCACTTCACTCTTCCCTCATGAATAAAGTAATCTGCCAGAGTTTCGCGGAAATGCGCCATCACCGAGAAAATCAAAAGAAACAAAAGCGTCGGTCTGTGGAAGCTTCTGTGGGTTCGGAATTTCCAAGCAGCCAGAGTTCAGCGCCCTTTTGAAGTCACTTCTTGCATATATTTCTATAAATCTCTAATGCGGAAATGTAACGAACGATAAAAATTACCTGCATCGCTTTTATGTCCATAGTGGCCCAGCTCGCATAGTGAATGTAGTGTCGAGAGTCACATACAGCGATCAGAACTGTAGAAGTAGACCCCTTGTAATCAAAAAACAACGTTACTGACTTCGGCAGCTTCCTCACTAGGACGTGCTTTCCATCGATGCATCCTGAAAATTTTTCGCTTCTTCTTAGCTGGAGTGACCTCAGTTGTGCTTTCACCACACCTTTCTTTATATGACACTAAAAACAACTAAATATGTCATTCCTAATCTCATTATGAAAACTTACCGTCTTACTGGAGTTCTTCATCCTGATTTTGCTCTTTGCCCAGATGAAGCTGGTCATTTTCCTCCTCATTCTTCTTGACTCTGCTGCTGATAGCTAGGCTTGACGACTGCTCTTGACGCTCTTCGATAAATGGGACAACGAAAGCCATGGTGTCAAAGTGCACCCACTTCCTTTTGTAATCGTTTGCATTGCCACTTGGCTTTTTGACGGCTCGATTCTTCTTGAAGTATGCACGCAGATTTTTCCATGTGGCAGCTGCTTCTTGCCCATCTGAATTTACCAAAAAATGACATCAAATGCAATGAAGTGCAATAAAAATATACCTGAGAACCCTAGATCCGTGGCTATCCTGGCCCATATGTTGTTCTTCCACTGATTGTCCTTGTACTTCTCATTCGCCATATCGTATAAGCAGGGGCAGTAACGGACGCGATCAATAAGCTCACCACTTCGCTTCTCATTTTCCGATTTTTTAACCACCATTGCAGATTGAAGTCGGCTGTAAAGTATATTTTTATTTAGAGATAAATTATGAGTAAATTTGTGAGTAAATCTTCATAAAAATTATATTGACTGTGGAAACAGCATCCGCAAACAGCATCCGCACTCTGAGTGTTCACAAAGAGAATTCTGTTTGCGGATGCTGTTCGCGGATGCTGACTGCGGATGCTTCATCCTCATTGTGAACAGAGTGTGGAGGCTTAAACAGACTGCGGGTGCTGTTTGCGGAGTCTGATTGAGGATGCTGCCTCCTCATTGTGTTTTCGCCTTTAATGGAGTTTTTGCATTTTAAATGTCAAAATGGCTGTACGAAGTTTCGTAACAGGACAATTTCGTAACAGCGAATTTTCGTAACAGCGAACTTTCGTAACAAATTTTTTTCGTAACAAACTTTTCGTAACAGCAATTTTTCGTAAGAAACTTCTCGTATACTTTACTTATTTTTGTAATCCACCCTCAATCTTCCCTATATGTTCTTAGTGGTCTTTATTTACCCTTAATGGTCTTTAATGGTCACGATCCGCCCTGAATGGTCCTGATCATCACTCAACAGTCTTGATCCATAATCAACGGTCCTAATCAACTCTCAATGGCCTGATCCACGCTTAAAAGTTCTGATCTCGCCTTCAATGTCTAAAATCTTTCAGATATTGTCTTCGCTTATGTGGGTGTCCAGTACGTGAAAATTTTTCCTGCTCTCAAAGCTATCTGAATCTTGGATATGTTAAATAACTCTATGAATAACATAACATATCTGAAATTTGGGTGATTTTGAGCACTGTGAATTTTTTTGGCTTTTACACCCCAAGTAAACAAGAGGAGACCCACTTGGTCGGAATATATCAATAGAAACTTATAACTTATTAAAAACCAAGCTGAAGATAACTAAGGGAAGATTCCGTCAAAACACGTCCAACAACTAACCTTCCTCATCAGATAATCTGATTTAACTTCGACTTCTCACAACACTATTTACCACATTTACTCAAACGGAATTCTTTATTTGAAAACAAGAAAGCACTAGAGAGTGCTTTTGGAGTAACAATAACGAAAGGCGTAAACAATAGAGAGTTACGAGAAATTCTGGATTTCAGCAGCGATTCACCCATCAAAGCCGTAGAGAATTCTGCCTTGGCGCTTCAGAGCATAGACCATATCCATAGCGGTGACCTAAAGTAGAGACGATGAACCAATGAGATGAGAAACTTTGGGTGAGTAATATGCGGAAGTAACCGTTGTAATTAGCAACAGAACCTTGGAATACAGTCGATTCTCGATTTAAGGACACCCCAAAAGTTCGTTCTCCAGCTGGGTCCGACACTTTTTTTAGCTCGATTTTCGAAGCGTTTTTTAAATTCTGTTTTGACAGTCTAGTCGTAAATATAGCAAGGATGCCGATTTTGCCGATCGTTTTTCAAAATCCAAAAACTTTTTCTTCTAAAAAAAGCAAAACCTCGATTTAAGGACAGGCTTTTTCTAAAATCCTGTCCTTAAATGGAGGGTTTGCTTTTTTAGAAGAAAAAGTTTTTGGATTTTGAAAAACGATCGGCAAAATCGACATCCTTGCGATGTTTGCGACCAGACTGTCAAAACAGAATTTTAAAAAAGCTTCGAAAATCGAGCTAAAAGAAGTGTCGGACCAAGCTGGGGAACGAACTTTTGGGGGTGTCTTTAAATCGAGAGTCCACTGTATTGCCAAAACTTCAGGGTCCTGGCAATTGTGGAGGCATAACAACGTGAAATATAAGTGAAAACTGAAAAAAAGGATCTTTCAGGTCAAGAAATGCCTGAGACCCTTAGGGTTCTGGACTGCAAAACTTCAGAGTATCCTAGTTGTATTCGAAAGAGGTTATTAAATAAGGCAAATAAACATACTGTCTTGCGCTTGGTGCGCTGCGAGTTTCTTCGTAGATGAGGCCAGAGATGCGCTTGACTCCAGCTCGACCGGCAAGACGACGGATAGCAGGCTTCTTGACCCCCAGAATGTTGTCGCGCAGAATCTAGAAGACAAACATCAGGATCAGTGGTGAAGAAAAATGATAATGGCTCATTTATAAACGTTGTCGTTGTCGTCGTCGTTGTCGTCGTCGTTGTCGTCGTCGTTGTCGTCGTCGTTGTGGTTGGAATATTTTTTTTATAAAACCCTTTTTTTCGCCAACGACGACGACAACGACGACCTATTTATAAAAAATCCAACGACAACGCCAACGATAACGACAATGCCAAGGACAACGAAATTTTTTATTCAAAACTGGACAAATTTCGCATTTTCAGACGAGATTTCAAGGAAAAACGTGTGGATAATATAGTTAATCCTTAAAATTCTGACTTAAAATGCAAAATTTGTCTAATTTGGAAGAAAAATTTTCGTTGTCGTTGTCGTTGGCGTTGTCGTTGGATTTTTTATAAATAGGTCGTCGTTGTCGTTGTCGTCGTCGTTGGCGTTGTCGTTGGCGCAAAAGTGCCTTTATAAAACATTTTTTCCAGCGACAACGACAACGACGACGACAACGACAAAGTTTATAAATGAGCCATAAGTCAATTACCTTGCGATGACGCTTGGATCGACCTTGCCGAGTCCTTTTCCACCGTTGCCACTTCCTGGAATAAGCTGTTACGGAAATTTTGTTACGAAAATTCGCTGTTACGAAAATGTTTGTTACGAAATTTCGCTGTTACGAAAATGTTTGTTACGAAATTTCGCTGTTACGAAAATGTTCGTTACGAAAATGTTTGTTACGAAAATGTTTGTTACGAAATGTTTGTTACGAAAATGCTTGTTACGAAAATTCGCTGTTACGAAATTGTCCTGTTACGAAACTTCGTACAGCCTGTCAAAATCATTGTTTTCTGTAAAAATGATATGCAAATCGAAATCCTTGCGATATTTGGGACCAAACTGTCAAAACAGAATGAGTAAAAAATGTCGAAAAGTGAGTTAAAAAAAGTGTCAGACCCTAGGCGGGAACGAACTTTTTGGGTGTATGTTATCGGGAGCGTCGACTGTACCCGGTGGTAGTTCTTTAGTGCTTCAAAGTAGCCTGCAATCAAGCTTTTCGAGTGTTTAGCAAAGGTTCAAAAGTATATCCCAAAAGGCATCTTGACCTGAAACTTCAATTTTGCTACATAAATCTGAAATTCTGACACTTGATTCGGGTTCAGCATGGTCGATTTACTTAAAAACTGATTTGAAAATTTTTCAAATTTCAAATAATTTTTGTCTCGAGCGGAATTGAACATTTGACGGTGATTGTGATAATCAATTGACAGTTTTTAAGTAAATCGACCATGCTGAACTCGAATCAAGTGTCAGAATTTCAGATTTATGTAGCAAAATTGAGTTACTTTTTTTCAATTTTTTTTTCACCATCGTGCTCAGCGTGAAATTCTGCACAAGGACATACCATCAGGACGTACAGCCGTTCCCGTGTTAAGTTTGCTGGATACTTTAACTTAAAATTTAAAAAAACCACTGGAGGACTAAGTACTTTTTCGTACCTTCTAGCTGTCTGTCCTCATCATTTTTTTCGCTGTACGCGGTTGGCGAGCATTTCTTAATAGGTCTTGATATCAAATAGAAAATACAGCTTGGGTGGTTCCCTTGTGAGTCCAACACTATTTTCAACACTTTAAAAAGTTTCGAGCCCGGTTGGGGGTCGAACTTTTAGGGGTGTCACTGTAAATTCTAGAAATATATCTTTCGAAAATCCACAAGTGGACTAAAGAAATTCTGCCCTTATTTGATATTTTTCTTCAATCTACGAAATAATAAACCACATAAATTTTTTTAAGGCCGCGGAGCACCGTCTGCTGCCATTCCTGATTGCTGCCAACTCAGTCAACTATGGTCGGCCGTGCAAATTGACTTGTGCCGAAGCACTGGCTGCTGGCCTATACATAGTTAATGAAGTGAAGGCTGCTGAGCGTCTCATGCAAGTCTTCAGTTGGGGACCCACTTTCCTCAAGCTAAATGCAGAGGCTCTAGAGATCTACAGACAATGCAAGGACTCCAAAGAAGTCATCCAACGCCAGCAGCAATATATGGACAGAATGGAAGAGGAGGCTAGACTGGAGCGATTGAAACCGATGGACTTGCCGCCCACTTACTCCACAAGTGAAGAAGAGGAAAGTGATGATGAGCCAGAAGAAACAAATACTAACAAAAGGTAAGTTTCAAAACAGGGTAGTATTCGGTCGGTTAATTAACCTGAACCCCGTTTGCGATTTACTTTTTTCGTAAATTAATCAAAATTTCTCTGTACAATCAAATTTTACCATAGTCGTCACACTAGGAAGGCGCCTGGCTGAGAACTATGGAGATGATGGCCACTAGTGGAGAACGCTTGGCATAAAGTGCGCGGTTGTGAAAAAAGTTCAAAATTTGAGAAATAATTTTGAAAATAAATAGTCAACCACTATGGGGGATTGCGATTATTGTGGATTATTATTATTGAACCGGGCCAATTGACCCATTTAAAGCAGGTGACCATCGTGTGAGGGAGATTACTATAGATAACCAAGTGTATTTGAATTTCGGTTGATCGATCCTGCCCTATCACCAAGCATTCGAAAACTAGGACTTCTATAGATCAACTTAGTTATAGTAAAATTTCTTGTTCCAGCTCCTCAAAAGATCAAGATGCTCAAGAAACTGCGCTTGTTGAACCGTTTAAAATTGATGAAATAGGTAACTTATTCAAAAATGATTCACAAATTACAGTCGATCCTCAATAAAAGGCCTCCAGCTCAAGTTCGTTCCCACCTAGGGTTCGACCCTTTTTTAACATGATCATCGAGATCTTTAACCAATCCTGTTGTAACACTCTGGTCCTAAAAATTGCAGGGACTAATATTCAGCCTACTATTTCTTGTCAAAAATTTGCCAGTAAAATCCTCGACTCTTGATATAGATCCATAAAAATAATGGCTAAAATCAGTATAAAATGTCTGGCTAAACAATTTATTGCTTAAGTTCTGCCAGACTACGACTCCTGCAGGCAGGCGCAATACCTAGTCAAGCAAGGGCAGAGGCACGTCTTTACAAGTGTGTGTTTGGGGAAAAACCAGCCATTGTCAAGCAAAGGTTCTCCAAGAGCTACCGATACCCTGCTCTCGACAAAAGTCTCAATAAAAGTCGCACCAAAGCAGAGGTCAAAGCTGTCAGAAAGTGCCAGGAGGTGATTTGACTCAAATTTTTCACGGTATAAAAATAATATGTTTATTTTAGTTGGGCATTTCAGTTCCAGCCATCTATTTTGTGAATTCGGCCAAAAACGAGATTGTTTATGAGTACATTGACGGAGGATTGACTGTCAAAGACTTTATTGAACAACAAAGAGCTAGCTTAGATGCTACTCAATTTGAGGTAAATTCAATGTTTCTATGTATGTACCAAGCATTTGACGGGAAAATATTTGTTATTCAGTTATCCGGATTGATCGGTAAAGCAAATATTAAAAATATTTACTTTTGGTCCGAAAGTAAAAAATGCAAAAAAAATATATTCGAGCAGCGCAAAGTGCTAACCATGTCTTATTTCGGGTAAAACTATGCCCAAAGCCGGCCTTGGTCAATGATAAAACCTTGAAACCCAGGCTTGGTATGATTTTTTGCAACCCTGGACTGATTTTGCAAGATATAACCAGGGAACGTAACTGTACTTTTTAAAAAGATTTTTACTTTTTTTCGGGACCCAAAATCTTTTTTATTTTCGAAGTTTTTAGTCAAAATATTTTTTTTTGGTGCTCAATAATCAATGAGCACTGGATAAAATGGCACTTTTTGACGAAAAATGATCAAATTGTACTTTTTTGGCCAACTGTACTTTTTTTCAAAATTTTAAGCTACGTACCCTGGATTTAACCCATATTTGCGGTCGGGCAAATTTTGACCATGTTTTTAGGGTCTTTAGGCCTTGTTCACAATGGTGGACTGTAAATTTAACAATCCTCATTCGGAAATGACCATAACTTTTTTTTAGTTTTCCAAAAATTATTATTTTGGTACCATCTTGTGGTTGTGATACAGGGCTGCCAGATGAGCTGTTAATAAAATTAGTGTGCATTCAAAAATGTTGAAAAGAATTCAACATTGTTCACTCCGGCCAAGTGAGGATTAGGAATGAGGATTGTTGGCTTTGTTTTAACGTTTTTTTATTCATACCCACTCGACGAATGGCCTCTTTGGTAGCCGTTGATCTCAGCTACAAGATGGCACCAAAAGATTAATTTTTAAAAAACTAAAAAAAGTTATGGCCATTTCTAAGTGAGAATTGTTGAATTTACAGTCCACTATTGTGCGGGACTTAGGAATCGAGAAATTTTCAACATATAAACTTCCGTTTAAACTCCCTTGTGTTACCAATATTATTTTTTGGGTATACAAACAGTTCACAATTTCACGGAAAAAAGTATTAGCTAGAAAATAAATCATCTCAAAATGCATCGAATTTGGATTTTTCAAAACCATGATATCATGTATCATGATGCAAACAAATATTTCGAAAAATTTGTGTTTTGTGTTTATGAGTATTGTGTTTTTGACCCTTTTTGAAAACTCCTCTGAGGCAAATAACCCTCATTTGGTAGCTCATCTCACTGGCTACAAAATGAGGGATAAATTAAATGAAAGCAGTCTCTGAAAGTTGGGAAAAACACAATGCCAAGAAAATGATTTTGAATCTAGAGTATATACGGTACATTCAGTGCACAAAATGTTGAATTTTTTTCACTTTGTATGGAAAAGTTGACAATAACCAAAATTATTAAAACTTTTTTTTTTAGAAAGCTATTCGTCAACTAGGAGAAGCACTAGGCAAATTAGTCGCTCAAATCCACGATGCGGACATTATCCACGGTGACTTGACCACTTCAAACATTCTTCTGCGACCACAAAATGCTGATTCTACTATATCTACTACTAGCATCCAAATCACGGGACAACAAATGGTGTTGATTGACTTTGGTCTTGCCCAGATCAGTGCCCAGCCAGAAGACAAGGGGGTAGATTTGTACGTCCTTCAACGAGCCATCAAATCCTCCCATGCAGATGTGGACTATGTCATGCCAGAAGTACTCAAAGCATACCGACAATTTGCTAATAGCTCTGACAAGGCTAAACTGGTTTTAAATAGATTGGAGGAGATCAGGTTGAGGGGTAGAAAACGAGACATGATTGGATGATTTGCAAACTTCATATTTTTCGTTATTGTTGCTGAAAAAAATACATAAAAAATTGAACTGAAATCTTTAAATTGATTTACAAAAGTGCTAAAAAACAAGAGGAGACCAAGGCATATTTTGGGCAACCATTCTGCACTACCGCCAAATTCCCATGACTTTAAACAGCCACAACTTTTTGTTCTGACGTAATTCCGACAACTGTTTTTTTGCATTCGGTTTCTCTAGAGCCCGAATTCATTTGGTATGAAATGTCAAAAACACGATTTTCGCTTGGTATCACCCTGTGGTTGGGGTCCTGGTTTGTGGATGGCCATTAGATGGGCAAGGTGCGATCTACAGGGGGGAGGGGCCAAGCAAAATCGTGTTTTTCACATTATATACCAAACAAATTGGGGCTCAAGGGAAGCCAAAAGCGTTTGTCGAAATCGCACCAAAACAAAAAAGTTGTGGCTCTTTGAAGTCGGGGGGATTCCTCAGGCCACCCTATATAGAGCGCCTTGAAAAAAATTTTCTTTCTGACTGTCAAGAATATATGCATTTCTACATTGTTCGAATAGTACAATTGAAAATATTCAATTAGCCGGCATTTCATTAGCGTGTTTCAAAGAAGTCCTTTTTTACAATAGTCGTTTTATAAAACGTTTTTTTTTTCATCTGATAACATTAATCCTTTGCAATCAGATTTGCACATTTTTCAGAATAACATGGTAAAAAGTGCACTAAATTTTTCTTTATCCTTAGATGAAGTCGATAAATTGTTCATGTGCAGGCCTAAGTGTTGAATATAATAAATAAAATAAAAGGATAAATACGCAATGAATGTTACGCAGCTATCCTGTTCTTTGTTTGTTTACTGTCGGATATTTGGGTGAGGGAGTTGACCAATCGTTTTTTGGCCAAAGTTCGCCACAGGACAAATTTGGTTTAAAGAAATCATCTTTTTCAGCAATCCTTGGCATCCTGCCAGTCGGACTTTGCCACCCATCGGGTTTCGACCAATTTAATGATTCACGCAATCAGGTTTTGGCCAAACCTATATTTCAGAAATTGGACTTCGGCCAATATAATACTTGAGCAAATCGAGTTTTGGCCAATCTTACACTTGAGCCAGTCAGAATTTGGCCATTTTACATTACAATATCTCTATTACAATATCCATGCAATATTGCATTGGCCAAATCGTGGTTTGAGTAAAACATTGGCTCAAACTCGATTGGCTCAAGTATCACAGGGTGGTCCATCCTCATCCGACTATTTGAACTGGACATAACTTTTTTCCTAGACATTTTTTTTAATCCTATTTCGACAGATCGAATCAGCTCGCTATAGCAATTTTTTCGGTATATAATGTGAGAAACACGATTTTTGCTTGTCCCACCCTATGGTTTGGGCATTGTCCAGGGCTATTCACAGACCAGGACCCAAACCATAAGGGGACCAAGCGAAAATCGTGTTTTTCACATCATATATAAAACAAATTGCTATAGCGAGCTGATTCGATCTGTCGAAACAGAATTTAAAAAAGGGTTTAGGAAAAAAGTTACCGTATTTCTCTAATAGCTCTCCCGGGGAGTTATTTTTTGGATGCCCGAAACCGGAAAATTTTGAGGTCGATCTCGAGATTTTTGGGTGAAAATTATGATGAGAAATTATAATAATGCTGAGGGGGGGGTCATTAGAGCAGGGGGAGCTATTAGAGGTAATACGGTATGTCCAATTCAAATAGTGGATAGGGATGGGCCACCCTGTATATTGGCCGAAACCCGATTGGCTGAACAAAGGATTGGCCGAAGTCCGACTGGCAGAACGCCAAAGCTGGTTGAAATTTTTCTGGCTAATGCAAAGTATTGATTCATACAAATTTTGCCCACAAGACTCATGTCCCGCTCCTCCCTCACCGATATTTGTAAACTTCATCTCGTATTATTAAAACTTTGAATTATTTGTTTCACTATTTATTAACCCTAGAACGATCACGTTATGACGATTAATCCTTTTTTGAGAGTGCTCGTTTGTTCAAATTATTATTTATACAGTAGCTGATATCGCTTACCCTGTGCCTGCGGCATAATCCTAAAAACGGTAGTTACGGCAATTTTTAGGTGGTTGTTCGAGTGGCTTGTAGTAATTTGGGGTGGTTTAAGATTGATCAGGTGTTTTAAGATGTTTTTTTATTTGGTGTTTTGAGATGGTTTGGAAACAACCTAAAAATTGCGGCTAGGGGAAGATTGCCAAAACGAAAATTACCAAAACGAAAATTGCCATGACAAAAAAACTTAGTGAATACGAACATATACCACTCAGTTTCACATAACGTACCTTTCATTTATCCATTCGTTTGGTTTTGGCTAAAGGAAAATGATCAAAGTGACGCTCCAATATAGTGACACTCCAGTATAGTGATAGTGATCGGGGAGTGATCGGATGGAGGAGATAACCTCATATTCGTGTTTCTCGACCCTGATTTCATGAGAAAGCCGGCTGTTTTTTTGGTTCTGAGAAAAAAAATTTTCGAACCACAGGGGGGTATCATGGTTTTTTAGTCAAATTTGAAAAATTTGAATTGGCGCCTTTTGAATTTTAAAGGGAATAAGGGCTGTATAGGGAGGGGAAGGGAATAAAGGGGGCCACTAATGACTCAGGGCCCATTAACAAGAAGATGTTGAACATAGTTTTGAATACTGGGGCCTACCGCATAAATAAACTCTGGTATGCATGCTTTTTCAAGCATCCAGAGTCACTTTCGAGTGATTTGTGTCTAAGGTATGTGGGTGTGCGCATCTCAACTCCAAGCCCCCAAGTCCCCTGCGCCCCCGAAGGGGGCGCAGGGGCTTGAGAGTTAGAGATGCGCGCACTTACTTACCGTATTTCCTCTAATTGCCGCCCCCCCTCCAATTGCCGCCCCCCTAGAGGTCGATCGAAAAATAAGCGCCCCCCCCCCCCTCTAATTGCCGCCCCCCCCCTATTTTTTGAAACAGTGTTTTAACCTTTTTTTTCAAAATTTTTTGGCGGTTAGTTATCAATAAGAAGATGTGTCCAAGATCATTGTTGGCTGAAGAGGTATATGTCAAGCAGGATCGAAAAATATTCACTTGAACAATAAGTCTACAACAACAAGTCTACCTCAAAAAGGGGGGGGGCGATGGAATTTATATGCATCGCCTTAGGTCACAGGTTCGACTACCACTGGCTGCAGACCTTATTTTTTTTCTCCTTTTATTTACAAGTTTGGTGTCAAAATGTAGCTAAGATCATCAGCTTTCATTTAAGCTATCATACAGATAAAAAGTTTGTATAAAGTTAGAGCTAAAATTTAAGAAAACATTGAACCATGTCCAATTCGATCAAATTCTCAATGGGACTATTAATTAACCAATAAATTGTGACCACTTTTAGCTTCACTGTCAGCAAATGCTGTAATTTGGAGATTTCATGTACATTTCTGTATATGAAACGTGTGACTTGTCGTAAAATTTCTGCCCGAAAATCATAAAAAATTTGAAAATAGGAAAAAACTTTCATTGTTGGAGTGGTAAATTACTTCAAATTTATGATCGAAAAATAAGCGCCCCTCTTCTAATTGCCGCCCCCCCCTCTAATTGCCGCCCCCCACGGAAAAATGAAGTCCAGTGGAAGACCACTAAATGACCACTGGCCAACCAGTAACTCCCACTGGAATGCCAGAAAGTATGAATTTCCAGTGGATTGCCACTGGCATTCCAGTGGTAAGTCGCTCATTTAGTAGCAATTTGGTGGAATCCACCAATTTACCACTGGAATTCCAGTGGCAATCCAGTGGAATATTCGATACAAGTGGCAATTTGATGGAAATCTAGCAATTTACCAGCGGAATGCCAGTGGTAATCTACTGGAATTTGTGACTTACTGGTATTCCAGTGGCAATTTTTATCCAATTATCGTAGTTGACACTAAACTAATGTTATTTTAACCTTTTTATACGAGGAATGTATTTTTTTATCACCACAAATTGAAAAAAATTTCCACAAATGGAAAAAGGGGCCTAAAGGCTACGACCCATGGACGCTCGATACAAGGACAGCTCGATTTAAGGACAGTGTTTGCCCGTCCCCAGGCTGTCCTTAAATCGAGCGTGGACTGTATATTTTTTATCATGGAAAGTCTAGCACAATTTTTGTTACAATCCTGAGTTATACATGATTTTTATGATTTTGGTATTAGCATACAGCGAAAAATTGAAACCCTGTTTAACAAATATAATTTCGTTTCTGAGATTCATACTCCCATAATTCCCATTAAATATAAAATTGCTAAAGTCAGTCGAATAATATCTCCTGCTGTTGTACTTGTTAATTCTTCAATTTCACTAGTTATATCACTTGATTGCATTCATCCACACCAATAAAGCACATTCAATAACGAAAGACTCATTATTTCAAAAATTGAGTATATAGGCGTCTAATGACCTCAATACATTAAAACGACATGTTGGCTCAGTGGGTAGTGGCTCAGGGTCTTACCACTCGGGTGGTCGTTGGAATCCGGACAGTGGCAGGTATACTTTTTTTCCAGTGGAATACCACTTCGATTCCAGTGGAATACCACCTAAATTCCACTGGAATCCCACCTTATTGCCACTGGAACACCACCGAATTCCCTCACGCATCCGATGGCACTCCCACTGGTGATTTGGTGGTGAACCAGTAGGAATTAGGTGGGATCCCACTGGAATTTTTTATCCGTGCCCCTAGAGGTCGATCGGAAAATAAGCGCCCCGGGGCGGCAGTTAGAGGAAATACGGTACTTTAGACATGATTCCGAGAAGTACTCTTGACCATAAAATGCATATAGAGTATCTTTTTGTCACGGACCAGTTGAAAAACATGGTGGTGCAGTCGAAGAATACAGATGTTTGAATTTATAACGTTCTGCCATAAAAGTAGCCCCCTTTTATTCCCTTCCCCTCCCAATACAGCCCTTATTCCCTTTAAAATTCAAAAGGCGCCAATTTAAGTTTTTCAAATTTTGACTAAAAACCATGATACCCCCCTGTGGTTCGAAAATTTTTTTTCTCAGAATCAGAAAAACAGCCGGCTTTCACATGAAATCGGGGTCGAGAAACACGAATCTGAGGTTATCTCCTCGATCTGATCACTCCCCGTGGGGGGGGGGGGATTCTATACTGCAACCTCTGAATCTGTATATAGTATTTGGGATGGGTGGGTGGTTAACGCATCTCTGAATCTATTGTGTTAGAGACCGATTTTCGGCCAGTTTTCGGAATCTTTTGTCAGATATTTTCCCGGAACCCTAAAATTCAACATCTTAGCTGTCTTTTAAGCATGAAACAGTTAAATCAAAGTGGCTTTGAAAAAACCTTTTTAAGTTACGCCAAATCAGAGATGGTGAATTTTAGGCTGACTTTGGGTGGATTTTCGTGTTCAAGCCTAATTTTTGTAAACTCATGCCGGATATCTTTCCGAACCCATGAAATTCAACATCTTAGCTCTCTTTTTAGCACAGAACCGTTGAATTGAGGTGGCTCCAAAAAAAAAGTCCCTCCAAATCGGAGTGTGTGTATTTTAGCCTAGATTTTCGGTGAATTTCGTATTCGAGCTCGATTTTCTGCAAACTAATTCTGCAAATGAACTTATGTCAGATATCTTTCCGGGACCCTAAAATTCAACATCTCAGCTCCCTTTCAAGCATAAGACCGTGAAATCAAGGTGGCTCTAAAAAAATTTTTAAGTACTTCCAAATCAAAGACAATGGATTTCAGTCTGTCTTTTAGGTGGATTTCCGCGTTCAAGGAGGAGGGTAGCCAGGAGGGGGTAAACAAAAGGACGGGTAGACAGTAGGGGGTATTCATGAGGAGAGTAGACAGGAGTGGAGTACCAAGAAAGAGGCTAGCCAGGAAGATTGTAACCAAGAGCAGGGTGACCAGGAGGAGGGTAGCCAGAAAGGGGTACTCATGAGGAGGGTGACCAGGAGGTGTGTACCCAGGAAGAAGGTATTCAGTAGATTACTACCCAGTAAGGAGGAAACCTAGGAGGAAGGAACCCAGGAGGAGGGTAGTCAAGAGGGGGATTGACCAGAAGGAGGGCAGCTGGGTATGGGTATGTGATCGAATATTATTTATGTAACTTTTATAATACGATAGTGGCGCCGATAGGCGCCTGTTGCCCCTTGTAACCCTGTATTAGAGGAAATACAGATATTCTTTAGACATTCTGGTCATGATTTCGATTTTACCGATTGTTTTTCGGAAACCTAAGACATTGCTATTTTCGTCTCGACTGTGTTTTTGAAACTTTTATTATATATTGTAATAAACACGATTTTCGCTTGGTACCCCATGTGGTTTAGGTCGTACCCATCCAGAGCCTATCCACACATCAGTACACAAACCACAGGGGGCACGGGAACTAAGCGAAAATCGTGTTTTTGACTTTATATAACAAAAAATGTTACATGAAAAAATGAGTTGATGGATGTCGGAATGTTAAAATTCGACTTAGGAAAATAATTATGGCCCTTCAAAAGTGTTAGAATTATCTTGAAACACACTGTGCTATGGAAAAAGATGAAAATGTCCAAAGTGTTTTGCTATAAAAGGATTGAAATGTGATGCTGTCTTCTCTGCAATATATATAATACGTATTTAATGAACATATTAGTAATTTCCAAAAAGAGCCGAGAGTCATTGTCTTCAGCGATAGTCATTATGCAGACAGACAGACATACCCCGGAAATGCACATTCAATAGATACTTACACTTGCGAATACATCATTTCCACACAATTACCGTTCCACTTACCATAGTGGTGAAATGCGTCGATGACCTGAAAATACGAATCTTACTTACAAAATAAAGACTAAACGCCCCGAGGCTTCTTGGAGGTATGAATTTGACATAACAAAGATTCCACAAATTCAATAGTAGCACATGACTAATGTCCACCATGTTTTCAAACCAACTCACAGAGTCAATCGCGCGGTTGACCAAAAAACCCTCACCGCGATATAACTATTTTTACAGGAAAAGTTTTATACATAATACAGAACCAACAAAACTTTTACTCTTTCTTACACCAAACATACAATTGAAATTCAAAATTTTGAACCAAAACAACAAACGATGATGATAAAATTCAAATGAGATAACCACGGCAATTCTCGGATTCGCAACTGAAAATAATAAAGATTGACCTCGGACATAAGAATTTGAAACTTCGATACTTACAGGCAGGATTTTTTGCCGCGGCCCTTGCACAAAAGGTTATATTCCTTGTCTTCCATCCCTAAAAATAGATCAGTATTTATGTGTCTTCGCTAAAATGAACCAGGCTACCTCCATAATAGTCGAACGTGAGTTCTTCACCTAAAAAGAGCATATTCAATCTTGGCACCCTATAAAGAAATTAAAGAAAAATAATACAAGAAATACCTTTTTCGATGTCCCTGAAAACTAGCATCATAATATTAGCTGCAGAAAGTAAGAAACAATAAAAAAGACCTGTTGGCAAAAAATGCAATTCTATGGTAGCTTGGACCAAACCTCTCTACAAACACGAACTGCACTTTCTAAAGAGAGGAGAAAATAAAAGTTAAGATCTTTAAACAAGAAAAAGCAGTACCATATTTGGATCACAGGAATGGTTTGCAAATCTGGCTTCATTTCCATGGTGAAAGGCGTCGATGACCTGAAAATACGAATCTTACTTACAAAATAAAGACTAAACGCCCCGAGGCTTCTTGGAGGTATGAATTTGACATAACAAAGATTCCACAAATTCAATAGTAGCACATGACTAATGTCCACCATGTTTTCAAACCAACTCACAGAGTCAATCGCGCGGTTGACCAAAAAACCCTCACCGCGATATAACTATTTTTACAGGAAAAGTTTTATAAATACATGAGTCAGGCTGCCTCAAGAAATTATATGTTTAGTTTCACTTCAAATTTTGAAAAAAAAAACTCACGAATAAGCACTTTTCCTTGGTTACTCCATCCATGTTGTAGAGATACCTTACCTAGATTTTACCATGTGAATTAGAAATTGCACAACCAATTAGTACCGAGCGAGATTTAGCCGCCTTCATAGTCATCACCTAAATAAAACTCAAGTTGACATCCGCAAGCATGTGGTGATGTCTACCTTTCCACAGTACTCCATGACAAAAGAATTTTTGGGGATGTTCACAGCCGTTCTCACACTCCAGCCTTTTTTTACTGTTCGAAAGATGACTATGGGGAACTGCCTGCCTCTTTGAACCAAACGCATAGGACCTGAGAAAAGTGACTATAATAGCAGTAACGGAAAAATGGGAAAAACTCACAACTACGACCACACGGACAGTCGGTGCTGCAACTCCAAAATGGTAGAAAACGGTAGATATACACTCAAAGCCCACCTGCATTCTATGATGCCTTCATCTGCAGGAAAATCATCTCGAATTCGGCCATCACTAGTGTAGGCAGGTTTTGTTCCCATTATCTGAAATAGTAAAATGCATTATTAAGACTACGGAGAAGAGCAAACCTGAGGGCAACACTTCGAACCCTTACAGCCCTCATCTTTGTCACATTTGCATGCCTTAACAAATAATTGAATTAAGAAGTGATACCACGATTTCTGACCGCTGCAGTTCGATTCTTGGTGACGAACTGAAATACGTGAAAATAAAGTAGTGATCGTACACAGGCAGAAAAAGTTGACCTTATCATGAGATTTAAGGACAGCATCATGAACTTCTTTGGACAGTATCTATAACACAAGACGAGGTAATTTAACATAGTGCGCAAAACATAATTGGCAATTTACTTAAAAATTGGCTCACATTATTAACGATGAACTAAAGCAGTATAGCCATAATTAAGCTAAAGATATTTGTCTGCATACCTGGAAATCTCTTGGGAACACATTTTCGTACTTCTTGTCCACCCAGTTCTCGATGTAAATTTTTGCTTGACGGTAAGATCCAGCAATCTAAATTAGTAAATGGGGACAGAGAGTAACATACGGAAAGACAATTACTCTGTTCAATGTGTCCTCATGTTCGTGGAAGCGATAGAACCCAGGACTCTGCGATAAATCGTAGAAGAATGGCATGCTGGACCGATGCAACCCCTTTGCTATCACATTCTCAAATTGATTTTATTACATGAATGTGTCAAACAGGTTAAAATATGTAGTGAAAAAAGACAACAGGAGATACCTGGAGTTCGCGGCGCTCGTAGAAGTCCTCAATCTGCTTAAAATTATTTTAAACTATAAATAAGGTAATAGATTAACATACAAGCTTCTCGCAATCAGTCATAGATTTAAAACTCTCCACGGTAGACAAATCATAGGTATAATGCTTCCACTTGACCAAAAACCGAATCCCATCTGCCTGAATATTTGGGTGCCAAAGGAAAGTTTGACTTTAAGCAAAGCAGCTAACCGTTTCAATGAGGTGAAGTATTTTGTCAACTTCATAAGTCTGTTTCGTCGGATTATCATGGATCACTAGTACCGATGCACTGGAGGAGCGACTCAAACAATCTTGTTCTTCTTCGATTGGATCGATTTGCATGCCGGTCGAAGCATCACCATGAAGAACCAGAGAACTGTTTTCAGAAGTCTGGATTGTATACGTAAAAATATCACCGAAAGTGGTAGAAAAGATGACTAACCGTGTTTTGATAGAAAGAAAGCGGCTCATTTGACTCATCAGGATCGGTTTGAGTGAAACCGTCTACTCTACAATTCCCAACTGCTGGAGCTGCTCCGACATCATCATCATCATCGATTTGGATCACCTCAAGACTTGCTTGACTTGGACTTGAATAATATTGGAAGAAATCGGTCAATGGCTTTTGATCCACCGGTCTTTCAAAATGGTACGGTAACGATTTTCTTACGACTAGAAAAAAGAAATAGTGATTGAAAAAATCATGAAAATGAGACTTTACCTTTGTTGCTGCTGCTGCCACTCGGCTGTTCCACTATCAAAAAGAGTACATTAAAGAAAGCCAAATTAATACGAACCTTTCATGGTTTGAGCTTTATAGAATAGATTCTCAGCATGCAGCTTATCCAATGCTCGCTTTTTGCCCAGAGTCATCAATATCGCTAAATTATAGGCGTTAGATACGGCATTCAGATCATGAGATTTCAATTAATCTGCACATTCAGCTACAGTCAAACCTCGCTATAGTGGCACCCCCTGGGACCGGCCTCAGGGTGCCACTATAGCGAGGTGCCATTATATTGGGGTGCCACTATAGCGAAGGGTGCTGGACCGAAACAGTTTGCAAGTGCCACTATATCTAGGGTCAATACTAAAACAGGTCAATTGAATCTCAAATACCAAGTTTTTAATGTACCCTAAAAAAACGACGTATTTTCTGCACCCCATAGATAACCCGCACTTTCACTGGTTCGACTCCACCCTAGTGACATTTATCTTTTTTCTGGTGTCTAGTGTAATATTGTTTTGTCTTTTATGTTTTCTCATCCTTTATTGTTTCCCTTTGAATAAGAATCATATTTTAAGACCATTGAGCTTACAGTGGGTAGGGGCACCCTGTCGGTATCCACCTGCAGAATCCAAAATGTTGGAGTTAGCTAAAAGTAAAAACAAAATCATTGTGGCTAATCTGGTTCTGAACATGGTATGACAAATCGATAAATTTATCGATTTCGATAAAATCGATTCAAACGAGAATTATTTAAAAAAATCGATAAAAATCGATGAAATCTTTTATCGATTTCGATAAAATCAAATTTATTTCAAACAACAGGGGGGACCAACTTGGTCCGACCAAGGCATTTTTTAAGGTTTTTTTTCAAAAATTTTTAGATTGTGTCCGAGCCACCCCAAATCACTCAAAACCACCCCAAACCACCCAAAAAACCCAAAACCATCCGAAATCAGCCCAAACCATCCACGTGAATGACATGAAAATCGAAAAATATTATAAATCTGGACCAAGTCATCTTATAATATGCAAAATCGTGTGGTTAATTGTGTTTGATAAGAAAAAAACTTTCAGTTCACCTACCAAAACCCGAAAACCCGGGCAGGTACCGCCTGGTCCAGGTGGGTATCCACCTAAATGACCAGAAAAATCAAAGTTTTTAAAAATTCAAAAATAGACCATGCTATATTTATCATGTGTGAAATCGTGTGGTGAATCGTGTTTGATGAACCCAAAACTGCGATTTCACCTACTAAAACCCCAAAACCTGGGTTGTTACCATCCACGTGGATGACCTAAAAAATAAAAATCAATTTAAATTAAAAACAAATTATCCTATCATATGCAAAATCGTGCGGTGAATCGTGTTTGATAAGACCAAAACTTTGATTTACCTACAAAACCCCAAAACCGTGGCTAGGTACCGCCTGGTCCAGGTGGATATCCACCTGGATGATCTCAAAATTTGAAATCGCACTTTTTGTCTTATCAAAACTGATATTTCACCCGGCCAGACAAATTAAACGAGAAAAGTGAGAGTGCAAGTGAAAGCGAGAGTGAGACTGAGAGTGCGATTGAAAGAGCTCCATTGAGGACTTAGCTTAAACCAACCAAACCAAATGGTCGTCCAGTTGGAGCAAAATATTTATACTTTTTCGGGTTCTTAAACCTGTTTCCTGGACTAATTCGAGCATGCTGAAGATGGTTTGATAATAGTAAAATGCCGTTTTCTCGGGTATTTTTCGAGTTTTGCTAAAATCGAGTTTTGATAAAATCAATTATTTCCCAATACTCGAAAAATACTCGAGAAAATGGCATTTTACCACTGTCAAACCCTCTTCAGCATGCCCGAGTTAGTCCAGAAAACAGGTTTTGGAACATGAAAAACGTAAAAAAAAATTGATCCAAGTGGACGACCACTTGGTTTGATTGGTTTAAGCTAAGTCCCAATAGAGCTCTTTTACTCTCACTCGCACTCTTTCTTTTCTCGTTCTGGCCATCTTTCTGGCCAGGTGAAGAATCAGTTTTGATAAGACAAAAAGTGCGATTCCAAATTTTCTGGTCATCCAGGTGGACACCCACATGGACTGGGCGGTACCTACCCCAGGTTTTGAGGTTTTTGGTAGGTGAACTCAAAGTTTTTGTCTTATCAAACACAATTGACCACACGATTTTACATATGGATAGCGTGGTCTATTTTTTGAATTTTTAAAAATTTTGATTTTTCTGGTCATTTAGGTGGGTATCCACCTCGATGACCAGGCGGTACCTAACCCAGGTTTGGGGTTTTGGTAGGTGAACTCAAAGTTTTGGTCTCATCAAACCCAATTCACCACACGATTTTGCATATGATAAGATGGTTTGGTCCAGATTTTTAATATTTTCCGATTTTCATGTCATCCACGTGGATATCCACGGATTGTTTGGTGTAATTCTGGGTGATTTGGGGTGGGTTTGGGTGGTTTGGGGTGGTTTTGAGTGATTTGGGGTGACTCGGACACAATATAAAAATTTTCGAAAAAAACCCTAAAACTGCCTTGGTCCCCCATGTTGTTTTAAAGAAATTTGATTTCATCGAAACCGATAAAAGATTTTATCGATTTTTTATCGATTTTTGCTATGACATAACGCCAAAGGCCATTTTATCGAAATCGATAAATTTATCGATTTGTCACACCATGGTTCTGAACACGGTTTTTTAAGACCAAAATGCTGTTAACTAACCAGAATCTAACTACTCGGGACTAAATAAAGTGCCACTATATCGAGGTGCCACTATAGTGGGATGTCATTTTGCTTTATTTAAGGCAAAACCAACCAAATCGGTCCCAGGGTGCCACTATAGTATGAGTGCCACTATAGCAGGGTGCCACTATAGCGGGGTGCCACTATAGCGAGGTTTGACTGTACAAGAAAAGTCAGACCGATTTCTATGAAATCAGAAATTCGGAAACTAGAGACCAATTAAAGCAAACAACTTGCATTTTTCCGAGTAAAAATAGGGTGTTTTGAGTTTTTCATCTAACTTTTGCATGATGAAACACCCTAAATTTGCATTTTTTGCAAAGTGCCTTGCAGTGTTGTCCATTTGGCTCGCGCGAGCCAAACGAAACACCTAAAGTCGCATGTCCTAGCGAGCCAAACGGGTTCGAGCCATATGGCTCGCCTTTTTTATATATGCGAGCCAATTGGCTCGCGTACTTGTTTTTTTTAAGCGAGCCGAACGCGAGCCAAAACAATACTAGCCATTTGTATCGCGAACCATTTGGCTCGCAAACAAAACAAATGGTTCGGCTCGCACTTTTATGTGAGTTTTGAACGTCAATTTATTGTTAAAGACAAATAAAAGGGCAAATTAAGTGTTACTGGCTAAATATTTGCAAAAAATCAGTCAAAATTTTGAAAAAAATGAAAAATTAAACAATAAAATAGGCTTTATTTCAGCAAACAATATTTTCCGCGAGCCGAACCATACGCTTATTATAGATGCGAGCCAAATGGCTCGCGAGCTAAGAAGCTCTTGTCACTTTGTTCTTTGACTTGGCGAGCCATATGGGTCGCGGACACAGCTATTTGGCGAGCGAGCAGCTCGCGTCCTCTCAAAGGGACGCGAGCCACTGGCTCGCAAACGAGCCAAACGCACAACACTGGTGCCGTGGTACCAAAATGCAGCAAATTTATTCCACTATCGAGTCTCCGGTTTGGTTTCTGAGTAATATGAGAGAATTTAGTCGCGGCAAATTTGCGGTGACAATTTAAATTGGCACAGGCTGCTCCTGCCCGGCAAACCCTTTCGCGTTTAACAACTCAATAATTGTTTGACATTTTTGATCAAAAAATCAATTGTGGTTACCGAATTTCTCATGCTTGATAGCCGAGTGATGGCTTGTTCGGAAGCTACACTCAACGAGAATCTGAGCCCGTAACATTTACCAGTAAAACATTTGATATTTACCGAGTACCGGTAAAAAACATGAGTGCGTAGGAAATCAAGCTGGGCGGCGGTAAATTCATCCTCGGTAAATTCATCCTCCGGTAAATTCATCCTCCCATAAATTCATCCTCCGATAAATTCATCCTCTAATTTTGTCTTGACAGGAATAATTTTCATTATCATACTTTTTGAATTTTTTTCGGGGAGCAGGACTCTGGATCGTCTCCACACTACAGTAGCCCACTTTTTGTGCTTTGTGCTTAGGCGCAGAATGGGCCAGTGTACATTAGAACGAACTAAAACATGTATTCTCCACATTTCCCTCCAAATCTTTAAAGTTACAGGTTCCAATCCTGGTGGTAACATACATCATTTTTTCTTGATCAACATTCGTAAAATAGTTTTTTATAAGAATAGTAAGCCTGAGGGTAGGTAGTAGAACCATCTGGCACTTCCGCAAAATTCGTATTCGGCTTTTTTCGTATTCGGCTTTTTTCGTATTTGGCCAGATTCGTATTCGGGTTACCGATAATAGCTTATAAGTTATAACCGATAATGACGGATAATAACCTAATTTAGTTAGAATACGAGTTATTCTAACTAAATTAGGTTATTATCCGCTATTTTCAGTTTTTTGACCAAATTGACCCCCAGCATTTTTGACCAAATTTAAACCCTTTTTAGGTAAAAATGAGGTAAAAATGATGGATTTTGAACAGGTTTTTACTTTCTGGGGCCTACCGCATACCGTATTTCCTCTAAAATAGCCCCCGGGGCTATTCTATTCAAACCTCCAATTTTCAGAAAAATTTGAATTCGATTTCGAGATTTTGGGTGAAAATTAAGAATCTAAAAAGTGGAATCGGTAGAGCTCGTGGGAGTTAAGAAAACGTATCAAACAGCTTTGCAAAATATTTACTCTGCTTCGAGATACAGACCCTCAAAGTAGAGGGGGGGGGCTATTTTGGAAGGAGGGCTATTTTAGAGGAAATACGGTATATAAACTCTGGTATGCATATGTTTTTATGCATCCAGAGTCACTTTCGAGTGATACCCCCCACACGAATATGAGGTTATCTCCTCCATCCGATCACTCCCGTGAGGGGGATTGTAAACTCAAGCCGATTCAGATATTTTAAGCGGTTTCTTTTTATCATAACTTTTTTTGTGATTGCCAGGGAGCGGGGTAGAGGATAGTGTTTAAAGATATATTTCAGGATAAAAATGTATAAAAAACACAAAAAGGGTTTGTTTTCCGTCAAAAGTTGAGCGCTTGTAAGGCGCCTGCCTACACTTGCATTTTTTTATATTTCTTCCAGCGATTTTGGCTAGGGGAAGATTGCCAAAAACGAAAATTGCCAAACCGAAAATTTCCAAAACGACATTTGCTTTCAGTGCAACAAACGAAATAAAAATATGTGATGTGTGAAAAGCGTATACAGTCAAACCTCGGTATAGCGACACCCCTTGGGACCGGCCTTGGAGTATCACTATACTGGAGTGTCACTATATTGGAGCGTCACTTTGATCATTTTTCTTTAGCCAAAACCAAACGCATGGATAAATGAAGGGTACGTTATGTGAAACTGAGTGGTATATGTTCGTATTCACTAAGCTTTTTTTGTCATGGCAATTTTCGTTTTGGCAGTTTTCGTTTTTGGTAATTTTCGTTTTGGTAATTTTCGTTTTGGTAATTTTCGTTTTTGGCAATCTTCCCCTAGCCGCAATTTTTAGGTTGTTTCCAAACCATCTCAAAACACCCAAATAAAAAAACATCTTAAAACACCTGATCAATCTTAAAACCCCAAATTACTACAAGCCACTCGAACAACCACCTAAAAATTGCCGTAACTACCGTTTTTAGGATTATGCCGCAGGCACAGGGTAAGCGATATCAGCTACTGTATAAATAATAATTTGAACAAACGAGCACTCTCAAAAAAGGGATTAATCGTCATAACGTGATCGTTCTAGGGTTAATAAATAGTGAAACAAATAATTCAAAGTTTTAATAATACGAGATGAAGTTTACAAATATCGGTGAGGGAGGAGCGGGACATGAGTCTTGTGGGCAAAATTTTGTATGAATCAATACTTTGCATTAGCCAGAAAAATTTCAACCAGCTTTGGCGTTCTGCCAGTCGGACTTCGGCCAATCCTTTGTTTCAGCCAATCGGGTTTCGGCCAATATACAGGGTGGCCCATCCCTATCCCACTATTTGAATTGGACATACCGTATTACCTCTAATAGCTCCCCCTGCTCTAATGACCCCCCCCTCAGCATTATTATAATTTCTCATCATAATTTTTCACCCAAAAATCTCGAGATCGACCTCAAAATTTTCCGATTTTCGGGCATCCAAAAAATAACTCCCCGGGAGAGCTATTAGAGAAATACGGTAACTTTTTTCCTAAACCCTTTTTTAAATTCTGTTTTGACAGATCGACTCAGCTCGCTATAGCAATTTGTTTTATATATGATGTTAAAAACACGATTTTCGCTTGGTCCCCTTATGGTTTGGGTCCTGGTCTGTGAATAGCCCCTGGACAATGCCCAAACCATAGGGTGGGACAAGCAAAAATCGTGTTTCTCACATTATATACCGAAAAAATTGCTATAGCGAGCTGATTCGATCTGTCGAAATAGGATTAAAAAAAGTGTTTAGGAAAAAGTTATGTCCAGTTCAAATAGTCGGATGAGGATGGACCACCCTGTAATACTTGAGCCAATCGGGTTTGAGCCAATGTTTTACTCAAACCACGATTTGGCCAATGCAATATTGCATGGATATTGTAATAGAGATATTGTAATGTAAAATTGGCCAAATTCTGACTGGCTCAAGTGTAAGATTGGCCAAAACTCGATTTGCTCAAGTATTATATTGGCCGAAGTCCAATTTTCTGAAATATAGGTTTGGCCAAAACCTGATTGCGTGAATCATTAAATTGGTCGAAACCCGATGGGTGGCCAAAGTCCGACTGGCAGGACGCCAAGGATTGTTGAAAAAGATGATTTCTCGAAACCAAATTTGTCCTGTGGCGAAATTTGGCCAAAAAACGATTGGTCAACTCCCTCACCCAAATATCCGACAGTAAACAAACAAAGAACAGGATAGCTGCGTGACATTCATTGCGTATTTATCCATTTATTTATTATATATTCAACCACTTAGGCCTGCACATGAACAATTTCACTCTTTCCTCCAAAGCTTGAGTCAATTCTGGACTGAGCAGTGAATATTTTTCGAAACTCTTGACCTCATCCAAACGATTGTGTTTTCAATGTAATTCATGCAGATTTCCTGAAAATCATGTCTTTTGAACATAACTAGGAATGGACTACCGCATATTTTCGGTTGATCGGCCTGGGTCGTTTATTATTCAACCCTCAAAAAATCTTAGCGGTTTTACGGCTAAAAAATTGCTCTGGAGCGCTTTAAACCGTGTTTTCTGTATTTTGGGTAAAGTGTAATGCGGCCGCTCATTTTAATCCAAAAGTTGGCTGATTTCCATCGGAAAATTGAAATAACTCTCGAAACAACACCGACAATGGCCGGTCTCGCGGTGTTATTGTCAAAAATTATATGTTTCACTTACTATTAAAACATCGATTCCATACTTCTCGCCGAAATAGAGCTTTTGACCAGCTCGTCAGAGTAGAAGAAATTTATATCTTTATCTTTCAATAACCAGTTTTTACACTTCAGCATCAGTTCTTCCATTTGGTAAAAGTCGGCTAGCTTTAGCAAGCATTCTATGTTAGATTCTGAAAATGGATGGATTGAAAAATACCAACTTTTTTGTAACACACTAAATTTTGAAATTTAATGTCCCATCTTTTATAAACATAGCTTTTTTTTAAAATTTTCACACCATCATGTAGTTCCAGATCGTAGCTATCTAATGAGCTAAAAATTTAAATTGTAAAATAAAAAAAAATAAAGAGCATTGCGGGCTCTATATGCATTCTATATGCAAAGGCAATTTGTAGTAATTCGAATGTTTTTGTCTCGAAAGGAGTTTAAAGTATGACAGTTAATTTTAGCGTTCATGACTAGTTTCATAAGAAAATCAGGTACGCTGATCACGAATCTGGTATCAGAATTCTGGATTCGCTGTTTCTGATCCAAAAATAAAATTTTATTTTCATGGGTGAAAATGACCGCAGGGGACCAAGGCAAAAAGCGCAATTTTCTTTTTCTCAATTTTTTTCATTCTGATGGTGGGAAACATCAATTTATAAACAAAATATCATTAGACAAAAAGATCAGATTTTGAAATTTTCGCCAAAAAAAGGTGACACGAGCGTTCCTGGAACTTATGTTAATACTCAATAGAGCCGCAGGGCTACTTGATGGTGTAATTACTTTGAAAAAAAAAGTTGAAAAATTCGAGGCGTAATCGTTTCGCCAATGATATCTTTTTTGCAATGAGATCACTTTGTCAATGGTATTTTTTCGCTAATAGCTTTTTTTTTCTTAAGTATTGTTATTTCTTTGTCAGGCAAATTACCACTCATTTTGTAGCCAGTGAGATGAGTTGTAGAATGAGTGGTGATTTGCCTGACAAGGGAATAACAATACTTGAGAAAAGAAGCTATTGGCGAAAACGTACTATCGGTGAAGTGATCTCATTGGCAAAAGTTTCATTGGCAAAACGATTACGCCCCGAAAATTCCAAGCTAGTTAGACAAAACAAATATTTGCCCCAAAAAAGTAAATTTGCCCCCCCCCCCCAAGAAACTCTTTGTCCGTGAAAAATTTAATTTATGAAAAAAAAGAAGCAAAAAAATTAACCTGTAATTTGCTTATAGTCAGTGTGCTTGTAGGTGGGTTGAAGGCAGAGTAATAATGAAAAATAATGGGCTGAATTGCGCCAGTCTGTCTTATATTTCGTTCCTATCTTTGAATATTCAGTCGTCAGTTCAAGCAGCTCAGCACTACTTGGAAGGGGTTGAAATGTGGCTAATGGAGTGTGCACATTTGGTTTTCGGAAAAATTCATATTCTTCAGCTTAAAAATGTTCTTAATTATGTTTTGAAATTTTTGACTTTAGATTAGTGGCCCGCTTTGTACCAAAAGCTAAAAGGTGGGGTGAAAGTTGTCAAGGAGATAGTCTCGACACGAGAGAATTAATCCAAGTTTTGTATTTTTTAAATGTGGTTTTGGAGCCATATTTTGTCGGCAACTTGGTGTTGCGATCTCTGAAAAACTTGTGCAAAATTTTAAAGTTAGATTGGTATCATGAATATCAGGAATTCAAAATTCCTTCAAAAAATGAACTAAAAATCGAAATGTAATAAAAATAAATCAACCATTTTTGATGCTTTTTCTTCTTTTCCATTTGTGTTTTAGGTCATTTTTCGAAGGAATTCAGAAATTTCGATATTGATGATACTTATCCAACTTTTCATTCTGCACAAGATTGTTCGACATTGCAACATCAGGCTGTCAAACAAATATGGCTCTGGAACAACATTAAAAAACACAGAACTTGGATTTACACTTTCGTGTCGAGACTATCTCCTTAAAAGCTTTCACAAGTTTAAGTTTGCAGTTTAAGTTTTAAACATTTTCTTTTATTCGATATAAGTCTCATTGTGACAATGAAAGTTGTAGAGCAGTGCAAGTCGCAGAAGTTGTCCGATCTGGCAATGTCAAGCAACGTTGGACTCGACGACAGCATATGAAGTACACCCATCCAAAGAGTATTTTTCGCTAAGCCTACCATGAGTTTCACTTCAACTTTTACGGGCTCGACTAGTGAATGGTTCTAAATTTTGGACGTACAGTCGACGCTCTCCATAACGGACCCCTCCATAACGGACAAAAAATTTGGCCGATTTGGTTAGAGTTAGTATAATTTGACCTGAATCGACGCTCTACATAACGGACGCTCTCTATAACGGACGCTCTCTATAACGGACGAAAAAGTCGGTCCCTTCGTGTCCGTTATGGAGAGAGTCGACTGTATTTACAAATTTATTTTCTAAACAATAAACACAAATAAAAATACAGTTCAAAATTATTATTGACAAAAAGGTGTATGGTCCCGCGCGCATTCAAACCTTTGAACTTACCATGATAATGAAGAGGCAGAGACTTCTAAAGGGGCATGCTCGCCGCTGATGGGAATAATTTGAAAGGCGGTACGAGTGAAATTCAAACGAAAATTAATATGTCGTATTTTAGTGAAAGTCAAGGGAATCGGAATCCAAGCGACGACCGACTTTCCGTAAAACCTAGGGCTATCGAAATGGTCGGGCAGACTGATTTCAAGCATATGCTTGAGCATTTTCTCATTTTACCAGCATGTGCTAGCCTATTGCTTATGTCAGGGGTGGTAGTAAAATCAAAATATCCGCGGAAAAACCGTATCCTCGGATAAAATCCGCGGATACGGATAATTGGTAGTAACAATCAAAAATCCGCGGGTATTTATCCGCGGATAAAATCCATAGTAACAATCAAATATCCGCGTATGCTCGTTCCACAACCCTAGTAAAACTGCGAGTGCGCCCCTCTCCCAGAGAGTATGAGTTTTCTAGCCATAGACCCCCGAAAAGTATGAGTCTCTAGCCGTGAAACCCTAAAGAGTATGAGTTGTTTAATCATTTTTCGGCTGAGAGAGCTCATATTCTTTGGGCGGGGATGAGTGTGCACTCGTAGTGCTGTTCCGACTTTCACAGTCCGCCGCTCCTTTACCACTCAGCCGCCGATGCTATTAAATGCCGACAGTTGTTTTCATTACTTATCACAAAAGGGTTTTCAACAAATTTTTATTTCAAAATGATTCTTTTTTGAATTGACCTGGTACCCGCCTTTCAAAATATTTCCATCAGCGGCGAGCATGCCCTTTAAAAACTTTATGACAGGTATTAAGAACTACTTCCGGAGTTCAGTCATTTAATAAGACCCGGAAGGGCTTCATTAAAGCAACAAAAAGTTCGACTGATCAAAAGCATAGTGACCTAGCCGTCCTTCGCGTCCTAATTTTTTCAATCGCCGTCCTGCGTTTTAACCATATTTTTCATTATGGACAGCTTTTTTTATTTTACAACATATAATCAGTTTTTATTTTTATACTTAATTTTCGGGCGACCATCCAAGTTTTCTTTCATTTTTATTTCAAAAAAATGGGGCCATCCTGATTTTACACAAAAAATTTCAAAAAAGCCGGTAAAGTTAGGACGGCCCCATTTTTTTGAAATAAAAATGAAAGAAAACTTGGATGGTCGCCCGAAAATTAAGTATAAAAATAAAAACTGATTATATGTTGTAAAATAAAAAAAGCTGTCCAAAAATGAAAAATATGGTTAAAATGCAGGACGGCGATTGAAAAAATTAGGACGGCGAAGGACGGCGCGGTCACTATGATCAAAAGATGTCATTAATAGTAGAAAGTGTAGTAACTTTAGTAACATTGAAACTCTTTACAGTCAGTAAAACTTACACAATTTCTGTTGACGTGGCTGATAGACATGGTCCAAAAGTTCAAGCATTTCTTCGTACTCAATACCTTCAATTTTGATTTTGTCTCCTTTGCCTTCCACAAAATAGGGAGAGTTAAGCATGGCATCAAATACTGGAGAACACCCAGAAAGTGGCTACAAAAATAAAACTTAAAGAACCAGGGTTTTTGAATGCAGTGGCATTTCCGAAACTTTTATCGGCGGGGGACACTATTTGCCTTTTTTCGCCCTAAAAGGCAATTTTTGCTTTTTAGACAAACTGTTCTTATAGGGGAAATTAAAAAATTGTCCTTTTATTGCCCTTCTCAGAAAATTTGTTCTAAAAGGTCAAATTCTTTTAAGGGGTTTTTTCCATCACTAAATTCACCTCCGCCGTATTTTCTGCCGCCATTTTCCGCCTCTTTTCTTTCCCACGCCGAATCATATCCTTACCATTTTTAGGGACGGTGCCGTGAGCTGGTGCCAGTGCATGACTTTTTCGAGGTCGGTGGCGGTGCAGAAATTCTAAATCACTCCAGCACCAGGCAGCTCACGTCACCACATCGGTGCCATGAGCTGGTGCCGGTGCCGAAAATTTTTTAGTCCATGCCGTCAGCTGGTGCCGGCACTAAATTTTTTACGGTCCGTGCGGTGAGCCGGTGCCGGAATTTCAGGGATCAGTGCCGTGAGCTGGTGCCGATGCCGTTATTCTGAGATTTACTACACTGACCAAGTCCAAGGAGTGTGACCGGGTCCGCAACAATTCGCCTCCGTTACAAAAAAGTAGTAGAAGTCATCTTTGAAAAGTCACAGTCAATATACCACATTAAAACCCTTATTTTCGACGTAAAATTGTTTTCGTCCCTTATTTTCGACGTTTTGTGTTAAATCCTGTTTGATAGGATCAAAACTGCGATTTCACCCACCCAAACCCCAATATCCAGGATATTTACCATCTGGTCAGGTGTATATTTACCTGGATGGCCTGAAAAATGAAAAAAAAGTGAATAAAAAACAAACCATGCTATCAAATGTAAAATCTTGTGGTGAATTAGGTTTGATAATATCAAAACTTTGAGTTCACTCAACCGATCCCTACAATTGGAGGTAAATATCCCTCGTCCAGGTGTATGTTCATTTATGGGCGTTAAGCGAATTGTTTCACACCGAACTGATTCATACCGAATTGGTCCACACCGAACTGATTCATACCGAATTGGTCCACACACGAAATGATCCACACTTTTCAAGTTCGTGCATTTTGAAAAATTTTGAGGGAATTTAAATTTCTTGTCTGAACCAACCAAACCAAGTGGTCGTCCACTTGGAGCATTTTTTTACTTTTTTGGGTTCCAAAACCTATTTTCTGGACTAATTCGGGCATGCTGAAGATGGTTTGATAGTGGTGAAATGCCGTTTTGTAAGGTATTTTCGAGTTTCGGTAAAATTATGTTTTGGTAAAATCAATTATTTCCCAATACTAAAAAAATACCATACAAAACTTTATTTCACTATTATCAAACCAGTACACCACAACCATACAACCAACCGGTAAGAATGCTTTAATATATGAATAGGAATAATTGTCCATTTTATACAGGTTTCCAGTGAATACGTGGTGGAAAATTCAATTTAAAAGAGATGCAGCAACAACCACACCACGTGGATATCCACTTGGTTCCTATGAGTGTCCACTTGGTCTTGGTCAAATGTTTCACCTATCACCTAAATCTGAGATATTTTATCTATCTAGCACTTTTAATGAACATCTCTACAATTTGAGTGGTTTTAGTGACTGAATATTTTTTGATTAGCTGCAGACCTCCATGATCCAAGTGGACCATCCAAATGAACCATGTGAACAACAAAATGAGTAAATTAGGGCGACCCGGTGTTGGATTGACAAAAAAGTTAAAATTTTTTTTTGGAATACAACTACAATATTATCTTAACTGCAAAAAACCAAACTAATAATAAGCTTATTGTTCATGGAGTGAAGGGACAGACTGAACAGGAAATAAAAAATGTAATTGGAGGCGAATTGTTCCGGGAGGCAAATCGTACCGGAAGTGAATTGTCCCGGAGGCGAATCGGTCCGGAGGCGAATTGTCCTGGAGGCGAATTGTCCGTGTACCGTGTGACCAGTAGCAAGAGTGGCATTTTTAATGTGAAATTGTCGATTTTTAACAAAAAAAAAGTTTCCATAGTGAGGTCCTACAGCTTTATGAGGTTGAAATTTGTTGACTTTATCAAAAACTTACCTGTTTTTTTATAAAGATCAGCTGGCCATTGAGATCGAAAACACCATCTGACAGAATCAATCTACAATTTTATTTATAATAAAAAAATTTTAATCTCGCTCATAATTACCCATTCCTAGCGTCCCGTGAAATTCGGTTACGGACACTTTGCACTTTATTTTCACAATATTATTACGGTCTAGAAATTTGTTTTCTTTATCCATCAAATAGGTCCAGTCTAGGCGAAGCAGTGGACGACAATAATCTAAAGGCTCAAATTCGACATCTCCCTGAAATTTACTTTCATTTTTAATTTACTTTTAAAAAGTTAAAAACCTAAATCGGTTAACCGGGCCAACAACCCTATACAATATCGCACTGAAGTATTCACTGCGACTGACGTTAAATATATTGCACACCCTTCCTCTAAAGAGTATGAGTTTTTAACCATTTTTAGGATTAGACAGCTCATACTCTGGGGGAGGAGGCAGTTTGTTAAAGTTTGGGGTGATGTCTTTTTTACCCTAATATTGCCTAATGGACTTGGTTACGAGCGTGAAACCCCAGATACACCCTCTGCCCCAAAGAGTATGCGGTCTCTAGCCATTAACCCCTAAAGAGTATCAGTTCTCTAGGCATTGACCCCCAAGAGTATGAGATCTCTAGACCTCGACACCGAAAGAGTATGAGTTCTCCAGCCGTAAACACCCGAAGAGTATGCGGTCTCTAGCCGTTAACCGCCAAAGAGTATGAGTTCTTTAGCCATTTTTAGGCTTAGAGAGTTCATACTCTTCAGAGGGAGGTGGTGCAGTTGGGTCGCTGTCATAATGTCATACCTTTTTGTTCCAAATCATCTTGTTTATTTTTTTCGACTTTTTCCCCTTCAAATAAAGCTTGTAAGTGACAAAGTAGACAATGTTAGCCTCTTTGCGCTCACAACATAGCTTGACTAGGAAAGCATCGTCTACGCGGGCCTGATTGGAGTTCTGCTTTTTAGCTAATAGTTTCCTAAATTTTGTTGTTGTTATTATATTTTTTAGGAGACAAGGTATTTAAACAGACCAATTTGCACTGTTGGAGCTAACCGAAGTGCTCAACTCTGATGCCATTTTATACGTATCATACAGCAAAGTGAGTGAGAAGAAGTCAGACCCTTCATCTAAATTGTTATTATTTCAAAATTGGGTTCTTATCGGTTATCCGCACCCCACCTATTTTCTATTTTCTATGATGTAACTTGACTATTTTGTGGAAAAAGTAAGTGGGGTGCGGATAACCGATAAGAACCCAAAATTGTAAAAAAGAGAAGTAACTTAAAAGAAAAACGGGCGCTACTAGCTAATATAACCCGCCCATCCCCAAGAATCCGACCTTTTAAATAGTCGCTGTAACTACCCTTTAAAAGAACAAGTTTAGGCTTACCCTATATGCTCGGGGGTAGGCCAGCGTACGGAAGTTGTGATCAGTGACCGGGCAATTCTCCGCTCTTGACTCACTCTTCGCTTGGATATTCTCCGCTCCAAGCCAAGAACAAGAGCGAAAATTTTAAAGCCAGGAGCCAAGAGCAGGAGCAGGAACGGGAATTTTCAAGCATGGAGCCAAGAGCAGGAGCAATATTTTTTGTCTGGGACTGCTTTAAAAATCGCACTTTTTTCTGAGTCTGGGACATAAATTTGGGTGCTTTTTTTTAAGGTGAAAAGGTGAAAATCGTTGGAGGTGGGGGGTATTCGTGCGCGAAGGGGGGTATTCGCTAGTAGGGTCGAGAAACAATACAAAATTTGACGAAAAAATGAAAAAGTATTGCTTTTTGAAGAAAATAGTCGATAATTGTTTACTTTAGAGAGAAGTCTTACAACATTTACCTTTTGTAGTGCAAACCGGCTGAGATCGATTGTCTATGCTGTCTATACCAGTATCCATTTGAAAAAAATTGGAAGTAGCTGAAATATTTAATCGATTTTGAAAGTTTAGTAGTCAGATATGGCTTTTTATGAAAAAATCAATTTCTTATAAAAAATGACTAAAATTTCAAGTTTTTTCGATTTTTTCGAACTTTAGTGATTTATCAGAGAAATTGATGTTTTTAAAAAGCCGTATCTCACCACTCGAATTTTTAAAAATTATTATGTGAAGTGAATTTTCAGCTTTTGAACTGGATAATATAGCGCTCAGCTTTCATTCTAGCGAAAAATACTCAATGAAACTTTTGATCCCTTAAATTAATAAAAATTCTTGTCGACTTCTCATAATGAACTCGCAGGTTCGATACCTGGTGGACAGCAGCCCAAGTGACTATCGAGAACACCAAGGATATTTGGACGCTTCGCGGCCAAAGACAAGCACACTTCACATTGCAATGGATTGTGGTGAAAAAAATCAACGGAACAGAAAAAATAAGCTCAGAGAAAAATATTTTTTGGGGGGTGGGCACTTGGGCTTTTACGCACCTGGTAGAATGTATTTTTTTGATTGTTTTGCTCATGTCTAGGTGTAATTGAGGTCGCTGATTCTTAATCTGATTTAGATTTGATTTAGCATCCGCAAACAGACTCCTCATTGTGTTTGAGGCCTTAGTGAGTAGTCTGTTTTAGCATCCGCAAACAGCCTCCTCATTGTGAACGCGCCTCAAACAAGCCAAAATAAATATCGTGCTATTAGGTGGCATCGAACCTGCAACACCATTTTGGGTAAAAAAACAGAACGCTGCACTGCACCACCTAGGCGATTTCTACCTAAATGACTTTTACCATTATCCCTTTTAAATCAATTATTGAAAGACGTGAAAAGCGTATAAACAGCTTTGTAGAGCACACAATTTTCTACTTACAAATGTTAGAAACATATGATATTTTGTCACATATCAAAATGCAAAAAAGATCAAAAAATTATGGAGAGTTTATATAGAAATTTAAAATAAATGTTTCATACAACAAAGAAATCTTATCAACGATTGTGTTGAATAGGAAAAGTTAGATAAGTCGTCAATCAGTATATATTTTGAATATTTACTAGGTCAAATTTCAAAAGCTTTACATTTGAACCTAAAATTCATATGAAGACTGCCATTTTCGACAGTTTGAATTAATTTGAAAATGTATTCATCCCAGAGTTTCTTTGTGCGGTAGGCGCCAGTTAACAGAACATCTTTAAATTTATCACTTTTAACTTGATTTTCTTCCAAAGAAGCTAAAATTTAGACTACAATACCGTTTTCGAGTTTTATATTGTTTTTAATTAACAATTTTTTTCGAAAAACCTGACGAGGGACTATAGCCCCCTCAGCCCCCCCCCCTTTGCTACGGCCATGGGTGTGACTAATTATTATAATTTCATATGCAGTCAAACGACCAGCGACAGCTTGCGACAATTCAAATTGAGACAAAATCAAGACAACGCCGAGGTTGGTGGTTCGAGTCCTCCTTGGTGCACACTTTATTTTTATGGACTATTTGGACCCATCGGTATTTGGAACGACAAACCTCGGTTACAAGTATATTAGGCACTGCACCACATGAACACAAAAAAAATGGTAAAAAATAAGGTATGCAGCCAGCTGGATTCAAACCAGCAACCTCTCATCACCCTGAGAATCCATGCTCCAACCTGACCACGTGGTCGTCCACTTGGATCAATTTTTTTTAAGATTTCGGGTTCCGAAACAATTTTTCTGTACTAATTCGAGCATGCTGAAGATGATTTGACAGTGGTAAAATCACGTTTTATGGAGAAATTTTTGAGTTATTGCTAACGATTGATTTATCAAAATCAAGAATTCACAATAACTCAAAAATTTCTCGATAAAACGTGGTTTTACACTGTCAAACCATCTTCAGCATGCTCGAATCAGTGCATAAAAATTGTTTTGGAACCCGAAAACCTTAAAAAAATCGATCCAAGTGGACGACCACTTGGTTTATTCACTCTGGATGGAGTTCTGAGCGATTTTAAGTGGTGATATCAAGGCCAACTGGACACCCCACCTGAGTACCACCAACTGGACACCACAACATTTATAACCTACACCTGGATCCTCCCAATTGGGAACTAACCACATAGGTACTTTCATTTCGATTTGAATTGTCGCGATTCAATTTTGTCTCAATTTCGAATTGTCTCGATTTGAGTTGTCTAAATTTGAATTATCTCGATTTGAATTTGTCGCTATTCAAAATGGTTCAATTTGAATTGTTGCAATTTGAAATGTCCCAAGGTGTCGCTGGCCAGTCAAATTCCGATAGCCCGACGCCCCTAAGAACGGCTTAAAGTGTCGCGTTATCGGAGGTGTCGGGTTATTGGCGGTATCATTTTATCAGGCTTAAATCTGTTCATTCCAACGTAAAAACAGCAATAATAACAAACATTTAACAAAGTTCAACAAATCGGTTGGTTTGCCTTACTTCTCGTTTTTTTCCTCTCTCGGTAAAAGGCATCGTCCCATTTGTCGTATAGCTGAGAACGGTCAGATCGCTGAACTTTCGTACAATGTAGCCTCGGACAAGCTTCAAGGTGGCTTAAGTTTCCAAGGAGTAACGACTGGCTCCTTCGTTTCCTCTTTTACTGGCTGGCTGAAGTCGCTTATGTCCTGTACACGGCCGAGACCTCACGAGCTATTTCTTTTAGAGTCTGGAATGGAGAAGAAAAAATAAACAAAACTTTAAACAGAATCACCAGTCGCTCCAAGCTCCTCAGCAGCAGTTCGCCTCTCAAGTAGAATGGAATGGTGGCTTTAATGGGAATTTCCACGGACCCCAGTTAGTCAATATTCGCAATCACCAGGTTGGGCGGGAAATTTAACCCAAACTAGAATTATGTACAAAATTGGAATAACGGTAACTCTGCGTACCAAGGTACGTGGAGAGGAGGTACGCCAGAGTTTGGAAACAATGAGTTTACCAATCAGCAGAGAAACTTTGGAGATAGCTAGCAACGGCAGAAACCAAGACCGTTTTTCTCAAGGGGACCGGGACCAGAAAGAGGCTTTGGCAATTACCAGCAACCTCGGAATGGTGTAACGTACCATCTAGATAAAAAAACCCAACCTCTGAAGGAGAAGGTGATTCTCGATATGGCTGAAGAAGTGAAAGAAGGAAGGAAGCAGGGCATCGCCTCAATATTCTCGAGTCAGCAGCAGACGTTTCCAAGGGCAACATAATGCCGCAGTCAAGTGTGCCTCCTTTACGATCATCTCCGTCGGGAAAATTCTTCGGCTCAATCGTCTCTCAGCAGCAAGAAGAATCCGAACAAGACAAGAAGATCAAATACCTGAAAAGCAAAAGCGTTCTTAGATGGTGTAAGAACAGAGTCAGCATGCTTGGATCAAGTGGGAGAATCCTCAGCAAGCCAGTGCGACTCGAAGGAGGAACGCAAGAATGATCTCACTGGATGTCATGCTCTGCGAGAATCGGCATTAAGGACAAAGTCTTTAGTACGTCAGAAATGGATCAACCAAAACTTAGCTGCTCAAACACCAATTTGGATGTGTCGAAAGACCAAGACCACCGTCGCCTCGAAGCTGCGAGAATATCATTCGAACAAAGGGAGTGTACCGAATTGGGACATGTGCTAAAATTCATTGAGAAGGATGAATTTCCAACCAACCATGGATTACAAAAACTGGTACTATCGTATGCAGACTGCTGTGTGATGAAAGATGGGGTCTTGACTCGAGATCGTAAAAGTCGTTTCCCGAAAAAGATCGTAGTGTGTAGTGCCTTCAATGTCGTAATGCCTTCAATCTAATCAGAAAAGAAGAGCCGGTGAAGCCAAAACCAAACACACCAAGTGTTTCTGCAACACCGTCAGCCCGAAAATACGACAGTTCAAAGAAAGTATGCTTTTATTTTGGCGCTTGTGCACTTTGGGGGTCCCTTGTTATTATTAATTGTGAATAGTAATTTTCAATTCTCCTAGGTAACTTTTATACGCCAAAAACGACAAAAAAAGTTTCTTTACAATGTTTATCTTACTAAAGACTAAGTTTTCGAAAATTGTTCCTTATCAAAATTTGACTTTTTCACAGTTAATGAAAAGGAGTCGACTCCCAACTCTTGCCCACAGTCTGAAACATATTGATTTATTGACGGAGATATATAAAGCAACAATGCATTTACAACAATTCCCTTTATCTTTTTTAGCCTACTCAGATTTCTTTGATTCTGCTCACGTCATCAATACACGTCTTCTCTGAGAAATCTTTCTCCGGTTTATTGGCTCTTTGGCTAGATGCATCATTGGCTGCCAAACTTTGCTCACCTATCTGAGTACGCATATAGTAACTATAAAATGTGGTTTTTAATTTGAATTTTCTTCTTCAGATCATACCTACACCCTTCCAGCCAACTACTTTCAATGATTTGCTGTGTTGAAGCTCTTAATTCGATTGTTGGGTGAAGCATATGCCGGATCAGTTGTTCAGCTTTAGCACTCACAGCGTTTGCAGGAAAATTGATTGTATGGCTCTGCTGGTTGGCGACCACGTCTCTCTGGTTTTGACCGAGGAAGGCAGAAGAACCTATGGTGAGAGTATATATACTGAAAAATTGACTAAATAGATCTACACAGACGAACCGGTGAGCGTATTGTGGAGCGTCACACCTGCACTCCAGACATCACATCCATTGCCTCTGTAGTCCAATCCTTTGAGCAACTCAGGTGCCATAAACGCCTCTGTTCCGCACTGCGAGTTGGATATTTCGGATGAAAGCAAAATCCTAGCCAATCCAAAATCACCAAGCTTGACGTTGTTGTAGCGATCCAAGAATATATTGTCGCCTTTAATGTCTCTATGGATAATGTTCATGCTCTCCAAATACTGAATTTTCTTACTCTAATGACAGTTTTAAATGGAAGACAAGTATGTTACCTTGATTGCTTCAATTAACTGACGCAACAGAAACTGGCTTTGTGATTCTGGGATTCGACCTTTCTTATTTATCATCTGCTGAAGCGTGCCATTCTCAGCAAATTCCTGGACGAACGCCGTGAAGTTGAGGTTCTCACAGATCTTGAAAAATATAAATTGTGTTTAGGTGCATGGATGGCGTCCATAAGTCACATACCACAAAGACTTCAATTACATTTGGGTGTTTTAATGTCGGCAGCAGTAAGACTTCTCTCGGCAAACACTTATCAAGATAAATACAATCAGCATCCCTGCATATATGATCTCAACAAAAGTTTTAGAACGGAATGTTAAAGAGAACCGTCGATCAATCAGCTTTACAACGACCTTCTCACTGCGACGACTATAATTTGCCCCATAAATTCGAGCATGCGACCCCTTGCCTTAAATGCCTTAACCTAAAATCATAGTCTACCTTGTGAGCAATCAATAAGCATACCAAGAAAGTCTTCCGCCAACACATTTACACCCTTACTTTCCATAATCATTTTATAAAATTCATCCTTAGCTTTATCTGCTGACCAATTCATTTTCAAAGCGACTAGAGCAAGAAGGCTAAAATACAGGGTTGTTATTTGCAGTGTTTTCAAAAATGGAATGGAAAATGGAATATTCCATGCAAAAATGGATTCCATTCCATTCCACCCTCAAAATGGAATGGAATTTAAATTCCATTCCATTTTGGCTCAAAATGGAATGGAATTTAAATTCCATTCCATTTTGTCTTGAAAATGGAATGGAATTTAAATTCCATTCCATTTTGTCTTGAAAATGGAATGGAATTTAAATTCCATTCCATTTTGTAGGTGGAATGGAATTCCATTCCATTTCCATAATGGAATATGGAATATTCCATTCCATTTTTCCAATGGTGTATTTCATTTTCCATTCCAATTTTAAAAATGGAATGGAACCACTTCATTCCGCTCTGTAATCTATTCTTATCCATACATTTTTTTCTACCTATTCGATAGAAAGCTTATGATTAAGTAGGAATAACTAGATATTTAGTATTATTTAGGCTGCTCTGTTACTATTTTGGTCACTGTTCCATCTCTCACCTTAAACAAATACACTTTTCGCATATCATAGTCGCTCATTATTTTCAATGTTTTATTCAATATCTCTCACGAAACTATTACAATGTACAACCAATTGGGAATTCAAAAGCAGAAATTGTGTCTTATTGCGGTGAGTTCTTGTAGCCAAGCCAGCTTGAGAGAAAATACGCTCCACCGGTGCACTTGTTGCAGAAACAGTAAGGACTTCTAGTGCCAAGATTGCAACCACTTTAGCTTCCTAAACGTCAGGTTTATAAAACATAGAAGATGAAAGATAATAGCTTACTGATTCGAGAAGACTTGTCCAATATTTTAGAGTATCAATTTTCGAATTGCCAAAAGGATTTGCACTAACCACGCGGTTCAAAATTTGTTGCAGCCAGTACTTCGCGCCAACTTGAGCCCCATGCTTTTCTTTTCGTCTGCTGCTCTGCTCAATACCCACTTCTCGTATCATATTGTCCAATGTTGAGTTAAGTTGACATTCTTCTGCTGAATTCAATTGAGACGCGTCTTCATAATGGATCTGAATATATTGTTAATAACACATAGATTTTTTTTTTCAAATTGAATACCTGGTTCTGCACCGCATTAAAGGCAATGTTTGCTTCCATCTCATCCAGTAGATATGCGGTGTTAGGATCCAAGGCAGTTGCAACCAGAAACAGAGGGTCAAAGTTCACATTGTTGATGTCGAATATTCTCTTAAAGCGATTTTCTAATAGGCTCAACAAGGCATAATCCTAACTCTGCATTGCGATTTTTTGAATTGGCCGATAAAGCTGCACATGTTCCTATGGGCACTGGAGAAGGAAATACTTTTCTTGAATATGGAAGCGACAACCAACTGCAGACTATGAGCAAAACAGGAATTTCGCAAAGGGAAAGCTGTTCTAAACCTTTCAAACTGAAACTCATTAGGGGTACAAAGATAAAACTCACGTCACATTTAGTTCAACACTGTCATCAAAAAGTTCCTCGTCAAATCCGAAAGCTTCCTCGTTTCCCGTTGCAACTTCATCACTTTCCTCGAGCCAAATTGGGTGAACCATCACTAAAAATTTGATCATAGAATAGTGAAACCTTGCCGAAGAAAAAACAAACTTTCGATTTCTTTTTTGAAAGCATTGACCATATTGCTTCCGCCATCAGTAACCACTTTGTACACCTGCTTGAGTGAAAGGCCGTAATCTGCCAGAATCTGTTCGACTTCGCGGCGCACCATAGCACCGGTATGAGATCCAATCAAATTGCTCAATCCAAGAAAGTAACGCTTGAGCACTGAATTAGTGGCACAATAATGAAGTGTTACTCCTTAAAGAAGCCTCTTGATTTGTTTGAAATTAACAGAACACAAAAAAACGTAATTTACCAAGGTATGAATTCTGTAGAGCACTGTCGCACCAAATATCACAGGTGATAGAACATCTTTGTCGCATGATTTCAAAATGTCTGCGCAATAGCTTTTTAGTTCTGTCAAATTCATCCAAAACCAGATTTTTAAGTGCAGCGAAGCTTGATGGAAACTTAACAGCGATAAAAAATATCGTCAAAAATTAGCGAGAAAACTACCGGAAAGTTGGGATTGAGCTCATGAAATAGCTTACGCACCAAAGGATTCAGAAAGCTGTTTATTGAGATTGCTGGAATTGCCATGACTGCAGCTAAAGCCCTTCGAATCTTGGAATTTCTAAAAAGCAAGAATAGCATATAATAGTCAGCAAAAGCACAAACTTGTTGTTAGAATCCGGTTCCGTTGTGATATTTTTCCGTCTCTTCTCTCCAGACATATGCTTCGAATTCTGATGACGACTAATCGATGTAGCATCCGGATTAGTAAAAACCTACACAAAACTTAATATTGATAATAAAGTGTTAGCAGTCTTACCTTAGAACATTCTTTGCATTTTACGATCTTTTCGCCGAATTCATCTGTAAGCTCATCGACTGTGATCCAGACTTGAGACCGCTTCTTTGCTGAAGACTGACCAGGGGAAATTTCCGCACTCATTTTGAAAGCCTAAAAAAAGCAGTGACAATTCAGCAACCAATAAACAACTGCATATTCATTAGAAAAAGTAATAGATTCATTCAATTGAAAATATAACAGAATATGGAGTAGTTACATCCACTAAAAATGGAATGGAATATTCCATATTCCATTATGGAAATGGAATGGAATTCCATTCCACCCTCGAAATGGAATGGAATTTAAATTCCATTCCATTTTCAAGACAAAATGGAATGGAATTCAAATTCTATTCCATTTTGTCCCGAAAATGGAATGGAATCCGAATTCCATTCCATTTTGAAGGTGGAATGGAATTCCATTCCATTTCCATAATGGAATATGGAATATTCCATTTTCCATTCCATTTTTAAAAACACTGGTTATTTGATCAGCTTGTATAAAAATATTATCTCCAATCTGCCACGGCTCTGCAAAATAGCTAAAATTGTCCGATATTGTTTTTTCGGGAATTTAATTTTTGTCATGCCACGAAACTTTTTCTAATGTTTTTAGGCTGTAAAGGATTCACCGCCGGTATCGTCATTACATTAGTGGTTACAATACGTGTCTAATGACGCGGAAAAGTGTGACTGCGACTGACGCTTCAAATCGATTTGAGTTTACGTCGCAGCATGGTGCGGAAAAAATACAAAATACCAGAAAAATACAAAATACAGTTTTTTTTTTAAAATCAAAAACATACAAAATTTGACTAGAAATTTTGTATGTGTTTTGTATGAGTTTTGTATGTCTTTTGTATGACTTTGTATGACCCTTGTCTGTCATCGTATTCCTCTATCTCCTTGCTAAAATTTTGCCTATTTTTGGCTGCTTTATCTTTGCATTACCTTTAGACCACTACTACAGATGGAAACAGATCAGGGCGAAGCTTTGAGATACCATTTGAGAGAAATAAGCCGACCACAAGCAAAAAGCCAGCTGTGCTACCGACTACTTCATCTGCAACATCTTCAACGAGCGCTGTTCTAAAGCCAAAGAAGAAAAGTCTTTTTTCGGCTGTTCCTCAAGAAAATGTGTCAGTAGTGAACTTCTTTCTGGATGGTCATGAAGATACAAGTATGTCTCAACTAAGGCAAAAGAGGTATACAATTGCAGAAAATATCGTTTATCCAGAATTTACCTTGTATTTTAGTTGCGATGAACACTTCAAGACCGGGTATGAAGAGTCGGTGTCTACAAGCTCCACGGACTAACATCGTCCGAAGAATTTTATGCTCTTTGCCTTATGGACTATTTTTCCGGGTGGAATGTTTTGCATAGGTTTGTTTCCTGTAAAGACTGTTTTCATACCAATTTTAGAAGGACAGGTCGTGAATTGCTGTTCTGGAACAATACCTTTAGCGAATATGCGATTGGAGCTCAACGTGTGCAGTGGTCTTGAAGATATAGGTTTATGGTGGGCAGACTGGGAATTTTCGGTGTGACTTAGAAACTTGCACTTTTCACCTCATCGCATGTTGTTAGTTATTTTAGACTGCAGGAAAGGATGACAACTTTCGTCTGAAAAATATGAAGTTTATGCAAAGTGATCTCTCCAGTGTCAAGAAGGATTTCTCAATGATTCCAGTTCGGCTAGTGAGAGGGCTTTCAAAGAGTTGCGCTGCGTTCTCGGAGACTTCGCAAGAAATCGTCTGCAACTAGCAAAGACTGCTTCACTCATTCAACTCAGAAACTCTTAGTAATCTAGAACTCTTAGTAATCTAGAAAACTAGTAATCTAGAATCTTTGTTTTGTTCGCGTATTTGTTGATTTGATGTTACTGTTTCGCGTTATCCGTAAAATAAATAAATGGGTACGCGAGATTTGACTCCCTGTACATTTGACCCCAGAGCCGTTTGACCCCCTGCCGTTTGACCACCTCTACATTTAACCCCGAGCCGCACTTCGAGGTGATCCACTTTAATTTTAGGGAATTTTCTGAACGAGCATGCGAATAATGCTGTATTTATTACAAATTGGAGCTTTCTTAGACCTGTTGTGAAGGACAAAACTTGTTTCAAATGATCGAGAACTGAAAAACGGAGCTAGTACCCCTTCCTCCAAACTGATGTCCAGCTGGACAAGCTCGATTCTCAAAGGAAGGGACCCTGACTGTGATCTGGGGGAACTTCAATGACAATTTTTTTGCGTATTCTCGAGAACCGTTCCCAAGTTCCTGAAAAATCTAGCTCCGCAAGTCTGAAAGTCCACAAAATATGGTATAAGTTGTATAGTTGACCCTTTGGCCATGGGTTAATTAAATATATTCATTAAAGATGAACAGATAAATCCTTCACATAGATCCTGTGATCTGTTTCCATCTGTAGTACTGGTCTGAAGGGAATGCAAAGATAAAGCAGCCAAAAATGTGCAAATTTTTAGCAAGGAGATAGAGGAATACGATGACAGACAAGGGTCATACAAAAGACATACAAAACTCAAACAAAACACATACAAAATTTCTAGTCAAATTTTGTATGCTTTTGATTTTTAAAAATTAACTGTATTTTGTATTTTTTCTGGTATTTTGTATTTTTTCCGCACCATGCGTCGCAGTCACACTTTTTCGCGTCACACTTTTCCTTCTGCCTATACTTTTCTACTCACTTTTGCATAGTTATTTTGCTCTCTGAACTGATGTATTGCCAATAGTTTATTGGATGCTACACTACAAGCATATCGTATCGTAGATCAATGCGACTCCTGATCCACCTCATCAAATGGTCTGATTCACTTCACAAATAATGCTTTTTTATTGTTTCAACTCTTTTTTACTGTTTCACAAAAACTCAGGTATCTTCTCTCTTTTGTTCCTTTTTTTTCAGCTCTCGGTTTAAAATGGTCGAATGGTCGAAATAGTATGGATGGTGATGGTTAGCTGCGATTCCATGCCTCATTAGGATAATAATGGTCGAAATAATTAAGAATTGGTTGGGGACACGTTTTGTATTCCAAAATTGTTTTTGAATTAATTTTTATTTTTATTGAAAATCAACATTTATGTCTTAGTTCAGAAATACATATGAACTTAACTCAATACGTGGTAGGTACACACTACTTTAAATAAGGCGGCTCATGACAATTTGAAAGAGGACGAAAAATTGGTTGAGCGAATAGAAAAAGCCTATTTGAACAAAGAGTTACATAATTTTGCAGTGTTGTGCTGAGGATGATTTTTCGGCCTGTGAGTGAGAGTGAGTGAGAATGAAATTTGCCTTCACAGGCTGTGAGTGAGAGTGAGAATTTTGAATTTTGTCCTCACAGGCTGTGAGTGAGAGTGAGAATTTTGAAACTTGTCCTCACTGAGAGTGAGAATCTCACTGAGATCTCAGTGAGAATTGAAAATTTTCAATTTGCGATTTTTTATTACGCAAAATTTCGGGAATTGATATAAACAAATGATTGTGCATTCAAAAGAGTAAATTGAGTTCGACTTTTATGTATTGCCGTTGCTAACCCGCATTGAGAAAAAGTTCGTTCGATTGGGCTGCTCGTCGCCGGCGTGCTTGATACTTCTAATGCCAGCTGAGCAATATATTTCCACTCCTGAAATGTTCTCTTATAACCAGTGTTTTCATAATTCACACTGACAGTGACACTGACATTGACACTGATATGTCAGTTTAGCGAACCTGACATTTTTTTAAGAAATCAACGCTAAAATCACTGAAATTCGCCTGAAAAAGAAACAGAAGGAGAATGCAAACCAGAAAATGACTTGGATCGCTCAGAATCTCACCCCAGAGTGGACAAAAGCCCCTGAAATTCGGTTTTTTGGGGCTTTACGAAAGGGTCCCATCTCCGTCGATGTGTTTGATGGTGGTGAAGTGGATCTCAAAAAACGTAGAGGACCTCCAATGATGTGCAAGGTGGTCTCCAAACCGAACAACAATACCGTACAAGGTAAAAAGGTGGTGGACTTTTCGGTCGAGAATATCCTGGAGACTTGTCAAAATTTCAGGTTTTGGTGGTTTTGAGTGGTTCAGGTTGAAATTCTGAGCGATTAAGCCCATCGGACCCAAAATCTGATCCGCTAAATCGATTTTGCACAAAAAGTTCACCCCCCCTTAGTAAACCCCCAAAAAACCAACTTTCAATGGCTTCTGGCCATTCCGGGTGGGATTCTAAGCGATCCAAGTCATTTTCTGACCAAAAAATTTGAATTTCCGCAAAATTTTAAAATCTATGGTCAAAAAAATAAATCTATGGGCAAAAACTAGTATTCTATGGGCAAAAACAAGTATTCTATGGGCATTCAAAATCTATGGGCGAAAAAAAATATTCTATGGGCAAAAACGAGTATTCTATGGGCATAAAGAAATATTATCCATGAATTGATGCCGTCTATGTAGCGGAAATTCTCACTGAGAATTGAGTGAGAATGATATTTTGTGTGAGTGAGAGTGAGTGAGAATGGCATTTGTCCTCACAGGCTGTGAGTGAGAGTGAGAATTTTGAATTTTGTCCTCACAGTCTGTGAGTGAGATTCTCACTGAGAATTCTCAGTGAGATTCTCACTCGGAGTGAGCTCAGCACAACACTGTAATTTTGATTCTTGAATTTGAATATTTATCAATTTGTTAACTACCGTAAATCCTCTAATAGAGCCCCGGGGGCTTTATTTTTCAATCCCTGAAAAATCTTGAGATTGTCAATCAAAAATGGTGCTAACTCTGAAACTCTAGTCAAAAATCGAGGGGGGTGGGGCTCTATTAGAGAGGGGGCTCTATTAGAGGATTTACGGTATGTAGAAAAAAATCTGTTTAACGTCGTAAAGATTTTTGTTCCTGTTTCACTCACATGTAAAACAACACAAAAAAGAAATGTATCTACTGCATTTTACAGAAATGTAATGAGTGAAACTAATCTATACCTATTCTAAAACAGGTTCAGCATATTAGCTAATTTGTTAGGATGTTAGAACAAATGTTTTTACTGTTCAAGAAAATTTATCTAAGTCAGTTTTTGTCTTGCTCTGGAATTTCCAAGCTATAACCGAAATTGCTCTTTTTTTGCCGTTTAATTTTATTTCGCCTTTCCTCGTAAAACACGCAATCTGTCAGAATGGACCAGAGCCTTGCTATAACTGGAAAAATGAATTTTCATTTTATTCCTATATTGTAGCCTGAACCCTGGGAAGCTCAAAATGCCTAAACTCTTTTCGAAATAATATTATAAGAGTCGAACAATTACCGTTTGAGGCTCCTCGGTTATGCGGTACCGCTTTTTAGAACTCTTTCATTTTTCCGTCATGGCCAAATGTCCAAATTTTTTTATTTTTTTTTTATTTTTTTACTTTTTGAGAAGACAATGGCCAAATTTTTTGAGAAGTGATCCACTTTCAGATTGTGTGTTTTGTTTTTTTTGTAATATTTTAAACATTGTGTATGTATTTCCACGTTGTTTGTCTTATTTGTGATCTTTTCCTTATAATTTCGCCTAAAGTATGTGCTTTTGGTCAGAAAAAAAAGAAGTTTGGAAAAAAAGAAGTTACAGAAAAAAGTTTGGATGCATTTCATGACTTTAGGTGAGGGCGTTTATTACAAGAAATACGGTACAGTCGACTCCCTATTTAGTGTACACCCTTGGCACTGGCTCCAGGTGTACACTTAATCGAGTGTACACTAAATCGAGGGTTCATTCTAGTCATTTTAATTAACCACCGGCCAAAATGATTTAATCAAGGTGTACACTAAACCGAGGTGTACACTAAATCGTAAGGTGACTGTATTGAGGGTGGCCATCTTCGGCTCACACCTACTTATGGTCATAATGTTTTGTAAACTTATCCAAGTTTTTTTAAAGTTTTTTTTTCAAAATGCTTGCGAGAGCGGGGAAAATAAGATGAAAATAAAATATAGATAAAAAAGCAAAAATTAAAAACAACAGGGGAACCAAGGCAAAAAATAGCAAAAAAAACCACAGGGGGACAGGGGGACCAAGGCAAAAAAAAAATCGACTTATCGTATAGGGCCTGGCCTGTAAAGTTTGCCTGAAACTTGTAATTTTTAGTTTATATACTATTTTGTGTGACTCTGCACCTTCTGCATACATTGATAGTCAAAAATTGCACCGAGGTGTTTGTGTAATCGGATTACATAAAAAACCTTATTGTAGGAAAAGCATTGAATGGTGTTGCGTAGTTAGTACATATTTATTACGTGAGAGTAATAAAAAAGAGTGTTCTTTGCCCTGCTCCCTTGTCTGCTCTAAAACACCAGGTTGAACAGGGGGAGCGACAAGGAAAACTTTCAATTTTGATGTTCGGAAATAAACGTTGTTCCCACCTCCATTCCTTTGTGCTCTTCAGTACCTGCTTTTATTGTGATTGTTGATAATAAGATGACCTTAAAGCACTTTCACAACAACAACCACAAGTATTTTACGCTAAATTTTGCAAGCTGAAGTGTGTTTGTATAAAGTTGTTAGCAATTTGTTCTCACTTTTTTCATTTACTACTTAATTTTTTTAGAATTTATTGTGTGCTTCAACTAGAGTTGGGAAATTGTCCGGGCAAAATCTTTTCGAGTATATTCTCGGACAAAATATTTTTTATCGGACAAAATCTCTGGTGACGAACCCTGGGGGGGGGGGCGGGACCAAGGCAAATTTTCTCAAAAAAATCTTTTTTTTGTTTTTTTTGAAAATTTCGAAATCTGACACTAGATTCGTGTTCAACATGGCCGATTTGCATGTGAAATTACTCTTAGAACTCGGAACTCAAAGTCAAATTTTGAATTCCGCTAGAGACAACAAACATTTAAATCGAGAATCTCAATTTAGAAAGGAAAGATTTTGTCCGATTCGTCATTAAGCGGACAAAATCTAGATTTTGCCCGAGTATATACTGACAAATAATCGAATTCACATATTTTTCAAGTATCTAACTTGTATGGCCTATTCTCATGCATTTTCGACTTGCACTGATAAGTAGTCTAAAATTCCTGCCTCGACTTTTCAAAATGTTCGCAAGAGGCCCCGACCAGAGTGTGGCGGGAATTCAAAAAGTGACTGCGTTTTCTCAGCAGTTCGAATGTTTTTTTAATATTATTTCTAACGAGATAGTGTTTTCACTCTTTATTATAGCGTGAACGGAAGCCGAGCATCGCTGCTACACATCGGTGTATAAAACGAATGTGATTGACAAAAAAGTTTAAAATTTCTCAAGCAAAGAGATCGACAGGACATGTAAATGCCAAAGTCGGCATTTACATGTCGACGTTCTCAATAGGGTGGGCGAGTACTCAAGATTTTCGGGTACTCGACTCGGTATTCGCAACTTGGAAATTTCGAATATTACTCGAAATTACTCGATTTCGAGTACTCGACTCGCCCACTCAAGTTTTTAACAAAAAAAAATTTTAAATTTTATTTTATATAATTACGTTCAACTTATACACCAATGTGTAGTCACGATGTGTATAGCCCAGTGTGCAGCCCGTTAGCGCTATAACATCACCGGTACTTGTGGGAGATTTAAAAATATATTTGTCACACAGTTAACTCGTTTTTTTTTAAATTTTGACCTCATTTCGAGTATTTATGGGATTTTTTCTAAAATGTTGAGCATATTACCCTACCACTCAAAGCTTAGAATCGGGCTGGACAATAGTATATAAATTTTTTTTATTTGGTTTACAAAAGGTATCCAATTAAAAAAACAGTTCGACTAATTAAACGATTTTGAAAAATCGAGTTAACTGTGTCATAATCCTATTCTTAAATGCCTTGATATCATTTTGTTGTTTTTCAGCTTGTGCAAAATTTGTTGTTGGCGATAGAACCGCTTTTAAATCCGCAAATAATTATCGGACAACCCAACAAAAGGAACTAAAAAACATTAAAAGCAGTTTTTTGTCTCCTTCTTTTGCCAGTCTTTTTTTATAATTTATTTTTTTTATTACTGAAAAGTATTTTGGTCTTTATGTTTTTCAAAATTATTATATTGTCCTAGGGTTGCAAAAAAATATGCTGGATCTCAAATTTTGCAAAAAAGGCATTTATTAAGCTTTTTAGAAAATTTTGCTTGAAAATATTCTTCAAAATATGCTAAATTTCACAAACCTAGATTGACCAATGAATTTTGACCAAAACTGTCATGAATTTTTTTTTCGAAATTGCTGTAATTTTTTTCTATTAGATTTTGACTGCCCATTCATAAACCCAATAAATCATTCAAAAGCTAGCAAAATTCTACGTAGATCTGGTTTGAAAACTCATAAGTCAATTCAGAAACTATGGATAAAGTTCACATCTCAAACCAGGGGTACTCCGCGACTACCACAAATGGTCTCAATTCCAGTCAATCTATCGACTCTTCCACAGATTCCTCCATACCATCCAATTCAAAATGGAAGAGATTTTTCAAAAAGTACTTTTTAGAAGGTCTAAATTTCTTAACACAATATCAAATTTTTAAAAAATTCAGATTATTTTAGGCCAGAAACTGGATAAAGAGCATGAATTGAGGCTGCAAGAGTGTGATGCTAAAGATTTGCCATTTGTAGATAGGTAGTTATAAATTAGGGTTGCTGCACAGTTAACTCGAGCGTTTCATTTTTTGACCTTATTTCTTGCTTTTCTGTGATTTGTTCTAAATTTTGAGCACCTCCCATCCAGTATTGAAATAAAACAAAACAAAAAACCAATACAAAATGTAGCTGTGAATTGTTCAGATCAAATTTTATTTTATAAGCGTCGTATATAGTAAGAAGGCTGGTTAAATTCTGACCGAAAACTGCAGTTTGTTATTACAAGAAATTGTCTTAAATTACCTTCGAAATGCCCAGCGCTTGAATTTTGGTTTTAAACCCCAAATTTAATCGCCGGGCATGTTCAAGGTAATTTTACTCAATTTTTATGTTACAGTCAAACCTCGATTCAACGACCCTCACCTTAAGTTCGATCCCACTCAGGACCCGACACTTTTTCTAAGCTCATTTTAAAAGCGCTTTGTCAGTTCTGTTTCCACAGTCTGTTTAAAAATATTGCAAGGATTCCGATTTTGCAGATCGTTTTTCAAGACCCTTGAGTTTTAGACTTTTAAAAAACGACCTCTTAATTTTTAAAAGGGGGTTCGTTAAATCGAGGTTTTGCTATTTTGAAAGCAAAAACTTTAGGTTTTGAAAAACGATTGACGAAATCAGAGTCCTTGGAATCCAGACTGTCAAAACAGAACTGACAGAGCGCTTTTAAAATCAGCTTAAAAAAAGTGTCGGACCCTAGGTGGGAACGAACTTGAAGTGGGGCTCGTTAAATCGAGGTTTGACAAAAAAGTTTGATAAAAACTGCAGTTTTGACCAAAATCTTATGGGGTCAGAATTTAAATGGCTTTCTTGTTATATAAGACGCTTATAAAAAGAAATTCGATCTGAACGATTTACAGCTACATTTTCTTCTGCGACGTCCGGCGCTAAACTGATCTTGCTCACATGACGATTGTAAGCCTAGGATGTTGCCTAAACAACAAATAATAAAAACAAAAAAAGGTCCGAAAATTCAAAACTCGAGTTAACTGTATAACAATTTTATTTCAGAAAAATCAACAGTCAACTATATCTTTTGGCTAATTTTAGGTATCGCAAATATATTGCCTTCGCAGTCCCATTTGTATTTATGCACATTGTTTGGTGGACACTGGCATTTCGCTACAACATTTTTCGTCTCTATCCACCAGGTATGAAATGGCAGTGACTATGATTGTAGGAGCTACAATTGCAGGTTTGTTGATGTTCAGATTTATAAAAGTATGTAAAAAAGGTTTCAAGGAGCCACATCTGAGGGCGGTGGAGCAGTCGCCTTTCCAGTCATGGTTTTGCTCCTACACATTGACTCCACTGTGGCCAGAGATTTCTCCCTGATGATTCAAAGTTGTGGTCGGTTTTTTTATATGGTATTTATTTTCGGGGGCTTACTTTTCTAGAGCTCTTTACTCGTTAACCACTCAGCCTGCTAGTTTTCGAAAAAGAAATCGCCTCTCAGTTGATTATTGCTAATTTACAGACCGGCTGTCACTGGCAGCCGGTAAAGTATCGCGAAGTATATTATAACTCGGTACGTGACAATTTATCGTTAGGGATGATTAATCGTCACTCGTATAACTGTACCATGTGGGGTTTTTGTTAAACTATTGTTTTTCTCAGAAAAATCAGTACTAATATTAATTTGAGATACTTTCAAAGTTGGAGTAAAATAGTCGGATGTCACATATTTTAAAGATATTTAGTATAAATAAAGTGGCCCAAATGCTTTGTGCATTTTAGAATGGCTCTAAATTTTTTCTTATTCATTATTCTGGCGAGATCTTTTTTTGTTAGATTCCGGAACCTCAGAAAAAAACCAGAATACCCATAAAGTTTTTTTTGCTGCAACCACTTTTTGTAGTAATATCGCCTCAATCTCTCCGTTTCACTTAGAAGTCGTACATGCTCTACAAGAGTATGCAATGAAAAAATTCTCGCGATAGGGTCCTCAAAATGAAATTTTGATATAGTCCCTTGTTAGAAGACGTCTAAATATTATTCACAGTTAACCAAAAAGCCCCTTTCCCAACTTCCCCAACTGTGGTGATCGTTTTCTTCCAGCAAAAAAACTTTATGGGTATTGTGGTTTTTTTCTGAGGTTTCGGAATCTAACGAAAAAAAGATCTCGCCAGAATAATGAATAAGAAACAATTTAGAACCATTCTAAAATGCACAAAGGGTACTTATGCTGTTGACGGCGCCACCCCAAATTTTTCTTTTTTTTGCTTTTGCTAAAACATTTTTTGTATTTTTTGCTTTGTTCGTTCTTTTGCAATTATTTTTACTCCCTCTTTTTCTATTTCTCCTCGCTAGCTCTCACCGCTTATGTAATTTTTCAGTTTTCAATAGCGATGGAAGAACTTCGTAATTTCACCTTGGAAATCTTGGAAAAGAATTCGGAACGGCAAGAACCTTATTTCAGTCGTATGTATCTGATTTTGTACCCTTTATGGTACTTGTTGTCAAAAAACAATTGTCAAAAAACAAAAATTTGGGGTGGCGCCGTCAACAGCATAAGTACCGCACAAAGCATTCGGGCCACTGTATTTATACTAAATATCGTTAAAATATGTGACATCCGACCATTTTACTCCAACTTTGAAAGTATCTCAAATTAATACTAATACTGATTTTTTTGAGAAAAACAGCAGTTTAAGTCTAAAAAAAGTAAAAACCCCACATGGCATAGGTATAATAATCAGTAAATCCCTGTGCAAACAAGTAAACCACCTCCTACCACCCTAAATACCACCCTACCACCCTATTCGTGTCGACCTTCAAAACAACAACATTTTTAGTTTATGCAGAAAGACTGAAAAGCCAAAAAATTAAATATTTTGAATATATTCCCGAAAAATGGTAAAAATATTAGAAAATGTGGCGTGATATTTTTGGGGTATTCGGGTGTTCAATGTCGATAACACCAATCTAGATGTAGATTCAACCACATTTTATTTACATAAGCAATAATTGCAGGAATGACCTCAGCTTCATTCACAATTTTGTTCATGAAAGTGCAGCTAGAGTGGCATTCGATACTATTCTGTACTTTGGGCTCAACCTTTGGCATAATTCTGGGTCTCCAGTATGTGGATCAGTTATTGGATGGTGAACAAATGATTTTAAACTCTTCTCCAATTCCCAATTGCAGGTCCGACCAAAAAGATGTTGTTTGTATCTATATGGTTTTCGTTTGCAATCTCTTTGTATATTTTGAACACTCAAAAGAAAAGAGTAACTTATTCACGCATTTCCAACTTCAACTGGTGGAAAGCTTGTGTACTCCTTGTGGCTGGTTTCGTTGGAGGTAATCCATTTTTGGATTTTTTAAAATTTCAATACCGAGAAGAGTGTCTCACAAAGGAACCAATCGAACAGTACGATTCGATTCGAAAATTAGGACAATGATAAATCTGATCCTCTCAATTACTTTTTTTTTAAAGTTCACCCCCACCCCTCCGCCTTTTCAGCAAAACCCCGGAAAACAAGTTCTCGGTGGATTCTGGTCACTCTCAAGCTAAATTATGACTAGTTGAACCTATTTTGTGACTAAAAGTTGTTTTCCTGCAAACATTTTTTCTAAAAGTGTCTTCCGCACCCTCAAAACATGTTTTCAGCGCGTCTCAGGCCGAAAAACATTAAAAAACCCCCGGCTTTGATTGAACGAAGCGTAAATCACAAAATCTACAGTCGAAATCCGTAAATCTACAGTCAAATTAAATATCATTCCTTTTATATTTTCGTAGAGCACCCAATAATTTTTTGTACAACTCAAGTGCCCGCCATTTTTCTCTGTGCCTACTTTTTTCGGTTCCCTTGACTTTTTTCACCCCAATCCATTGCAATGTAGAGTTTGCTGGTATTTAGTAGTGATGGAAATATTGAAATTTCGGGACTACCGGGACCGGGACTTTTCAAAAATTCTGCCGGGACCAGAAAAAGTTTCGTTCGGGACATCTAATAAAAGCATTGTTTCAAAAAAAACTTCATTTCACAATATTACATCACAAAAGAGCTAGTAGTTGAAATTAACGACGCGTAGATTCTTGTTCAAAAAAATTAATTGTTCCGCATGCTCTGGAGAAAGATTTGAACGCCTGTAGTCGTATACATCGCGCGCCACCGAGAATAGCTGTTCACTTGGTACGCTTGTAGCTGGAGCTGATAAGTAGCGACGAGCTATTTTCGCTAGCACAGGAAATGAACCCTCGTTTTTCTTTAAAAAGTTGAGTTAATTGAACCTACTCTTTTTGAAAGACTAGAGACGAAGAAAGACGAAAGACAAGAAAAAAAATTGCACTAAAGCGAAAGATTGATAAGAAGAATAATGATAAATTTGCGAAAAAGCTAAAATGTGTAAATTTTTCGACAATGAAATAAATAAAAAAGTCCCGAAATTTTTGGATTTTCGGGACGTATTCTTTCTAATAGAACGCCACTCTCTAATAGAACGCCACATTCTAGGGCCAAAACTAGGGAGGGTAAACCATGTTTTATTGCATTTTTAACAGAAAGTCTAAAAAAATTTTGGAGGTTCAAAAAACGCAAATTATATTATTACAAATTATATAGTATAATAATTATATTATATAAATTATATATAAAAATTATAAATTATATAGAAAATCCATAAGTGAAGGTTTTTTGTCACAAATGTTTTTTTATTCGACAGTAGATTTTATATCCAAACTTTCGGGTAACTAAATAAACAAAAACTGGCTCCAAAATAGCTCCGGAGTCCAAATTTTCCGCTCCGGATCTGGCTCCCGGCAGCTTCGGGGTAAATTTTTCGCTCCGGATCTGGCTCCGACTCGGAGCCGGAGCGGAGCCAGAGCGGAGCCGAGCGGAACAGATTGCCAGCACTGCCCTTGGGCTACTGTCATAATTTCAAAGTTGACCAAAAATTTTGATCTTGAAGAGATTGAAAATAAAACGATCCAGTCCGATCCCATCCGTCATGGTAGATGAACAGCATTTGCAGGTCTCTGTAGTGCCTTTGCTGGTTCTGGTGTAGACATATGCTCCTTCTCCATACTCACTTTACTGTTCCGAGTGAGCGAGAAGGTGGCCACCCCCACATCTATTATACTCATGGCAGCCAACACTGTGATTGGCTTTTTCTGGTGAGCAATAAAACCATATTTATCCTAATAAATATTCGTCCCTCACCTTTTAAGGCGCCAACTGATCATGACTGAAGTTTCTGACCTAGCTTGGGAGTATTTTCAAGTTGCAGGTAGTTTTCACAAGTAGTTTGCACAAGTAATACACCTTTTATCGATTTTCAGTGCCAGTAGTAGTAATCTGTGCCCCTTTTGGAGCTTTCATATCCTCACATTTGCACAGACAAGTGCTCGCCTCGTTAGTGTATATATTGGAAGTGGTATCTCTGATAGGTTTTTTGATCACTTCTCCGCCTTTGACTTTGGTTGGAGTTGGTGCATCTATCATATTTTTCAGGTTTATTTAGCTTTTGCAAAAGTTTGCACAGTCGCTTCTCGATTTGACGTCTCATTTTCGTGGTCCTTCAGGGACATTGAATAGACAGACGACTGCATATTAAAGGGGGCGGGAGGAAGCGACTTATGTTTGAAAAAATCGGCTTCGGTAGCACAGTGGATAAGCGTTTATGTTTTATGGCCCGAAATGGTGCGCAGGTTCGATCCCGCACAAGTGCACTTTACTTTCTTTTGGCTTGTTTGACCGATGAATTTTAAGCGCCTGATTCGGAATCATCGACTTCAATTATCCCTAGACCATAGTTGGATTGGCGCCACCAGCGCCAGCGGCGGCACTGCCACCCGGCGCCTGTGAAAAATAGGGTGCCGCCGGCGGTGGCGGCGCTGGAGTTGTAATATGAGGGCGATGGCGGTGTGGAGAGGCGATAGTGGCAGCGACATTGCGGCGTAGTGGGTGGACGGTGGCGGCAGCCACATGCAGCCATGTGTCATTTAGCAATGTCATAATTTTAGCTTGAACTCTAACAGGACGAATCATTTATAGTTCCTTCTTGCTTTTGAAAACTAGTTCTTATCAACTTTTGGCCACTCTGGCATGAGATTTCGCGCTTAAGCTAAACTTTTCCGAATAACTGGCGGTGTTGTCGCCAGCGCAGCCACCAGGCGGCTGCTAAATATAATGAGCCGGCGACGGTGGCGGCGGTGTCGAAATTTAGTGACATTTATTCTTCGCCGGCAGCGGTGGTTTTTTAAAGGTGCCCAACTATGCCCTAGACATAGGTCAGACGAGCCAAAAAAGTAAAGTTCACGCTTACGGTTTCAAATCTGCGCATTTTTTTAAACTCACACTTATCTACTGCTCCACGGAAAAGGGAGGGACCCTGACTGTGACCTGAGGGAACTTCCATGAGAATTTTTTTGCGTATTCTTGTAGAGCGAACCCAAGTTTTTGACAAATCTGGCTCCCCAGCTCTGAACGTCCACGACACCTGGTATAAGGGTCAATCAAAGTTCTAAAAACACCTCGATTCACCTATCATAATTTTATGGCCCTGGGTCATTCCTAATTTTTTTTTGGTTTTAGAAGCGGGGAGCCAAATTTACAAGGTTTTTAGGTATGCTCTACAAAAATACGCGCATAAAAAAGTCATCGAAAACCCCCTAGGTCACAGTCAAGGTCCTTTTCTTGTGAGGCTACTTTTTCAAACCTACCGTAATCACTGTTTTATTGAAACTCTGGGGTTAGTATTTTTCAGCCCTTTAAAAATCTTGAAATTATCAATCGAAAATGGCCTTGACTCTAAAATTTCAGTCAAAAAATAGGGGAAAGGGTTACTATTCGAGACGGGATTGCTATTAAAATAATTACGGTAAGTAGCTTTCCTCCTTTAAATATTAGTCTGATTCAAAAAATTTCTATTCTTAATTTTAGTTTCTTTTTCTTCCTGGCAGTCAGCAAGTTTGGAGAGAAGTTGCACCAAAACACACCAGCTGAAACTACTGGTATAACTGAAGATAACATTCAAAGAAAACACGAATTGCCTTCTGATGTACTTTCCCAACCTTCAACCGCATAAATTATGTTACTCTAGTGTGATTTTCTAATTCACACAGCCAGAAGTGCTGCCAGAAAATATTTTCGGAGGAAGGAGGGCTACAACCGGCACTCCTATCGAATGTTCACACAGTCGATTTTTGTTGACTGCATTTTTATAAGTTTTTATTAATGAACGTAGTGATCAAGGTGACTAATGTGGTTATGATGAGTGTGATCACCTCGATCACCGTAATTGTAAATCAAGAATCGACGTAATCTGAATAATCACTTTGATGACCAAATTCAACAAATAAAATTCAAACAATACAGTCGACAAAAATTTACTGTGTGAACATTTGATAGGAGTTCCCTACAACCTCTCCAAAGTTCATTTTACATTATTTTATATCTACAATTTTTCTTAATCTAGAGGAAGACAGGTAAGTAGGTAAAATTCAAACTGGGGTCATCCCAAATCGCGGCCACCGACTGGCGGCCATCACAACTTGTACCCACCAAATACGAGTAGATATGAACAATAGCTACCTGCGCCGATAGTTTCCGGCCTGTATTAAAGAGACAATTGTTCATGGTTTATATAAACAGACTATTAGGTTTTTTACAATGGGCGGGTGTAGGTGCAGGTGTTGGTCGACGTCTGTGGATGTTTGAGGTGTTCTCACTATGCAATTTTGTCTGTTTTTTGTTTTTTCATTGAAGTAAGGGTCTAACTTCTCTCAGTTTTAGTTAGGGTTGGAATATGATCGGTCATTTTCGAATCCGGTCATATGACCTATCATATTTGGTTATATTCAGTCATTTTCTATTTTAAAATTTTTGTGGGGAAGGGAACTTCCTTTTCATTGAAGTGGAATTAAAACTTACTGTGAAATTAGAAAATACAGTCGACTCCCTCCATAGTGTACACCCCGCCATAGTGCACACCTGGTTCTGATTTGGTTGGCCACCTTATAAATTTATAGTAACGAACCGCCGCCATAGTGCACACCCTCCGTAGTGCACCCCCCGCCATAGTGCACACCTGGGCTGGAATCCAATAAAAGCCTCTCTCTATAGTGCACACTTCATATTTTTTTACGTCAACGTTCAGAAAAGTAAATGTTTTAAAGCAAAAATTGATTAGTTTTTTTAATTCATTTAATCAAACAAATGACTAACGCATCATCGTTGTTATATTCATGTACATTTGCGAGCGCTTTTGTACTGTTTGTGGTTTTTCACTGTCTGTGGTTGTTGTTTTCTATTTGGGCTTGTCAAGTTACAGTTTCGTTTGGCTAATATATGTTCATACAGTCAACCATCGATTTAACGTCACCCTTTTTAAAGAGCCATTGCCACCTGTTTTGAACTGTCCCCGCCAATTCAAATCGAGTACCCGCGGTCTTTTCGGCTGATGTCGTACAAACTATCAGAATACCAATGCCTAATTAAAACCTTTAAAATCCAGTGTCTTGTTTGAAAGATGCTGCCAAGAAGCAGTTTGCGTTTGTCCTGTTTTGGCTTTCAAAAATAACATAATTTGTTTTAAACGGAAAACCTCTCGACACATAGACGTACCCAGGGTGGGGGCTAGCTGGGCTATAGCCCCCCCCCCCCGTCATTATTTTTGTAGCCTTTTTTCGTTTTTTTAGCCTTTTTTTATTTTTTGGCCAGTTTAGCCATCCCCCGTCAGAAAATCCTGGGTACGGCTATGCCTCTATAGTGCACACATGGCGGTTTTCAATCAAAATAACTCTCTCGACAGTGCACATCCGCCACAATGGACCCTCGCCATAATGCACACCTGGGGCCGGTTTGTTAACGCTTAGGTGCAGGATAGGCCAGCGTGTGTTAGGACGGACTCAAACATGTTCCCCAAACGACAAAAAGGTAAGAAAAACATATTTGCTGAAAAACAGCCCCTTTTAAGGATACCCTGGCATGGATTCTTAGGTACTACTTTTTAGGTATACGGTCCTAGATATAACCATCTCCAATCTAGATACCTGGGTTTTGATACCGCCACGTGGGCAAAAAACCATTACATTACACCATTACACCGCCGGGGTACAGCCACCTAGGTACACAGATCAAGAGTCTACGCGGTCACGCTGGCACAGCTATTTCGGTCAGAAGATGTGTTTTCGAAGGTTGAGATACCATACAGATAATTAGTGCACCTTTAGATAGTCGGGGTAATAGGGAGTAGTCATAGTAGCCGCCAGATAGGGGCCGCCAGTTGGGATGACCGCCAGTCGGTGGCTGCCAGTTGGGATGGCCGCCAGCTGACTCTCGTTCGGTAAGTCCACCCTGGATAAGTCTATAAACACAACTACACAAACAATAATCTTTTAAGCAATATAGAATCTGGAAAAAGTAATGAAATGTAAAAATTGACAAACGGAAATTTTCATCTCTTTAGAGAAGAAGAGGATTTTATTATTATTATATTTTATTTTCAAGAGAAGATTTTGACGCTACTCAGTAATACCACCCCCCCCCCTTCCCGAAAAAGCTACTCGGGAATACCTTAAATCAAGATGTTTGGGAGTGGTCAAAACTCATTTTAAAGTAATAATTTTGCTATAAAAGGTCCAAAAAAGTAATTTTAAAAGGTAATGAGGCTGTATTGGGAGGGGAAGGGACAAAACAGGGGCCACTTGTTTTTAGCTGCTTTACAATGTTTTTCAACTCAGGCCGTGGCAAAATTAGACTCTATATGCATTTTATGGTCAAGAGTGCTTCTCGGAATCATGTTTAAGGTAAGTGAGTGCGCGCATCTCTAACCAACCAAGCCCCCTGCGCCCCCGAAGGAGGCGCAGGGGCTTGAGAGTTTTTTTTTCATTTTAACTTTCTTTACTTTTTTCATTTTTCACCTAATTCACACCTTTCGCACCGACAATTTCAAGGGTGTTTGGCCACTTAGCGGCCAAATACCAGCACACTCCACATTGCAATGGATTGGGTTTTTAAAACAAAGGAACCGAAAAAAGGAGGCTCAGAGATAAATACTCTTTGGAGAGGGCGACCACTTGTGCTTTTACCATTTGGAGAAATGACTCCTTTTGGAAAATTTTTTGCCACTTTTTTCAAATTTTAGTCGGTCACCCTGTGGGTAGACTCCAAATATACATACATAACTATTGTGCTATTTTTAAACAAATATACGTATACAAATCTAAACAAAATCGGTCAAATCAGTAGAGTTTCCAACCATTGTCTTAATTTTAGTCTTTAACTTGTTGAGAGCATCCAAATATGCATTGTGAACTTTTTGACGAATTATGGCCAATATTTTCTCTATTTCTTCATCAGTTTTTTTGAGTTCTAACCGGTACTTCCAATTACTTTTAAATACATCATCTCTGCTTATTGTCTCATTGATACGGCATTTTCTGGCTTAAACTCTAAAGTAGCGTTCAGGTCCAGGAAAGGAAATTTCCACAAGTCCGGCAATTGGTCCTTCCAGTAATGAAACATAAAATCTCTGTCTGCCCAAAAGAGGTGGCCGTTTCATGTCCATCTCTAGCCCAACCATCACCTTGTCTTATTAATTTGATGGTGTTGCCAAAGTTCTTGTAGATATTCCTAGAATGTGTCTAGCACACACCACATATTCGTTCAAGTACTTAGGGTAATCTCTAAAAAAATGACCCATAATTTTTGTTAAACCAGCACCACAAAATTTCACGGCTCTATATGTGTTGATAGTCCACCTGAGAAAAATATGCCTTGGTTCCTCCTGTTCTTTTTTTCGATCTTTTTTTAAATTCACTTTTATTTTTTCAAAAATTGTCATTTACTGAATTATTGCTTTAATTTGACAATTTGATAGAAAAAAATATTTCTGGTGCTATGAATGTTTTAAAAAACAATTTATTTTTCCAGTTTATACACAGTAGACAATGTAGGCTTATTCCTTAAATCAATCATTGACTTGGCCCCCCCCGTAAGGACGGACTAAAACACGGTCTAAGATATGCTAGAGTCCGTCCAAACATATGCCTGCCTTTGCCTGAGCCTAAAAAATCGCAAAAAACAAGAGGAGCGACCAAAGCCGGAAAAGCAAAATACCTTGGTCCCGGATCGACCAAGGCCAAAAAAGCGAAAAAAAACTCTGATTTGAGGATAAAATCGCATTGTCGGCTCTATCTCACTATTTGTTGTCAAAAAAATGCCTTGGTTCCTCTTATTTTTCCTTGAAAAATGTCTTGCTCCCCCTGTTGTTTTCAAGGCGATAATATTGAAGGTGATCGATAATATTAAAGGGCATACCAGCGCGTTACACTGCAATTAAGGCGGGAACCAGCAATTTTTTTCTCTCATGACTGTCTTCTACAAGCGTTCAACCTGATCCGACGAAAGTTTTCTGCCTTTTTTAAAAGTAGGATAAGGTATCATACAGTCGAATCTGGATAACCGGACATCCCCTAAAGTTCGTTCCCCATCTGGGTCCGACACTTTTTTAGACCTCATTTTGAATGTTTTTGTCAATCCTATTTTGACAGTCTGGTCGCAAATATCGCAAGGATGCCGATTTTGCCGATCTTTTTTCAAAATCCAAAAACCTTTTACTCTAAAAAAGCAAAAGCTGGATAACCGGACACCTATTTCTGAAAAAGGGTGTCCGGTTATCCAGGTTTTACATTTTAAGATTGAAAAGGTTTTTGGATTTGAAAAACGATCGGTAAAATCGTCATCCTTGCGATATTTGCGACCAGACTGTCAAAACAAAATATACAAAAACATTCGAAAAAAGGTCTAAATAAAGTGTCGGACCCAGCTGGTGAACGAACTTTTTATGGTTTTCGGTTATCCAGGTTCGACTGTAATTAAGAACGATGAAGGGCGATTTTTGAAAACTTGCTGGTCCCCGCCTTAATTTGCGGTGCCCTTTAAAGGTGATTTAACCGAGGGCTGAAAAAAGATCATGTTAACCATTTACACCATAATCACCATAATCACAGTTATAGCAAACATATTGAACAGGGGAGCCAAGCCATTTTTTGGCAACAAATAGTGGGATAGAATTACATTTTCTGTTTTATAGGAATCGCTGGTCTTGGGGGAGGAGTGACCAAGGCATATTTTTTTGGAGGGACACCAACACATATAGAGCCAAATTTACATTGTGGAGTTGTAGACCTGCTCACAGATATTTCTATTACTTGCTGATGACACATATCTATTAATAAGCACCTGGTGCAAAGGACCTTGATCATCCTGATGGTAAGCTTTCTTTTGGTTGAACAATTGGTTGGATGTGTAATTGGCCCATTCCATCAAAAAATCATGTACGAAAAGTGTGTTTCTAAAACACTTTATATTTACACAAAGTTAGGATGATATGACATTTTCGGCGCTAATAGCGAATTTTTGCAATTTCTGTCTTTTTTCAATTTTATTTTTTTTCTGTTTAATATATTTTACACCGGCTGAATCAGAAGAAACTCCAAAATATTAAAATTACTTTGCTAGATAAGAGCCAGCCATGATCTCATAGTGATAAGTCTCTCGAAAAATATGAGCTCTATTTCAGCATCTGTCTTTTCATGAATAAACTCTTCAATTCTGTGTCTGGGGTTGATCACGCCAATATCTGCATCAACAAACAGAATCCATTTGAAATTTGGATGAGCTTGCATAAACACTACAACAGCACAATGTCTCCGAAAATAAAACTGCAAAAAACAATTATGGACAATATGAAATGGTTGAAAAAAGTATTAGTCTGAGTTTTGTCAGATCGACTATTTTCGGTAATTCTGACCCAGAATGACCGCATATTCATTGTGACTCAGTATGAACTAGGGTTGTAAAAACGCTCGAGTAGATTGATTTCGAGCATATACATTACTTTTTACTCGGGCATATTCGAGCATATGCTCAACATATTCTAACCGTTAACTGTGGCCGTACAGTTAACTGTACAGTTAAACTGGGTTCTATTTCAAGGGTGGACTGTAGGCCGAGCATATGCTCGAAATTCACCAATTTGTATGAGCATATGCTCCTTTCACAACCCTAACATAAACCCACGAATTAAATGTAGATGTTCTCATATATTACTCGGAAAATTTACACTTAGTTCGTGGGTCTTTTCTTATCTCAGAATAAGTGGTGCTCAATATGACTCAGAAGGACCTAATATAGTCAACCGGAGAGTACAAGCCTGAACCTCCAAAAAGTTAGAAATAATTTTTATTATTAAAAATTCGCGTCGGATGCGAGATTTTTCACTGCGCACTCAAATTTTTGATTTACCGCGATCTTTTTTCGATTCCGAAGGGTCACGTTATATCGAGACTCGACTGTATAGCTACTTATAATATTCGGACCTCTAGCCAAATCGAGCCCACAGAGGGGTCCGTTAACGATCGACTTTATTGCCTGTAACTTTACTGCATACTTGTGGAGAATTACACTCCGGCATTTTTTAGCAACGTTGGGCTATATTGTTATAAATTTGAAAAAAAATTTCAGAGGCAAACAAAAGGAGGAAGGATGTCGTTAAATCGATGGTTGACTATATTTGCTAAATATTAGATTAAGACATTTCACTAACGAATCCAGTGTAATAAATACTTTAACTTACCCTGGTGGGCGGTGCATTTGGTAGACTGTCGTCTTATATAAGTCAGCGTGAAAAATTGATTTATGAATGGCTTTCCGATTTCAAATGCACATAAAAAATTTATTCGAAAACATTATGGACCAAATTAGGGTGGTCCCGCACGAATTCGAATTGCGCAAATTGCTGTGCTTATCAAGTTTCATGGTTCTTTAAACGCCACATATAGTCAACCTACCCCTGATTGATTGCATTGATGGCTGTAATTGGTGTCATGCTCCAAAAAGATGTAATTAAGTGAATAATTATGAGCCAAACAGTAACAAGTCAAAGTTTTTTGTGCCAGAGTATAGTTTTTCAAGAAGCTTGATTTGTCCACCACTACTAACACTGCCATGTCGTTGGATATGGAATGTGAGCAGTCATTAGCCAAAACGATATCTAAAATTTTAAATATGCTTAAACATAAAATACTTTTTCCTAATTAAACAAAGCCTGAAATTCTGACAACCGATTCATGATAAGCGTAACCGATTTGCTAATAAAAACGCTTTTTAGAAAGTAAACAGACACATACCGTATTTCCAACCCTATACTGGAAGCGGGTGAGTTTTTTGCCTTGGTCTCCCCCGTTGTTTTTACGAAATTTTTATTTTAAATTTTCACGTTCAACAACAAATAAATAAATTATATAATTGAAAGTGATGTTACAAACAGCAGGGGCACCAAGGCAAAAAACGTACCCGCTTCTAGTATAGGGCCGTATTTCATCTAATAGTGCCCCGGGTCTTTTATTTTTCAGGGAAACGCGCAAGTATGCTTAGGGCTATTTGTGAACAATATTTAGCAACTCACCTGACAAAATGAGTATGCTTTGCAAATATGCCAAATCGAAAAAATACCATTGTTGAACTGGGTGTTTTCAAGGTAGGTGTAAGCTGACTGAGTTGAAGAATAAAATAAAATAATTAAAATAAAAGTCAGACAACTAGCAATTACTATCACTAGTGAGTATTTAGACCTCATTTAAGACAGCATTCGGCTTCACAGAATTTGCTGACTCTTTTACATTTCTCTACAAAATTTTAAATATATAACCAGAGATAATGATGACGGAATACTGGAGTGAATACCATAACGACCATTTCATTTTCGAAAAAAGACGAAACCAGTACCAAATTTAGAAAAATAAAGGCCATAATTGTTTAAAATAATCGAACATTTCTGGTTTTCACTTTAAAAAATTTATAAAAATTGTTTCGATATACCGTATAAATTTTTATGGAGCCATGGAAATAGTTTTGAAAAATATTACGTTGCACGAAAAGTCTGCGCTCTTTTTTTTTAACAAAGTTTTTGTGGCATTGTGCTTTTCTATGAATTTTACGACTATTTTTTGAAAGTTGACCACTCATTTTGTAGCTCAAATTCTTAGCTACCTGATACTGGCAAACATAGTAAACATAAAAAATATTAGATTCGGGCGCTAGTGCCATGTACTTCAGCCTCCTTAGGCCAGTAGGCCAAAGGCTTAGGCTCAAAACCTGCCCAGTATTAATACTTTTTTCAAAAACAAAATTTAAAAATTATGGTTTTAAGTACCCCTGAAAATGATTGTGGAGGGGGGGGGGCCGATGTTATATGACACTAGCGTCTAGATTTGCAAGGTAGTTGGTGAAAAATTGAGTAATTTGGGGTCTACAAACTTTGTGAACAACCCGATACGGCCCTATTCCACAATGGATAGGAGAGGTTTTTGCCTCAGTCCCCCTGTTTTTTTATGTCATTTTTATGATAAAATTTAGGCAAACGTGGGCCAGCATATATTACGACAGACTTAAACATGTATCAAAGATGTGTCAGAGTCCGTCCTAACACATGCTCGCCTACCATTGCCTAAGCCTGAAAATTAAAAAAAAAACAGGGACTACCAAGGCAAAAAAAACCTCCTCCCATTGCGGAATACAGTAAGGTTGGCCTCCTCGCCCCCCCCCCTCTCCGTTTTTTTGGAATGCAAGAGGCATGAGATTGGCCTAAAAAATTTTGCGAAGGGCGGGTGATTGGCGAGAGGTACGTGATTAATTTGCAAGCGTCGTGACTGGAAATTTTCGAAACAGTAATCTAGAATGAACCTTGAAAGCTTTTGCCACCCATCTGCCGTCGAAACCACGATAACGACCATTCGGTGGGGGAGGGTAGGAGGTGGATGAAGGCAGGGAGAGACTTGGGGTATAGACGTTTCTCGAAAATGAAACTTTTTTCATTTTCGAGAAACGTTTCTCGAATTTGAAACTCAAAAGAGTAAAATATCTCTAAGGGTATATATGGAGATACTTATTTAGACATATCAAGGGTATTTGGCTGAATGTGATGGCCAAAGTCTAGCATATTCCACATTGCAAGGGTCAGGGTTAACACATGTATGTACCCCTATCCCTTGCAATGTGGAGTGTGCTGGTCTTTGCCGCGAAGCGGCCAAATACCCTTGGTATGTCTAAATAAGTATCTCCATATATACCCTTAGAGATATTTTACTCTTTTGAGTTTCAAATTCGCCAAACGTTTCGCGAATTTGAAAAAAGTTTCATATTCGCCAAACGTCTATGCACCAGAGACTTCAACCCTATAATAACTGGTGGCCAAAAAGTTCTGCAACAAACTTTGAGATCTTTTTTTTAATAATAAAATTTATTTCACAAAAGCATGTTCAACCACTCATTTTGTAGCCTTAATCTTTCTCTTTCTAATGGTATATTTAACTTAGCTTGATTATTTTGGATAAGTAACCGTTTGGCTTCAAACACTTGTGAAGTTATTTTAAGAAATTTACCAGCGTTTTCATCACCTTTAGTGATCAAACTTTTTATTGAATTTTATCACCATGTTGTAGCGCAGCTCAAGAGCTACAAACCCCATATTACAGAATAATTTTTGAAAATTTGATTGTTGAGATATGGCCTTTTGGAAAAAATCAATTTCTTGAAAAATGACCAAAATCCGAAAATTGGCAAAAACTTGCATTTTGGTCATTTTTCAAGAAATTGATTTTTTAAAAGATCTCAAAGTTTGTTGCAGAACTTTTTGGCCACCAGTTAGACCCCCCCCCCTAATACTATACAGGAAACGTAAGGAGAATGTTCTTTCAAAACAAGGAAGAAACCCCAACGTATTTCTAGAGAAAAAATGAGTCAATAAGAATTGTAGTTTTATCAAAAGCAACACCTAATATTTGTTTTTTTTCTTTTTTCCTTACCTTTTGTGAGACACTTGCAGAATGTTTGCTATCAGGGCTTGAATGATCTCACTTTTTGACGAGCCATATTCATGCAATCGATAGCAATAAAATATTTCTTATTGATAACAAAGGCGTTATGTCTGTCTTTAAAGCCACACCTAATTTTTTTGCTGTAAGAAGAAAATCTGAAGGCTAAAGTGGCCCGAAAATGGCCAGAATGGTGTCCTAAGGAAATTTTTAGCTACTTTGAACGTCAACAAGCAACAAAACATTATTGGAAAGACACTTTTTAGCACTTTCTGTAATTTTTTTCTGCATTTTTGCCTTGGGGACCAAAGTAACTCAACCTAAAAGGGTACTTGGACATCTCTAAAAGACCAAAAAAGATAATATTTGAACATAGTTTCGAACACTGGAGAATACCGCATAAATAAACTCTTGTACGCGTACATGTTTTATGCATCCAGAATACTCTCGATACTAAGTAGACTAAGCCAGCGCATATCAGGACCGAATTAAACATTGTGTCAAAATGTAGCTTTTCTGGTCTTTTGTGTGTATCCAAGTAGTCAGTTACTTTAGCTGAAACGTGCTTTGAAACAGGGGCCGCCCGAAGTAAACAAGTGCCATGACTTTTTCTACCATAATTAAACCGACCATGGGGCACGAGAAAAACGCATGAGATTGACGTTAGGCGGAGGGGAAGGGGTGGATAGCCGCTACGGTTCCTTCGTCAGATTTTTGTGCGATTTTCAAAACTTTATTTGCTTAAACAAATTCTGTCCAATCAGTAGAGTTTGTAGTCATTTTCTTAATTTCAGCTTTTAAAGTGCTGAGAGCAATCAAATAGGCACTATGGGACCTCTGACGTATTGTAGCCAATATCTGCTCTATTTCTTCATCAGTTTTCTTTAGTTCCATTCGGTACCTCAATTAGTTCTTAAAACATTTCTCTGGTCATTGCTCCATTGACATGGCATTTTTCTGGCTTAAACTCTAAAGTAGAGTTTTTGTCGAGAAATGGAAATTTCCACAAGTCCGCCAATTGGTCCTTCCAGTAGTGAAACATAAAATCTCTGTCTGCCCAAAAAGAGGTGGCTGTTTCATGTCCATCTCTGGCCCAACCATCACCTTGTCTTATTAATTTGATGGTATTGCCAAAAGTTCTTGTAGATATTCCTAGAATGTGTCTAGCACACACCACATATTCGTTCAAATAGGCATAATAATCTCTAACAAAAATTTGACTCTACTTGTTAGTACAAAAAAAGCTACTCGGGATTCCCGAGTCGGGAATACCCCCTCCACCCAATAGCTTTATAGAGGCACCTAAAACCAGACTCTGTTTTTGAAAAATGCTGAAATTAGTACGGCTTGTCCCTGCACCTAAGGTCTAGGGTCCAGAAGCCTAAGCCTACGGGCAAAGCTTAACTGCTAAGCCTAAAAATTATTGGGTGGGGGGAGGGGGTACATTTCCGAGAAGCTGTTTTTAGGGCAGGTGGGCTGCTACTTGATGGTAAAACCAAGTACCTCCAACAATTTATTTAAAAAAAAATAATTTTAAAATTCACATTGTGGAGTTGTAGACCTGCTCACAGATATTTCTATTACTTGCTGATGACACATATCTATTAATGAGCACCTGGTGCAAGGCTCCTTCGTCGTCCTGATGGTAAGTTTTCTTTTGGTTGAACAATTGGTTGGATGTGTAATTGGCCCATTCCATCAAAAAATCATGTACGAAAAGTGTATTCCTAATGTTTTCTGTACATTTTAGACATTTTACCATATCTCCTCTTTTTTTTAATTCGCGCCTTTTTAAAACTTGACTTTATTTTCGCTTTTTCAAGTCACACTTTTGTGACTGTCCTAATGTGTGCCGCGGGACTGCACCGATATCAAAAATTATCGGATCGGATATCAAAAAAACGCCAGATATAAAATTTCTGAAATTTTATAAATTTTTCTTTCGAATTTTTTTTAGAATTGAAATTTCGGCGCTAGTAGAAAATACAACAAACAATCCCCCGCTTTTCGATACGCTAATTTTGATGCAGAGATAGCTGCTTACACTTCGTTTACGGAAATCTTTCCTGGAGTTTCAGTCGAACTGTGCTCGTTCCATGTAAAACAGGGGCTTTATCGCAAGGTAAACTTTTGGTAAATTTTTGAGCTTTTATGGTTTATTTTAGATCCAGTCTGTTGGCCTTGCAATCACGCTAGTAGAAGCGCGAAGCACTCGCTAGTAGAAAATACAACAAACACCACCCTAATTATTTTTTTCAAACGAAATTTTTAAGAGGGTTTAAAAAATCTTTAATAAGGCATGATTATAATGTCAAATTACGCCGATCCCGACAGCTTGAATGAGTCGTTAGACTTGGCCGAAGTTAGAAAACCTTAAATAAAAATATAGAGGCGACCGAAAAAAATTGAAGGTAAGAAAGCGCCACTTTAGCAAATTATGCCTGCTTGCACTGTTAATTAAATCTTTGACCTTCAGCTTTTCCTTTTAGCCATCTTTATCAAAGATATGATCTAGCATTTTCGTCAAGACTTCGATAAAAATGGCTAATAAGAAAGAGCCCAGGTCGCAAAATAAAAAGAAACTGCGTGCCCTTCACTTTTTAATTTTGTTTGGAATAGAGCATAGCCACGGGGTGTCAAACACATCAAAAGGCACAATCGACGTTGGCGTTCTGTCATTAACCATTCTGAATGTGACCCTATTGTCTGCTGTTTTTTTTTTGAAATGACACCTTAAAAGTTCGTTCCCGCCTAGGGTTCGACACTTTTTTTATTCCAAACTTAAAATTTTTGATTGTCTTTCGTCAATCTTTTTTATCCATCTGGTCAAAAAACTTGCAAGGATTACGATTTTGTCATTTATTTTTTTAAATTACGCCATATAAGAGGAGATATGAGGTCTATTAGTTTACTAAAACATGTCGATTTTAATAAAACCAATAGGTTAATTTAAAAATCGACGACAATTAAAAAATTAGAGACAGCATGAGAAATCTGTCAGAATAGAGAGATTTAAAATTACTTTGCTAGATAAGAGCCAGCCATGATCTCATAAGTGATAAGTCTCTCGAAAAATATGAGCTTTATTTCAGCATCTGTCCTTTCATTTATAAATTCTTCAATTCTGTGTCTGGGGTTGATCACGCCAATATCTGCATCAACAAACAGAATAAATTTGAAATTCGGGTGAGCTTGCATAAACACTACGGCAGCACAATGTCTCCGAAAATAAAACTGCAAAAAAATCAACAAAACATCAAGTATTAATTGATTTATTTCCAAAAGTGAAAAAAATGTTTCCAAATGATTTGGCTCCAATTTTTTTATCAAGCATAAAATTCAATTTGTATCTATATTAAGCTACTTTGCCGGCTAGTTGCTGCCTTACTTGTGTGCTGATAGAATTTCTTTAGCTTGGTGTCGCTTACCTCAAACCAGCGCTAGTGCAGAATCCGGTCCAAATTTTGTTTTGGTCCATCCTATTGATTTTTTCAATATTTAGCCTTGGTCCATATGTTGTTTTTTAATGTGATCATGTTAACCAAAGTCATTTTAACACATAAATGGCTGAGCATTTATGACAGCACAGAAAAACTACAAAAAAATTCCTAAAGTTAGGCGAGAAAGGGAATGATCTGTGCTGTCATAAATGGTCAGCCATTTAAGTCTTATTCACCATGATCACCTTAAAAAATCACACTGGGGACCAAGCATTTTTCACAAAAAATTAATAGGGGGACCAAAGCAAAATTTGCATCAGATTCTCTATTAGCGCCCTCGAACTTCTTTCTTTTACGCGCCCAATTTTTGGCGAGGGGGGGGGTTGTTGGCTGCATTTGATATACTGTCGTCTTACACGAGTCAAAGTCGAAAATTGACTTATGAATGGCTTTCAAATTTCAAATGCACATGAAAATTTATTCGAAAACATAATGGTCGAAATTAGGGTGGTCCCGCACGAATTCGAATCGCGCAAATTTCTGTGCTTATCAAGTTTCATGGTTCTTTAAACGCCACATATAGTCAACCTACCCCTGATTGATTGCATTGATGGCTGTAATTGGTGTCATGCTCCAAAAAGATGTAATTAAGTGAATAATTATGAGCCAAACAGTAACAAGTCAATGTTTTTTGTGCCAGAGTATAGTTTTTCAAGAAGCTTGATTTGTCCACCACTACTAACACTGCCATGTCGTTGGATATGGAATGTGAGCAGTCATCAGTTGAAAAAATATCTAAAATTTTAGATATGCTTAAACAAAAAAGAATTCTTGCTAACTAGACAAAGCCTGAAATTTTGACAGCCGATTCAGGCTCAGCCTGACCAATTTGCTATAGAAACGCTTTTCAGAAAGTGTTGACTTACAGTCACCGCTCGATCTAACGATATCCTAAAAAGTTCGTTCCCGCCTAGGCTCCGACACTTTTCACCTTGTGTTTTTTGAAAACTTTTAGTCTTATATTCAAAATTGGCCGTAGAATACAGAAAATTGACCGTAGATTTTTGAATTTTGGCCGTAGATGTTTTTTTTGCACTTCTTTCTACATTTTTGTAATAATTTTTTCACAATTTTTTAAAAAGTTTTATACCATCACGTAACTCTGAATCTTGGCTTTCTTACAAGCTATCAAGCTTTGATATGTGTGATCAGAAATGTAGAAATTTCATTGTTTGAAAAACAATTTTTTTCTAAAATTGTTTTTTTTAAACTTTAAACCATCTAACTTTCTGACGGCACTTAGCAAAGTTTGATAGCTCATAAAATAGATAAGATTTAGGGCTATATAATGGTATAAAAATGTTGAAAAAATTGTGAATGAACTATCGCAAAAATGTAGGAAGAAGTGAAAAAAATCTACGGACAAAATTTAAAAATCTACGGCCAATTTTCAGTATTCTACGGCCAAAATTAAATACCACCCAAACTTTTGACCGTTCTATCAAATATCGCAGGCCTTCCGAGTTTGCTGATTTTTTTTTCAGAATCATACAATTTTTGTCTCCAAAAAAGCAAAAGCTCGATTTAACTCGGTTTAAATCGAGCAAAATCTTAATTTAACTATACGCTTTCATCAAAAATGATGTCGTTAAATCGAGCTTTTGCTTTTTCGAAGAAAATTTTTTTGTGATTCTGAAAACTCATCGGCAAAATCGGAATCCTTGCGATATTCGGAACCAGACTGTCAAAAGTTTTCGAAAACCGAAGAAAAAAGGGGTGGGAAGCTAGGCGGGAACGAACTTTTTAAATCGTGCGGTGACTGTATATAATAAATCTAGTAAATATATGTTACCGTTGGGCAACTGGGTCTTTTCAAGGTAGGTGTAAGCTGACTGAGTTGAAGAGTAAAATAAAATAATTAAAATAAAAGTCAGACAACTAGCAATTACTATCACTAGTGAGTATTTATATATCATTTCATACAGACTTTGGCTTTTTAAAAAGTTAAACAAATTTTGGCTCTATATGCATTTTCGCCCACCACCCAAAAATATGCCTTGGTCCCCCTGTTGATTTTTTAATTTTTTTTCTTGTGTTTAGTCTTATTTTCAAAAATTTTCTTGTGTTCTATCATGTTCTGAGTGTGATTCACTGACAATAATAGGCTAATAGCTGATTTATTGTTTGCAAGGCCATTGAATCCTCTAGGTCAGACAATGTTTATGGCGTATGACATGAATAAATAAAAAAATATATCTTTACATTTAGTGCACCAAAATTTTTTTTCCATCAAATTTCGGTATGAATGGATAAAGATTAGGTGAATAAAAATTTGAAAAATAAATAAAATTTTCAAACAACAGGGGGACCGAGGCAAAATTTAAAAAAGCGCTGAAAAAGTCAACAGGGAACCAAGGCATATATTTTTGGAGGTGGGCTCGAATGCATATCGAGCCAAAATCTTACTATTACTGCCAAAAATAATTGTTTTTTAGATTCCATATACTGGAATGTTGGAAATTTTTTTCCAAGGCACAATCGGACAAGACCATTAATCAAGTTATGAATTTATATAAAAAAAATTCGTAATAAAAGCTTGGAAAATATACAGCAAAACAATAACAAAAGTTGTTATTTTTTTAACGGCGAAAAGATTTACATAAATAATCAGTTTCACGGTGTGAATTTTTGTGAGAAGTGAAAAACGATTTAACCGCGAGTTTCACTGATATTGATCATGTATAACCAATACTCTTTTGTTAAAAGTTACGGACTCACTTCTGAATGCCAATGGAATGGCACTATATATAAAAATTGGAAAAGGGTAATCATCGTAACTATAACAAAACGGTAAACAATCTTACCCATTAAGTCGATTCACCTATAAAAAACGGTATAGGGTGTTACAGTAATTTGTTAGACTCTGAAGTGGCACTACATTTTTCTTAAATTGAAACTCCTACAAATTAAATCCATCGTCTTGACAATTTTTTTAAACTAATCTTGGTGTGTAAGAACCAAGTCACAGTGGTTGAAAGGAGCCCCATAAAATTGTTCAAGCAAACTAGGCCGGAATAAGAAAACCACCGTGTAATTAAGAGTCGCAGTCACTCCCTGTTCTCGATCATGTGGCATCTTAATTTACACCATCAGCTCATTTTGCAAAATATTCTAACAAATTGTCATGTAAAAACAAGAACAAAAACATGAAAAAAATTGGTAAAATTTCGAAATTTTTTTTTATTTTCGGAGGAAATTTTAAAAATTTACCAAAATATGTTGGATGGTGGTTTATTGCAGGATTGGCAAGTGCCGGCTTAGTCGGTTATAGCGCGTGCGCTTCTCATTTTTAATAGCCGGCGCTACTAAGAGCCGAAAAAATCAATCGCCGACGCTTAGCCCGGCGTTTGGGCAAAATCCTGATTTATTGACGCTAACATTGGACGGGACCGAGTTGGGGGTGCCGGTTTGCCGGGCAATCCTTTTTTCTGGGACAAATATACTTTTTGTGGCAAATTTACTTTTTTGGGGGGGGGGGGGGCAAATATATTTTTATTCCGGGCAAAACCTCTATACATTTTTTTATTTCTCAACGCGTTTAGTGTCTTTCTAGAGTCAGAATTCCATGGGGAACAAGATAGAAATTTTGACACACCAAAATTTGACACACCAAAATCATTTCATCTGTATGATAGCTTAAATGAAAGCTGAAGATTTTAGCTACATTTCGACTCCAAACTTGTAAATAAAAGGAGAAAAAAAGGTCTGCAGCCAGTGGTAGTCGAACCTGTGACCTAGGGCGATGCGTATATGAAGTGTCCCCCCCCCTTTAAAACCAAAATCTAGGCTACTGCCATTTTTTAACAGATTTATTCACGTTATGTACCTCCACCAAATCTAGTGTCATATATCCTCAATAACATCACCCAATCCACCCCATCGACAGCCATTTGCTTTCCTGCTTGCCTGTAAAAGAAAAGTTGTAGCCAGCAGGAGGACAAGGAAGCCTTATTGAAAAAATTGCCGAACACGCTGCACACTTTTTGGCAAAAATGAGCATTTTTAATTTTCTTTCATTATTTAGACTGTAACTTTTAATTTGCAATCTTATGTCTAGGAAAAAGCAAAATAATTGTCTGTTTATCTTTACCTAGAGAGTTTTGCAGGATAGACAATTTTGAAATATCACCAACCAACACTAGGCATGAGTTTTATAATTTGATCGACGAGTTTTTCAAATAGTTCCACTTTGGAATAGCTCCACTCTTTTTATCTTGGTCCCGCCTGCGGATTTTTCGTGATTTTTTAGGCTTTAGGCCTGGGCAACAGTAGGCCAGCGTATGTTAGGACGAACTGAAAAATGAGTCTAAGATATAAGTCTTAGATATGTTTGAGTTCGTCCTTATATACGCTTGCTTACCGTATTTTCTTTCATAATGACCCCGGGGTCATAATTTTTCAACCCCTCAAAAATTCCGAAATTGTTAATCAAAAATGGCTTTAACTCTGAAATCCTAGTCAAAAATAAGGGGGGGGTCATTATTAGAGAGGGGGTCATTATTAGAGAAAATACGGTATCTGGTCTAAGCCCGAATCCTAAACTTTCACACAAAATCAACAGGGGGGACCAAGGCAAAAACTTTCATCCTCTCGGATAGGGCTGTAATATTAATATTATCTTTAATCTTCTTCAAAAAAAAACCAAGAAGAGACAACTGATATCAATGTATAAGCGCCAGGATCTTGGAAACAAGAAGTTTCGCTCCATTCTCTTTCTTGAAATACGAAACTCACCAAATAGCACATATGATTTGGTACTATTAAAAACCTACTTTTTAGTTTTTCGAAAATAGAATTTTGTTGTGAAATTTTTTTTAGACAAATCGATTATTTTTGAAATATTCACAGGTATTTTATCATTTCAGCCGGTTGAAATTTTTGCTGCAACAAGACGAAAAACATATAAATTTTCAGCAGTTTTGAACATTTTTATCGCGATTCTGTAGCGCTGCTCAAAAGCTACAAAACCTATCTAACATATTTTTTTTGAATGTAAAAGCGTTAAGATATATGCTTTTGGCTTGAGTTCAGAATCCCCCCCCCCCCCACGGGGACTGATCAGATGGAAGAGATAACATCATATTCGTGTTTCTCGACCCCGATTTCATGAGAAAGCCGGCTGTTTTTTTGGTTCTGAGAAAAAAAAAATTTTCGAACCACAGGGGGGTATCATGGTTTTTTAGTCAAAATTTGAAAAATTTGAATTGGCGCCTTTTGAATTTTAGAGGGATTGAGGGCTGTATAGGGAGGGAAAGGGAATAAAAGAGGCCACTAATGACTCAGGACCCACTAACAAGAAGATGTTGAACATAGTTTTGAATAATGGGGCCTACCGCATAAATAACTCTGGTATGCATGTTTTTTCATGCATCCAGAGTCGCTTTCGAGTGATTTGTGTCTAAGGTATGTGGGTGTGCGCATCTCAACTCCAAGCCCCCAAGCCCCCTGCGCCCCCGAAGGGGGCGCAGGGGCTTGAGAGTTAGAGATGCGCGCACACACTTACCTTAGACATGATTCCGAGAAGTACTCTTGACCATAAAATGCATATAGAGTCTTTTTTTGCCACGGCCCAGTTGAAAAACATGGTTAGGCAGGCGAAGAATACAAAAATTTTGAACTTTTAACGTTCTGCCATAAAAGTGGCCCCCTTTTATTCCCTTCCCCTCCCAATACAGCCCTCATTCCCTTTAAAATTCAAAAGGCGCCAATTTAAATTTTTTAAATTTTGACTGAAAAACCATGATACCCCCTGTGGTTCGAAAAATTTTTTTTTCTCAGAACCAAAAAAACAGCCGGCTTTCTCATGAAATCGGGGTCGAAAAACACGAATATGATGTTATCTCCTCGATCTGATCAGTCCCGTGGGGGGGGGGGGATTCGAAACTGCAACCATGCTTTTTACGTATAGTTTTTAATACGTACTTATAGTTTTAAATTCGAATGACTGAATCTTTGGCTCTATATGTTTTCGAGGGTTCCCCCCAAAATATGCCTTGGTCCCTCTCTGTTGCTTTTTTTGCAAAACAATTTTTTTAGTTTCACAAACTATTTATGAACATTTTCAACCATTTCTAAGCAAAATTTTTTTATTGTAAAATGTCAAAAAAATTGCCTCGGTCCCCAAGCTGATTTAGGCTTAGGCCAGGGTAGGCCAGCGTATGTTAGGACGAACTCAAACATGTTTTTCTTACTTCTTTAAGCTTCATAAAGCGTTAAACCAATCAGCTGCTTTTTCATTAACTTGCCGACTTATCAAGGTTCGACTGTAACTGTAGAGCTAAACCTGTGGCCTTCGTATTTTTTATAGTTTCAATATAGTGGCCTTCCGATTTAGCGGTACCCTAGGCCTCTTTCTTGAGGGTTTTACTCCACTGAAAACGCAAATTTTACCATTTTTTAACCTTTGGCTGAAAATTGCGATTAAGTTGATATCTTCTCGGAGAATTCCACAACCCTAGTCTTCGTCACGTTAGGGCAAATATTACTTAACGCATATACGCCATGAAAATTAGAATTCAAAAAAATATGATGCTCTGTCTGAAAAGTGTAGTCCTGCCCATATCTGAGCGATACAATAATAAACAATAATTTTTTCATCTATTTTAAACTTGAGGTTAATGCAAATATTTATTACAAAATGAATTTGAGCATATGCGTACTCGGATATTATGTTTCCATTATTGACAAGTTAATAAAAAAACAGCTGATTGGTTTAAAGATCAATAATAGCAGAGAAAGCAGCCTTGACAAAGCCCAAGATGTTGGCAAACACATTGGCATCTATTTGGTTTCCATGTAGAACAGAGAGAATAGCCACCAATAGACCAATCAAGGCATCCAACAAACCCACCACCACTGAATTTCGATATATTATAGTTAAAGTAGTTAAAGATAATTCACCTGAGACCAAACATGGCAACAGACCCACTCCAGGAAACAGACCTAGAATAGCAGCCACATCAATTCTCACCTTAGCTGCTATATCTGCATTAATTCTATCCAAGACATCAGCCAATATTTTGGCGTTCAATCCCAGCAAGTTAATTTTAGCTGTGACCAAGGCCTCTATTAGACTGGTTACACCTGCAGCAATGTCCAAATCTACGTTAGAGATGTCTAAGTTCAAAAAAGCAGAAATAGTAGCATTGAGATTAGTTGCAATACTAATCAAAAGCCCAGAAAATTTGAAGTGAACAGGAACACAGAAAAAGTGAAATAGCACAGTGAGCAGGATGTTGAGCACTGCAGTATGGATTATCCACTACTCCAACAATTGCTAAATTGAATGGTTGGGAGAATAGCCATATTCTATATAAATATTAATTTTAACCTCCAACTAGTCCTGATAGATCTAGATTGGCATCAAGATTGAGTGCTGCCAGAATGTCGACGAGAGTAAGTGGCAGTCCAGCCATCACTGCAGCCTCTATTTTGCCATCCAAAATAGCTTCCAAATCCAAAGGCAAGACATCTGCAGTCAGGTTGGCCCGCACTTGCAAGAACACCACGATCAGACCCTTGATCACATCTCTGACTTTGGAAGGGTTGCTGCAGGGTGAGCAGGGGTCACATGGGTTGCAACGAGGTCTGGAGGGTTGGCAAGAGCAGCAAGATCGGCATGGTGAGTGGCATTCTTCTGCAATATGTGTATTACAAGCATTTATAAACTCGTGTTCACCTTCTTCCTCTGACGAATTTTGGTTTTGAGATGGCCTTGTAGATCTAGATGCTGAAGGTGTACTAGCGGTGCTTAGTTTGCTGGTTACTGTCTGCTGATTAGGGCTTGAAGTAGAGCTGCTAAAAGGGGTAGATTCAGGAAAGTTATTGTTGGTGCTGGGTGGTGTTGAGTATTTACTGGATACTTCAGTTTTTGCAGTAACTGTTGTGGATTCATAGTCCCAGGAATAAGCACACACAAATCCCACACACAACACAACAATAGATAGTCGAGAAATAGCCATTCTAGTCAGGTTTTTTTTAATCGGTTGATGATTTTGATTTGACTTCACTGCTTATATAGGCCAAATTAATCCTCGAAAAACAGAGGACTCAAAATGTTTTTGCATTTTACATTTGACCTTTTGATGATGTTTGAACAATTACTAGTTTCTAGAAGTATTTTGTTAAGAATGCAATTCATAAAACCAATGAGCACAAAAACAATTTTAATGTTGCCATTTCTTTATTGAAATCAACTTTTTTAAAGGCTTCTACAACTTTCTACAATATTCATTTATGATGTTCAGAGATATTTTGTTTTTTGATTTATTGGTGGTTAGTGATTTTTCAGGTTAACAATTCAAGTAAAAAACTTGTATTTTGATGGTGCCTTGCAAAAAAAAACGAATGGTGCCTTATAAACAGGGAACGCTTAATCTTAGATGTGAACCTTAGAAAATTGGTAAGCCATTGAAACATTGTTTTATATCGCTTTTTTAAATAAAATCTTTATATAGTATTTGGACTGTGTCTGTACGGATTTTGAATTCCCGCCAAATATTTTTTCGCCTATTTTGGCCTTTTTACCCAAATTTTGGCGGTGGTCGAGTCCGTACTTTTCAAAAGCGATTACAGCAACTCATAAGCTATCGAATGAGCCTAAACTTGCCCTGGTGGGGTGCGGCCGTTGTGGCTGTTGCCCGATTACATGCACCAAATCAGAGGCTTTTAGCCTACTTTTGGCTATATTTGAATTCCTCTCGAGACCAAGCGGTAATACTTGGTGTCTAATTCATTGTCAAGTCATTTGTTGTGTCTCATAATTCATTGTTTGAATTTTTTGGGTGCAGAAATAATTTTTGCTGTTATTGTGGTTTTGTGGATGGTGCTTGAATTTTCCTCTCACTATTTATGACTTATTTTAGGAAATTCGGTGGTCGTCTCTATTCAGTGCCTCCAATTGGTCGTCTACATAAAGTGCTTTCAAGTGGTTGTCTACAAGCTGTGCCTCTAAGTGGTCGTCTACAACAGTGCCTCAAGTGGTTGTCTACATGCAGTCTTCCAATTATCGTCTACACAGTGGTCGTCTTTTCAGTGCCAGTCGTCTTTTATTATCAGTGCTTCAAATTGGTTGTTTAATATGATTCTGGTGTTTCGTCTTTTTTAAAGTTCCTCAAAAAATTTTTTAGGGTGGATTTTACTGCGATACGTTTGAGTTGAGAACAAATTGGGTTTGTGGAAATTAATTATTTATTATTTTTGTTTGTTATTATTTATTTGTTGTTTGTTACTAACGTTGTGATGAGATTGTATTTCGATAAAAAACATTGAGATGTCCACAAGTTTTAAACATTTTGTTTGTACGTAGTCAACGAGAGAATAACGCCATTATCGGCCTTAGATGTATGTATTGTCGTTCTTTTCTCTCAAAATATAAGTTTAAAAAAGGCGCCAGAGGCGCCAGTCAAGCTAGTATCCTTAATAATTTTCTCATTAAATTTTTAATTAAAACTTTGCTTGTATGGCAGAATCTTTGAAATTTAACTGTTTGTATTCTTCGAATGCCAAGTGTATTCTTCGAATGAAAATATCAATAGTTTTGCGGAAAAAACCCGCGCCTCTCGAAATAACGACTCTCTTTTTAAAAAATAGAGGGTCGTTAATTCGGGAGGAGCGGGTCTTTTCGGCAAAACTGTTGCCGTTTTCAAAAACGACCGGCAAAATCTGAATTCTTGCGATATTTCGGACTAGACTAGCCAAAGACCACTGGTAAAAACCTTCAAAATAAAGGTTAAAAAGTGTCGTACCCTAGGCGTTTTGGAGGGTCGTTAATTGGACAGTCGACTGTAATGACAAACATAATAACCATCAAACTATGTTATTATTAAATATCAGATTTGTAATGTAGTTGCTAAAAAAGTGGGGTTTGAACAATCCAATATTTCACACATTGATTTATTTTGATTTGATTCAGAAAATTGAAATTTTGATATTAAATGTATTAGATGTCAAAATGACCGTGACTTTTCAGTACTTTTCTTTAATGCAGATTTTTTGTAGCAGCAAGATGTCAAATAAAAAAAGATAGAAGGAAGTGGGGATGAATTGAATAAAATATCATTCAATTTGTTAGAAAAGTCTAGCGAGGAAGTTACTTCTTTCAAATCATCTTCAAAAGGTATTGGATGCTTTGAGAATACTATAGATATCCGAAAATTAGTCGGCTTTTCGTTATATGAGGTCGAGTCGAAAGACTTGATAAAACTTAACGATTTCAATGTGGCTTATGATAGGCTTAGAAGTAGAATTGGATTCAAATTAATGGAACACTTTTAGAGCCAGGTAGACAAGCTCAGAAAATGCGGCTTTTTAGAGCTTGGAGCCGCGGAAAAAATGTTAGTTATGAAGAAAGCCTTTGATTCATCGAAACCTCTAGAAAGAGAGCGCTGTGAAATTTAAAAATTGATGCTTGTGGAGTCGCAAATTGTGTTTATTCTGGTACAGTTTTTCACTCTTATCATCTTTATCACAAATAGTTTGAGTGTTTGAGCATGATAAAGTCACCTGATAACCGGTATTAAGTACCCAACCATACAATTGGCCTCCAAATAAACTTTTTGGTTTTTAACCAACTTTCGGGAGTAAGGGGTGATTTTGTCCAGTTGACTATTTTTGGTGATTCTTTGTCAGAATGACCACCCACTCATTCGGAGTCAGAATAAGACCCACCGAGTTAACTGTGGAATTTCTCGTATATTACTCGAGAAATTCCACAGTTAATTCGGTGGGTATCATTCTAACTCAGAATGACCAAAAAAAGTCGACGGGACAAAAACACTCCTTACCCCCTAAAAGTCAGTCATTAACCAAAAAGTTAATTAGGAGGTGTAGCGTATCTTCAATTTTATTTTCTCACCATATTTTATGCTTTGACTTTTCTTATTCTGTTGCGTAATTTATTTTTTAATTTTTGAATCAACAAAAATCCCCACTCCTCCTGGGTCAGATTTTGCCCCGCCGATAACTGTAAAGTTTCTTGTAAAATATACGACAAACTCTACAGTTCACAGTGGGGCAAAACCTGACTCAAGATGAGTCGGGTTTTTTTTGCTGCATCAGGAAAAACTGTGCTAGAGAAAGTGACAAAAAATTTAACCAAATGTCAGAAATTGTTTTTGTTCGTAAATTATATTTTGAAGTATGTTTTTAAGCACACTGCTCTGAACTGTATCTGTGCGTGTTTTTGCTAAAATAAAATGTATACATAAATTATCTAAAAGCTTTTTTAATAGCGGAACTATTTTTTAAAACCATTTATTATTGCATCCTTAAAGCAGAGAACAATTTCACACAATTGTTGAAGCAAAAAAAATATTTCTACAATAAATAACAATTTTAAAATAATAGTCTGTTTTTCTTTTATATTGGCACATATATTTGTAATAAAAGACTAAATTTTTTTTTACACGAATCTAAGCAGATAAAAATGTAGAATGGAAGCAAGGCACTTTTAATTAAAGCAGATGACTGGACAAATTAGTGTTTGACTACATAGTTGCCGGGAAAAGTGCCGAATTGACCGGTTCGCAAGAGTTTACCTGAAATTTTTTTGAGTTTATTAAATTATAAAAAATTGAAAAGACAGACTATATTTTATATCTTATGTATAATATTTTCTAGACAAAATTAAATTGCAGCAAAAAAGTAAGTGCTTCCTTTCAGTGGAAATGTGCCCTGGTACTGGTGGATTCGAACCAGCAACCTCGGTTGTAAGTATATAAAGCACTACACGAACACCTCTCTTTTTCAGAATTGCTCAGAAACCACTCCAGAGTGGCCAAAAGCCATAAATAAGTGGTTTTTGGGGGTTTGCTAAGGGGGAGGTGACTGTCTTCGAAAATCGATTTAGCAGATCAGAATTCCAGTCCGATGGGCATAATCGCCCGAAATTCCAAATTTGGCGTGGTTTAGAGTAGTTCAAGGTGGATTTGTGTGGAATTCTGAGCGATTAAGCCCGACGGACTGGAATTCTGATCCGCTTAATTAATTTTCGCAGAAAGTTTACCGCCTCTAGCAAACTCCAAAAAACCAGTTATTTCTGGCTCTTGGCCACTTCGGAGTGGTTTCTGAGCAATTCTGAAAAATAGAGGCGTCGGTTTATTGCTTCATATACTCAGAGCCGAGGTCGCTGGTTCGAATCCGCCAGTACCAGGGCACGTTTCCACTGAAAGGAGGCACTTACTTTTTTATTTTTTCCAGCATTTTTTTGAATATTAGTCGAAAAGTAATGAAATCCAGCACATAATATAGATCAGAATTTTCGAGATCTTGGTTTTCAAATCCAAGTTCTGGCTTTTGTTTTTCGCAAAAAACAACAGGGTGGACCAAGGCATATTTCGACACCCGATTCTTTACTAGAGCCAAGGTAAACCAAAATTGAAATAAAAACTTAACAATAGAAAGTCACTGGAAAAAATTTAGACTTCTGGGGTGGACTTCAGTTACAGCCAAATTTTCATAGATTCAAAAATTATCTAATTATCGAAAATTTTATATATTTAAACTGACCAATAAACCAGCCATCATCACACTTCTCCACCACAAAAACAATATCATCCTCAAGCAGAGCCAATTCGTCACTATGTTCCGGCTTGTAAGGGTATAGGGCACGATATCTGCAATACCAAACATAGTAATCAATACAATTTTGAAAAGAACAAGAAAAAAAACTCACGTCTCAGCATTCCTCGGTACAAAAAGTGCTGGAGCGGACGATGCCTCCACCGCCAAGGGCATTGTCGGCTGCGTTGCTACTGCTGAGGCCACATTTTGTGTAGGCTGGAGGGGTGGGGGATGCCAGGCTGGTACTTCTGGTGCAGTTGCTCCGCTGCTGTTTGTCTTTGCTGTCCGCAATGGGCTTACGGCTCTGAAACAATTTTTTGAAGTTAGTGAAGTCAAAATTCTAAAAGAGTTTTTTCTAATTTGTTTTTTAAAGAAACTTTTGGCTGAGCTAAAACTATGGAACAAGCTTCGCATAGACCCGTTGACCATAAATTTTGATTTATTATCTTTTAGCTATTTAACAAAGCTTTTGCATGTAGCCATGAAAATTTCAAGGTCTCACAGCGGAATCGAACCTGAGACTCTTGAGCATAACCCAGAAACCCAAAATTTTTGCAATTTATGAATATTTGACTGCTAAGACCTTTTCACCTAACCTAACAATGACATTCAGAACCATAGTGTTTTTTGGAATCTAAATTCTAAAATTCTGAATCTATATTCCTTAAAAAACCATGCCGTCAATGACGATGGCAATTTCGAGTTTTCGAATTCGCGGGGGACTTTTTCCAAAATTTAGAACCGTCTACTAGTAGAGCCCAACGTTGCTTGACCATGCCTGATCGGACGACTTTGCCGTCTTCCAATGAGCCATAGGCTATTATAGACTTGACAGCCTTTTGCCTCGAATAATAAATACAATTCAAATTTTCAAATGCAAATAAAAAATAATTCGAAAAAGATTTTCTGTATTTTTGGCTGTCCTCCGCCAATTAAAAACAACGGCGATGGTTCTTTAAAATCACTTTATAATAATTCAGAGAACAAGTGGCGTAGCCAGGGGGATGGGGTGGGCACATTCCCGTGGGAAAATTTTCAAATTGTGTAGGTGAAATGCCCTAAAAAAGTTTAAAAGCGGTGTAGGCAAAAGATTTCTGGTGCCTTCCCCCTCAGAAATTTTTGGCTACGCCCTGGAAAAAGCTGAGATATTCTTTATAGTATGTGAGTTGTGAAAATTTTCCGGATGGCCGACTCAAAATAGCTTCAAATCAACTCCCTGATATTTTTTCGATCTAATCTCGATCAACAGAACATTTGGTATGTAAAGTGATTTTCAAAAGATTCAGATTCAAAACTGTCATTTTCTAAAAACTCACAAATTTGGCAATTAATCTCTTATACAAAGGGTTTTTCTCTTCATATCTAGCAAATATGGGAAACACATCTTAGGGTCATTTTCTTCTTCATATATAGTAGCCAAAGGACTAGATGTGTAGTCTCTAGCTACACTCCAACAAAACGCTTCAAACACCAACGCCGACAAATTTTCCAAAAATAGTTGCCAGACAAATAGTCTAGCAGTGGCTGTGCTGCCTCTTAAAGTAGAGTTAGCTGTCAAATTCTCGACAATAGCCTGTCCCAGCATTTCCCAGCTTAGGGTCTGGTCCACGTCCGAGTTTGTGCCTCTGAACACCATGGCCATGTGGCGCCCGAAGCGCCGGCAATGTTCTCCCAGCCTTTGTCGAAAATGGCGGGATTTGAGCTCGGCAATGGCATTGTCCACAAAACTTAAGACAATCTGGTATAGGTCCTGCTGGACGGGATCGTTCCACACACAAACCACTCCCATGGAAGATGAGGACGCACATACTAAAGCCTTTTCTGGCTGGCAGTAGGAGATAGACCAGAGCACTGGACGTTCGATTTGGTGGAGTTTGTCTTGGCGCAGATCTCGCCACACTTTTTGAAGCAGTTTGCAGTGGTTGGCTGTCAGATTCATTAGGATTGGAGAATAGTTAATAGATTTTTTTAATTGAGTGATTTGGTTTAATAAGCTGCAAAAAAGATTGGTTTATTGGTAAACAAGGAAAATGCTATGTCAGACAATAAAATCGAGGTTATAGGTGTAAGAAAGAACTGATAAGCTCAGTAAGAATGGAGGTGGAACAGATTGTTGTGATGAAATTTCAAGAAAAACATGTGAATTGAGTCAGCTGCATGTGAAAAAAATGGCAGATGACCGGTCATTTATAACGCGACACGACCGATCATTATGAATAAATTTCCCTATTTGGCATAATTGAACCAGTGCTGCAAATCTCGGGGCACTTATGTACTTGGGGGGGCGCATTTTTTGCACATTTGTAAATCATGTTTAAACGACTTCTAAGTAATTTTTATATGCTTAAAACGATAAAAAAGTTATTTTCGGACAGTTTGCTACATAAAAAATGGATTTTCAAAAAAACCTTTAAAAAAAATTTTTGACTAAAATTCGACTTTTTGCCTTGGTCCCCCCAAGGCAATCCAACCTGAAAGGGTACCTGGATACCACAAAAGATGGAATTTGAACATAGTTTTGTTGACTGGGGCCTACCGCATACATAAACTCTGGTATGCATACATTTTTATGCATCCAGAGTCCCTTTCGAGTGATTTGTGTCTAAGGTATGTGGGTGTGCGCATCTCAACCCCAAGCAACCAAGCCCCCTGCGCCCCCGAAGGGGGCGCAGGGGCTTGGTTGGTTAGAGATGCGCGCGCGCACTTACCTTAGACATAATTCCGAGCAAGACTCTTGATTAAAAATGCATTAAGCGACTCTTTTTGCCCAGCTCCAGTGACCAAAACGCGGTAGAATCCCTTAATACAAGGTGTTTTGCCTTGGTCCCCCAAGGCAATAAGTCTTATTTTGGTCAAAGAATTTTTTTTCAAAAAATCTATTTTTTACGTGGAAAAGTGTCAGAAAACAACTTTTTAATCGTTTTAAGCATATAAAAATTACTTAGAAGTCGTTTAAACATGAGTTACAAATGTGCAAAAAATGCGCCCCCCAAGTACATAAGTTCCAATCTCGGCACCGGCTAAACTTCACGCACCTGTTTGTAGCAGTTATTAGTATTACTGTAGTATTAGGTAGCTCAGGCACCAGCACCAGACTAGCAATAAAAAAATAAATCGTTTGAACATTTCTACATAGCGGCATCGGCTTGGTACCGAATCATTTCTGACGTGAAATTCTCGTGCAAATTGTTTCGGTGCCAAGCCGGTGCCCCTATGGACAAAGATTTAAATGACTAATTTGTTTATTCCTAGCCCTGTGCCGATGTCTGAGCTACCTGATGATCCTCGGTAGCGGGCTGGGTAATAATAATAACTGCTAGGAACAGGTGCCTGAAGCTTAGCCGGTGCCGAGATTTACAGCATTGAATTGAAACTGAGCATCCTCCCAGTCAAATAAGCTTGGAAGATTAAAGCAAATTTTTTTTTGAAAATTTTTTACCAATATTTTTTTTTATATAAACAGGATTGAAAATTTTTTAAACTGTAGCTGAAAAATAGTGGAGTCAAAAAATTTCAAAAAAATTGTCCGGTTTCCCAAGCTGATTTGACTGGGGGCTCAGGCTCTCCAAGTGGTCTCCACATTTTTTCAAAAAAAAATTTAATTTTCTATAAATCTCTTTTCTTACTTTTATCTCCTGGTGAATTTTCTGTATGTGTTTAGGCGCAGGTTATATTAGGGAAGGTTAAAACGGAACCAAATGTGTTTGCAAAACTAGAAAAAGTAAAAAAAACATGTTCGATTACATACTAACATAGATTTGTTTAATTGGCGCCAGAGCACAATTTATAAAAACAACATGGATATCAATGCAAAAAACACATTTAATTCTAAGCCTAAGCTAAAAAATAGGTTATAATCATTTTAAGTGTGTGAGAGCTGTTTGGAAATAATAAAACAATATTAAAAATGGCTTTTGAAGTAGAGGAAGGGGGGGGGGTTATTCCATGACCTCATTTAGCTGCCACTCTAAGACAATTTCAGATTAAGAGGTTCCCTAATTCCTACTCATTGATTCTCGCGATCACGAAGACTATCTCACACACAGTAAGCCAGCCAAATTTCAGGATTTTGTTAAAAAACTGTCATTTTTGAAAAAATCGATATTTAACTTTAGAAAAATAACTCTGCCAATGAACTCTGCATGAACTACGGAAAAAGTTAATCAAATACAAAAAAAATCAAGACACAGGTAAAGGTGACCTTAAAAATTTTTTTGAGGTAGTTAAATTAAGAGTACAGTCAAACCTCGATATAGTGCCCCCCCCCCTACCTCAAGTTCGTTCCCACCTAGGGTCCGACACTTTTTTAACCCCATTTTCGAAATAATTTATCGATTCTTTTCTGACAGTCTGGTCGCAAATATCGTAAGCATTCCGATTTTGCCGATCGTTTTTTAATAAATGAATAGTTTTTGCATTTAAAAGGCAAAACCTCGATATAGTGGCCCCCTTAAAAAAATTAGAGGGCCACTATATCGAGGTTTTGCTTTTTAAATGCAAAAACTATCTAGTTATTAAAAAACGATCGGCAAAATCGGAATCCTTACGATATTTGCGACCAGACTGTCAGAAAAGAATCGATAAATTATTCCGAAAATGGGGTTAAAAAAAGTGTCGCACCCTAGGTGGGAACGAACTTGAGGGGGGGTCACTATATCGAGGTTTGACTGTACCCGGAAAACTCGAAAAATTGTTTTGTAGACAAAAAAACGATAAAACAATCCTGAAAAAATTTATAAAAAATTTTCAGGATATATATTTTTTAAATAAAAAAGTTTTTGTTCACGAGAGAATATATGTGAATAAATTAAAATTATGAATATTTTCCTCTAGGAATTTGTTTGGCTTCTCAAAAGACTTCCTTGAATTGTTGTCTTCAACTTCAAACCCTTCTATACAATTTTTTCTTTATAAAAAATTTAGAGGAAGTTATCCTGAGTTATAGTATTGAATGTAAGCAAAAAATTGCTTGCTATGAGCGAAGAGTCTACATTTGCTAATAAAACTTTTGTTTGGTTTCCCAAGTGGAGCACAAAAAGTGTGTGGGAGAATCTGGTTAGTAATCTTTTTTGTGAATAACAACAAAAAATGTCTTATTTTAAAAAAAAAGCAGTCCTTTTAATGCAATTGATAGACGGCAAAACAACAGAATAAAAAATGTTTGAGCCAAAAGTCTAAAGCTATGTTTATTGCAGTCCATTGCGTGTGGCTGCTAATGGTAGTCCCAATACTAGCTAGACTTTGCAGCCACACATCCACACCGAATTCTCTGATAATAAGCTCTCCTTTACTTTGAAAATCTGAATCTTGACTCACAAGGGAACAGGGAACATATGGTAGTGACTATGCGGCTTGGAAAACCCCAGCTACCATTCGATAGAGAATCGAAAATGCTTATTTGACATGAAGATCATTTTCTGCGTCAAAGTCGATTTTGGAGTAGAAAAATGTGTTTGAAAGTTGAGTAAAATTTTTGTTTCTATTCACCTTTAGGGGCCATATTTTTAGCTTGGTCCCCCTCCCTGTTGTTTTTTTCTTTAAAAATGCCTTGGTCCCCCTGTTGTTTTGAAGGTGATCATGGTTATCGCGATCATGCTTACCGTAATCACCATGATGACCATAAAATAACCACATTATTAACATACTTATTATAGACAGGGGGAGCAAGCTAAAAATGTGGCCACCTAAAGGTGAATAGGGCAAAAAAAATTTTAAGTGGTGACCCTATCGCAGAAGCGGTTGCCAAACTTTGACTTGGTCCTCCCTGTTGTTAACTACCGTATTATAACTACCACAAGTTATAACTACCGTATTACCTCTAATAGAAGCACCGGTGCGCTTATTTTTCAACCTCCCGAAAATCGGGAAAATCAGAGGTCGATCTCCAAATTTTTGGGTGAAAATTAAAAATCTGAAAAGTGAAATCGGTAGAGCTCGTGAGAGTTAAGAAAACGCAGTTAACAGCTTTGCGAAATATTGACTGTGCCCCGAAATTCAGACCCTCAAAGTTGAGGGGGTGCGCTTATAAGAGCGGGTGCTCCTATCAGAGGAAATACAGTATAATGAACAGGGGGACCAAGGCATATTTTGGCAACCGCTTCTGCGATAGGACCAATTTTTCAGATCGCTCTTGCAAAAAAAAATCTGGAATTTAAAGGGCAGACTCTCTCGTTAAAAGGCCATCGCCGTCTCCGACAACGGTTGTCCCCCGCTAATTCCAAAAAAAAATCCCAATCATTGAATATCTGTACGAATTTTTCAACTTGGTTCCTAACAAAACTTTACCTAAAATTAAATTCTAGGCATTGTTATGTTAGAAACTAAGCTGAAAAATCCGTACAGAAGTTCAATGATTAGGCGAAAATGTTTGAATTGGCGGGAGACAATCCAAAACGCGTGGCCATGGTCTTTTAACATAACGCTTTTTAAAAATACCGTTATGTCAACAAGAGAGTTAGCCCTTTTTATTCCAGATTTTTTTCTTTTTCAAAAAACGATCGGCAAAATCGAATATTTGGGACCAGATTGTGAAACTTACAGACTTTGAAAATTGGGTTGAAAAAAGTGTCGGACACAAGGCGGAAACGAACCTTTTGCCATTATATTAACCTGATAGTCGGCTGTAACCTATTTCTTTGGATCAAAAGCTACCCTTTTCTAATTTTAACTTGTCAATTCTCGTTTTGGCGATTCTCGTTTTGGAAAATGTCGTTTTGGCAAACATACGTTTGGCAAATATCGTTTTTGCCAAATTCCCCCTAGCCTATGCTACGAGCCCTATCACATCTTCTTTTTTTTGGTTGAGAATCAGAAAATCTCAAGATCAAACCACAATTTATCTGATTTTCAAAATGTTGTAAAATAATTAACCCAGTCTAAATATTGGAGAAAATTAGAAAATAATTAAAAATGTACTGTATACAGCTTCATAGTGCGAAAAACGACTTTAAAGGGGGTATACTCATAACATTTATCCTTTAAAGGTTTAAAAGGTTTTTGAAGCTGAAAATGTTAAGAAAAATATTCCAGGAAAGCATCCTGCATAAATCCAATCTTTTTTAGTATACTTTACAAAGATAATCCAAATGACTAAAGCCTTCAAAAATAAGACGAAAAATCTTCGTAATATATCGAAGTAGCAGTAGTCACACAGGAAACTGGTCATCAAAACAGCGGTTATTCCATTAATTTAACCAAAAAATTGTTTACTAAACAATTTTGCGCACATTCCTGCTGAATTAAACGCCGACAAAAGAATGAGAAAAAAATTAAATACAAGACAACAAAACGGCTAAATTTAACCTGAGCTACCCCCCCCTTTCACTTAAACCTGAGTTAACCCCCCTCCAGTCTAATCAGCTTGGAGGACCGAGGCGACTTTTTTTGCTGGAAATTTGTTATAATAATAATTTGATACTACTCGTTGGGGGGGGTGTGTGATTTGACCCAGTAGCGCAAATAACTTCTTTGTAGAAAGAGGATTAAAAAATGTTTTCTGAGGCTTTAGGTGAAAAATAGTGCAGTGAATAATTTTCAAAAAAATTGCCTTGGTCACCCAAGCTGATTTGACTGGGGGTGGGGCTTTGGTTCAAGTGACTGGAGGGAGAAGGGGGCGTGCTCAGGTTCAAGTGCTCCCAAAAAACATACAAAATTCTATAGCAAATATACAAAAAGTCTTCATTTCCTGTAAAAAACACTTTTTCGAGTCCAAAATAGATTTCACTTCAAATAAAAAGGCTAAAAATAGGGCAATTGTTGTGTGTCCAGCTATAGAAAGCACGAAAACAAGGCCGTAAAATTTAGTTAGCAATACTAGGTCCTGTTAATTGAGGCTGTAGAAAGCTGCTAAGACTCCAAATCCCTCTAGGGGGATGAAAATGAGATAAATAGGAGGTGGTAGTGCCTTAGATCATTAAAGGGGTTTCATGCCTTATATACCAAGAATGTAGCAGTCAAATGTAGGTAGAAAAGGTTTATTGCTTTTAGAGCAGAAAAGCGCTTAATCTGGGGTTTCTAATGCGTGTAGACAGCAAAGAGATTATTAGAAAAAAGTAATAATATGAGTAAGTTCATGCTTAAGCTACATAAAAATGGATGTTAAAGCTATATAAAAAGCTTTAAGTAGTGCTGAAACAAGTATAATGTTGCGCACAACATATTGCTTTAAAAGGTCATTAAAGCAGAAAAAACCTTTAATATTTGGACCCGATGCTCTTGAAGACGCCTGCAAAATTGTCTGGGTTTTTGTTCTTTGTGACGAAAAAAGAATAATTTTGTGCAAAAATGCTAGTAAAAGCAATTAAAAAAAAATAATAAAACTTATTATTTTGATTGAAAATTTTGATCTTTTTTGCGTTTTTTTTAAAAGTCTAAAATAGTATTTTTTACAAATTATACATGAGTATACCAGAGAAAAATGACGAATTTTTGACAAATTTCTCGTCCTACCTTAAACTCCAACCGTGGATGAGATATTCTCTGATTAGTTACAGTCAATTCTTGTTAAACTGTCACCCCCTTCAAGTTCGTTCCCGCCTAGGGACCGACACTTTTTTTAACCCAATTTTTGAAGCTTTTGTTCTCAGTTGTCTTTGGCAAGTCCAGTCGAAAATTTCATAAGAATTCTAATTTTGCCGATCATTTTAATAATAACAATAGTTTTACCGAAAAGACCCGCGGGTACTCGGTAAGCCGGCACCCCTTTTTCAAAAAAAAGTCTGCAAAATTAGATTCCTTACGAAATTTCGAACTAGACTTGCCGAAGACAACTGGCAAAAGCTTCAAAAATTGAGGTAAAAAAAGTGTCGGACCCTAGGCGGGAACGAACTTGAGAGGGTGCCAGTTTAACGACAGTTGACTGTAAAACACGGATTGTGCCTTACTCAAACAATTTTTAATTACACCAAAAAAGTTTGGAAACATAACCGAAATACATCTATTAATTACAAAAAAAAATAATTCATACTTATTTTTTCATCAAAATACAAAAAGGGTGAAAAAATTAGGAGCAATTAAAAAATGTTCTTATTCAAAGCACAAAAGAAATAGAAAAAACAAAATATTAATTAGAGCCAACAGCTAAAACATACAAACAAAGTAGCCTAGCTAAATCTAAAGCATTAGCACCACCCTTTATCCTAACCAGGCATCCAGTAGTCCCTCCCTCTACTAGCGTGACAAAGACCAGGCCAAAAAACCAATGATGAGATTCCCCTTGTTTGGAAAACACTAATAAAACTTTGGTGGGCTACTACCAGTCAGGCCGAAAAAAGCGATAACAATGCCCTGATGAAACATTTGGTGAAGTGAAAAAAATAAATTGGATTTTTTCTCTTTGCTTTTTAGAGAAAGGGAAGAATTGGCCACCCCCAGGGGAGCCGTGAGGGACGATAATTGAGACTGGATTGTTGTAATGCTAGTAGTATTAGTGCTGGTGTTGGGGCATAGATAAGCAATAATGAACGGCTGACTACTTCCTCCTTTTGGTTTCCAATTATTTTATGGGTTGGTAGGTGGAATTGAGAGGGATAAATATAGTTAACACATCTGGACAGATTATGGCAATTTAAACTGAATTTCTTTTTAGTTTGGAGTTTTAAGGTAAACTTTTTAAGATTAGGGATTAATTCTTGAGTTCAATCGTCTGTCAATATAACTGCTTTTTGAAAAAAAAAGTACACAATTGTGAAGTGTCTTAAAATGGCCCAAATGGTGTTATTTCAACGCTATAGCATCTGAAACGTGCTTAAAACGTGTTTTTAGGGCGCGGTCGACACTTTTCAAAAAAAAATTTTTGCCGAAAAATTTTAGCGCGCACTCACTTACCTTAGAGATGAATCCGAGCAAAATTCGTAAGATATAAATGCAATTAAAATCTCTTTTTGCCTAGTCCAGTGAGAAAAACAAGGTAAAAATAAAAATAAGGGTATCAAGGTACTCGTTTTTTGGGGAAAAAGTCCAATTTTTTGTAAAAAAAAAATGCCAAAAATGTCTTTCCGCGCCCTAAAAACATTTTTTAGGAATGTTTTAGACCTTAAAACGTAATAAAAACATGTTAATTTGCAATTTTAGAGCACTTCATAATTGTGTGCTCCAGCCGAAAAAAAATTGACGCTTGAAAAAATTGCTTGAGTTCGATACCTGCTAGGGGTCAGCATTATTATCTTGGTCTAAAAGCGTTAATCATTTTAATAAATGTCTATATTTCACTACTGCTGTTTTTCGCCTCAATCCACCCTGTAATGATTTTAATAACTGTTTCAAATTAAGAGGAGCAAGATAGACAGACTTAAAATTGTGGTTTTTTAGAATTTTATCCTAAAAAGCCAAATTTATTTATTTGATTTACTACTAGGAAGAATCTGCAAAATTATTCAAAAATTGGGGCAAAAAAGTGTTGATGCCTAGTCTAGAACCAACTTTTATCTTTAAATTCAGAGTTAACTGTACAATTACAATTTAAAAAAGTCGGCCAATCTCGAACCTTCATAGTCTTTTTGCTGACACAAATTCGAAATTCTGTTTTTCAGATATCGTCTTCACTAAAGTTATTTGGTATACAATGTCGGGTAATCTTTTTTTTGGGGCAAATATACTTTTTTTTGAGGCAGATGGGTTTGGGGCAGATATACTTTTTTGGGGCAAATATACTCTTTTTTGGGGCAAATTTATTTTTTTTCGGGGCAAATATACTTTTTCTTGGCGCAAATTTACTCTTTTTTGGGGCAAATAAACTTTTTGGGGGGCAACTTCTCTTAAAAGAAATGTACTTTTTTGTCGGAAGAAAGATGCTAATTTCAGGTGAAATGTTTCAGGTAGGACTGCTGTAGCCCTACTGCTTTCTTTGGCAGCTTTTTTCCTTTTTTTGTTATAACACCGCCCGCACCTGCTTCTGCTTCTGAATCGATGCGATTTTTTGTCAATCTATATTTATTAGGCTTCTCGACAAGATGCTGGGTTCAATCAGCATAGCAAAGCTTGGGAAAATAACTGTTTACTGATATAAAAGACAAAGCGAATAAGATATTTGATTTTATTCAAAGAATCACCGTAGCTATTCTGATATAAAAACCCTCTCCTTATTAGTAACCCCACTGAAAAAAACAGTGCACCATTGGTCAGTGCGTCCAGAATATCAGGTTTTCAATAGTTTTCGGAAGATAATGAAAAGGGGTTTTTCAGACACCAGCACTTTTTCCAGAAATCAGCAGCAAAATTTACCGGGAAGCTTTTCATTTAAAAGAAAAAGTACGCCCAAAAGTGATGAACATTCTTAATACTAGACTGTATGTGATTGGAATGCAAAGCAGCACCTCAGAAGCTGATATCAATTCAATATACAATGCTTACTCGCAAAAAACTTTTGAAATTTGGAGTGAATACAGAAAAATACGTGCATAGTGGAGCCATCTCCAAGATGGCCTGCGCATTATCGCTGCAACTGCAGTCAAGGTTCAAAAAAACAGCACTGAAAACATAGTGTAATGATTATGTGCCAACTAAAAGTAGCTAGCTACCCAGTCTCAGCAACTCAGCTGCCTCTTACTCATAAGCAAAAGCCAGGTCGTCCAAAGACGAAGATGACCCTTGCTTTGCAAAGATAATTCAAAAAAGATGTCACAAATTATTAGCTGTTTTGAATTTCTTTTAAATGAAAAGCTTCCCGGTAAATTTTGCTGCTGATTTCTGATAAAAAAATTAAAGTCTTACTAAAAATGCAAAAGGTGAACTATTTCGGTATAAAATGTGTGAAAAACAGAAATTTCACCTGAAATTAGCATCTTTCTTCCGACAAAAAAGTACATTTCTTTTAAGAGAAGTTGCCCCCCCCCCCAAAAAGTTTATTTGCCCCAAAAAAGAGTAAATTTGCGCCAAGAAAAAGTATATTTGCCCCGAAAAAAAGTATATTTGTCCCAAAAAAAGTATATTTGCCCCAAACCCATCTGCCCCAAAAAAAGTATATTTGTCCCAAAAAAAAGTAAATTTGCTCCAAGAAAAAGTATATTTGCCCCAAAAATAAATAAATTTGCCCCAAAAAAAAAGTAAATTTGCCCCAAAAAAAGTATATTTGCCCCAAAAAAGATTACCCTACAATGTCGCTTGGCCCTACTATGCTTTAGACCTGTTATGTACATGAAGTAAAAAATATTAATATGCCGTATTCCTTCTAAAAAGCCCTTGGAGGTCTTTGTTCAAGCCACCAAAAATCTAAAAAAAATTTGACTTCGAAAATTTTCTGGCGAAACCCTAAAACCTAAAAATCAAAATAGGTAGAGCTCAAGTGAGTTAAGAAAACACAATAAAGAGCTTTGCAAAATATTGAGATACAGACTCTTAAAGTCAGGGGGTCCTTTTTAGAGGAAATATGGTACAGTCTACTCTCGATATAGTGTAGGTGCAAAAAGTTCGTTCCCGCCAAGAGTCCGACACTTTTTTTACCTCTAATTTTTAAAACTTTTATGAAACCTGATTCATCAGTCCAATCAGAAACATTGCACTGACTCTGATTTTGCCGGTCATTTTTGTAAATGGTATCAGTCTTGCCGAAATTTTTTTTAAAAAAAGGCTACAATATACGAGAGCCGCGGGTCTTTCCGGCAAGACTATTACCATTTACAAAAATGACCGGCGAAATCAGAATCCTTGCAATGTTTCTGATTGGACTGATGAATCAGGTTTCATAAAAGTTTTAAAAATTAGAGGTAAAAAAAGTGTCGGACTCTTGGCGGGAACGAACTTTTTGCACCTACACTATATCGAGAGTAGACTGTACAATTTAAAACTTAATTTAAAACTTACGACCGTTTATCCGAAAAAAGCTAAGTTTCTGGGCTTAATCCAGAATAATTAGAAAACAAAATGCAAACACACTAATTTGCGAAATCTTTAAGGGCAAAAAACAATTAAAAATAATACTAGTCTAATAATTGCTCGAATGATTGCGCTTTTAAAGCCATTTATGTGAGAAAATCTTGGCTACAAAAGTATATTTAAAGTAAATATAGTATTTGGACAATGTTTGTCATTCTGTCTGTCACGTTTTTGGTTTTTTGTATTTTTTTCGCGTTTTCTGATAAGAACTCGGGAAAAGCTCAACGTTACGTTGTAGCCCGAATCCTTGGCCACATTTTAAGCTATCGCACGGCTCATTTGGCCGACACCCCTGAGACGTCACTTAATTTTAAGGTTCGTCGTGCACGGGTTTTTGACCCTTTTGGGCATTTTTTTGAATAGTAAGGGTTTTTTTCGGGGATTTTTGTACCGAAGTCGGGAAAAGCTCAACGTTACGTTGTAGCGCTAATTCTGAGCTACATTTTGAGTTATCGCACGGCTCATTTGGCCGACACCCCTGAGACGTCACTTAATTTTTAGGTTCGTCGTGCAGGGTATTTTAGGGGTTTTTGATACTTATGGGCAAATACCTTTTGAAATAATTTTAAAAATATAATAAATATAAATATAACCTAAAATAATTTTTGTGTGTTAATATTGCTGTTATATGCCCAATGTTTTAATAGAGTATATTTTGTCAAATCCATTTTCGGCGGTAAATACAAAAATGTTTTGTTATTAGGCGCCTGTAAGGCGCCAGTCCACCTAGTTTAAAGTAATTTGCTTAAAACTTTGGCATTTTTTTAAATAAACTCTTATTGCCTGCAGTATTGAAATTTTTTTAAAATAAATAAAAGTATTTCCGTTGCAAGCAAAAACAATATTCACAACATCCAAAAAAATTCTCATGGGAAGCATTTTGCAAAATCCTAGACTAGTCTTCACAAAAAAACAAAATTTAGCTCACAAAAGCTATCTTTGCTCGTCCAAAATATCCAAAAATAAATTTTAATTGCCACACAAAGAACAATTTAGAAAGAAAATCTCCAAAAGGCAAAGTCCAACCCGAAATAAATGCTCAGTTCCAAGCAAAAAGAGTAAGCTAAAACCAAAAACAAGGCTTCCGGGAAGGCAAGTCCATCCCTTAATTATATATTCACAGCCTCTGAAAAAAGCTTCGAAGAATAGGGCCAAAATCAGACAGACTATGGATTAGAACCCACAGGACTGGCCATTTAGCGATGCTTTTTTTTTTTCGGGTTTTTAGAGTATCATAGAACAAAACAAAATTCTCAGAATTTTTTCAAAATTTTGAATCGCCAAGCAGAATATTTAAAAAGAAACTAGGTTGCCGAGATATATACGCCTCCAAATAAACTTTTTTTGTTTTTGGCTGAATTTTGGGGTATTTAGGCATTGTTTTTATGTAAACACCCACTTATTCTGACTCAGCGCTACTGGAATATACCCCAACCAATAATGTAGGCTTAGGTTCGTAGGCTTAGGCTTAGGTTTAGGCTCAGGCCTACCCATTACTTACAGGAGCTTTTACACAATCTTCTTTCGAAAATAGTGGTTTCAATTACCCTGCAAAAATTATTGGGAGGGGTATATTCCAGTAGCGTCGAATTTATTATTATTCGAAAAATTCCACAGTTAATTTGGTGGGACTCATCCTGACTCTGAATGAGACCCATCGAATTAACTGTGAAATTTCTCGAGTAATATACGAGAAATTCTACAGTTAATTCAGTGAGTTTCATTCTAAGTCAGAAATAAAATATTCACAAGGAAAAGGGTTATTTACAAGCCATTACCTTTTTCCCCCAAATTATATATTCACAGCCTCTAAAGAAGCTTTCAAAGAACAGGGCCAAAATCAAACAGACTTTGGGCTGGAACCCACACTAAGCATTCCAATCTGCCTAATTCTTCAAATGAAGCCGAAAAAAAAGCAGACAATGTTGTAAAAACAATGAAAATCCTAAAAGGGCTTCTGTTTCCTGGAGCCAAACGTTCAAACAAACCAGCTGGCGGGATTAATTGGCATGGGAAAGAGTCTGGTCCCAAAAGTGCAGCTGGTGTTTCAGGAAACAAGGTGCTTTTAAGTGTCTCAAAGAACAATTTTTTCAATAGGTTTTGTCAACATTTTTATGGGGATTAAATATAAAAGGGAGGTTTGGCACAAGGACAACAGATTATGAGTACTATGGCCAGCATTGTTGCGTTGTTCAACCAGAAAATTGAGCTGCTCTTTAATATCTTCGTGTTTTGGCAGAGTGGGATGGTGTTGTAATGTGGATTACACACAGACTATTTGAAAACAATTTAAAATATGAACTAAAGTTCAAAGTTCTGGATTGGAAATAAATTTGTTTTGGCTGTGGTGACGAAAGTTTCATAAGGTTTTGGATGTTAAAAGTTGCAAAATTGGTTAAATAAATCGGGGCCCTATCCGAGAGAAGGACAGTTTTTTCGCCTTGGTCCCCCTGTTAATTATTTGTGAAATTTTAGGATGCAGGCTTAGGCAAGGATAGGTCAGCATATGTTAGATCTGACTCAAACATGTGTTAGACGCAAAATTTAGATTCATGTTTAAGTCCGTCCTGACATACACTAGCCTTGCCCTAAAAATGAACAGGAGGGACCAAGGTAAAAAAACTCGAAAAAAAAAACTCCTCCCGAATATGGCTGAAATTGGTTAAACAATTAAGAATTTGTCATTGTTACGCAATCAATGGTCGAAGATCTCTATTGAATGGGCTGGGACGACAAGAAAATAATAGAAAACTGTAGACTATAGAAACATGAAGAAGTTGGAACAGCAAAAAACATCAAGCTTGCTAGCATAGGCGTACCCAGGATTTTCTGAACGAGGGGGGGGTGGGTCTATAGCCCAGCTAGCCCAACCTGGTGTACGCCTGCGCCAAGGAGCCACTATCAGGTCGATGGATAGAGTCAGGATCCAGAGTTACTCGTGATCTATTGATCCTATTTCAGACATGTCAAGTAACTCTTGATCCTTACTCTATCCATCGACTTGAAAGTGGCTCCAGAGGCGTATCGAGAAAAAAAATTCAGGGGTTGGAGCTAAAAAGTTTCAGGTCATTTTACCTACACCCTTTTCAGCTTTTGTGTTTTATTATTATCGTGTTTTAATAATGAAATAAAAAATTTCAGGGAAGGCTTTAGCCCGGCCAGCCATCCCCCCCCTCCTGGATTCGTCCCTGCCTACGCCTACAGTACGGCAACAGCAAAGCGGCGAAAAGATCTGACCTGGACAATAATGACATGAAAAGTTGGATGAAGGAAAATTGGAAAAGAAGTTAATTTTGAGTAGATTTTCACCTTTGGAATAAAAAAAGAGGTTATAGGATATTTTTAGATCTGAATAGATCCTAGATTTGAGGTCTTAATAATCACAAAAAATATCTCATTGTAATTGTAAAAAGTCAATGGCTCAAAACCCACTAACAAAAAAGATCAAAGATGTCTTTTTCAGCCAACATTTAACCAAATGTGACACAATTCAAGCGGACAAAAGGGGTTCTTCTTAAATTGAATTTGAAATTTAGTTATCTAATTTTCGTTCTTGTTTTCTGTCTATTGTTCTTAATGAGGTTTTGAAAATAAGAAAAGAAAAGCGAAAAAATAAATGCTAACAAAGGAAAGCAGGGCAGCGACATCCTTTCTAATGGAATTTGGTAATCAACAAAAGAACATGGACAAAAAAACCCATGCATCATCATCCCACATTTCCGACGCATGTTTAAGAAAATTTAGGGACTGAACAAATATTTTTCATAGTTTAAGATTTTTAACACGAGAAAAGCCGTGCGTACTAAAATACGCGTTGAATGCAGAATTTCAAGGTGAACACTATGGGTGAAAAAAATATCGGAAAGAGGAGGAATCGAGCGGGTAAAACTGAGCCCGAAGATGTGTTTCGAACTTCTTCAACTCTCTTAACCTTTTAGCAAATCCTCAATTCTGACACTGGATGCGTGTTCAGCGTGATTGATGTACTTGTAAAACTGCTTTTGAAATATTCGAGTCATTGTCAAATTTATAATTCCGCTCAAAACAAAAAACATTGGTTTTTTTTTAAAAACTTGAACCTCACTCGAAACTATTTGAACATTTTTTGTCTTGAGCGGAATTTGAAATTTGACAGTGACTTTAATATTTTAAAAGCAGTTGTACAAGTAAATCGACCCTGCTGAACATGAATCCGGTGTCAGAAAAGAGGATTTGCTCAAAGGTAAAGAAAGTTAAAGGAATTCGTAACAACTTTAGAAGCTGTTTTACCCGTTCGAATCCCTCCTGTTTCCAATTTTTTTTTCAGAAATCATGACATTCTTGGATTTGCACCTCTTTTCATATTTCAAGGATATTTTGGCAGTTTAGGAAGTATGTTCAAGTTGGCTTTAAACTATTTTGGATCGCTGCACGTCTAGTTCAAATGGAAAAAAGCGGATTCCAAAAAATTTGAAAAATGTAGACAAACTTTTGAAAGCCGAAAAATATCAAAATTTTCAAAATAACTATCTAACTGGCCATATAACCAATTTTCTATATTGTGAATAAGAACAAAGGAAAAAAATGTGTTTTGCTGAATGCACATCAAATGAGTGTTGGTGTAAATAAAGTGCAAGAGTCCACAGACCACTTTCTGGTGCAATATTCATGAATTTAGTCTTTTATTCAGCCATTTATTTGAAGATGGACTTAAATGGCTGTGGCTATAAATAAATGTGGGGCAATTATGGCAATGGGAAGTTTCAGAGCAGAAAAGAATAAGGAAACAAATTAATATTTATGAGAATGATAGAATATTTAAGCTTGAGAGATAATTTTTTTATTCTTAAATCCTTTAAAAGAATTTTTGTGCTTTTTTAGAGTTTTTTATAAATATATCCAGACAATTAGTAGCTCAAAAAAAACAAAGACCTAAGCTCAGACAAAAATTAAAAACTAAATGAAACTAAACTAATTAAAAACTAAACCAAGTGTGAGGCTCACACTTGGTTTTTTACCTCACACTTGGTGTGATTTTGTCAAAAATTATTTCGAACTGAAGTGTTTGACCATTAAACCGATAGAGAAATAACTCAGCTACAAAATGGTGTAAAAATTTTTGATATACGAAAACAAAAAATATGAAAAAAATGTATGTGAAGTTAGTGTGAGGCAAAAGTGTAAGTGTGAGTTTCGAAAACACTGCCATTTAGTCACAAAAAGGTCCCTAAACATGCTTTTATGTAGTTCGCGCAACATGTTTGAGTCCGTCCTAACATACGCTAGGCCAGCCCTTGCCTAAGCCTAAAACAAAAACGACGCGAACTTTTAGTTTACCAAAACACAAGCGCTTATCCACTGCGCTACCGAGATTGAATTTTCAAACCTAAGTATCTTTACCACACCCCCCCCCTCCCCTTTTTAAAAACGTATTTTGGAAATTGAAAAAAATGGCAGTGGAACCAAACGAAAATACCTAATAGTAAAAAAGGGTATCGAATTCACCTCTTCGTTCCTCTTTCCCGAAATAAATTTTTGAATAAAATTTAAAAACTTTATCTGGTAAACTTATTTATATTTCTTTGCTCAAAAATTCATTCCTCAAATACAGGAACAGACTTCCAAAAGCACTTAATTTGATCTATTTTTTCCTTTTTCTGAGCTCATAAATATGCATAAGAAGATAACATCAGAACTAAAAAATTCTTTGGCAACCAAAAGTCAAAGATTTCATCATTTTTTCGTAAACATAAAATGAAAAAGAGTGTGAAACCAATAATTTATTGTAGTAATTGCAGACATTTTACTAAAGAATCTTGACAAAATAATAAGATAAAATATAAAAAAGATAGTTTAGCTAGCAGAATTCAGATCTTGAAAAAATTTACTAATATGTAGTGAAAAATTTGAGCTAAGCCACAAAACCGCACCAATTGACGACCACCCCCATTGACGATTATCTGAGGCCGGTCCCTAGGGTGATCGTATTTGGGAGGTTCGACTGTATATTTTTTTCTTGGTCGTTTGTCAAAATTATATTTTTATAGATTCATTTTTCTGAACGACAATATTTTTAGCATATAGTGTGAAAAAACACGTTTTTTGCTTCTCAACTCGAAACTCGACAACCGTTATTATATGTCAAAAAATATTGTCGGCCGGTAAAATCGACCTTTAAAACCTATTTTTTCAAAAACGAGCTTGAAAAAAGTCATGACCATTTCAAAAAGGTAGAATTTCAAAAGACACCGTGTATATTCAAATTTTTACTAATCTACTAGTCGAGTTCAGGGCTGCTTCACGCGCCAGATTGGACAAAATAACCAGCTTTCATGGCTGCATAACATTTTAATGTGACTCTGAGATTCCAAATTTGAAATTTTAAAATTGAGTTAAAAGTAATTAAAAGAAATTATCGGCAAGATCCATGTGACCATAAAAATTTCGACACTACAGTACGTTTCATAATTTTACAGGCACCCCCTTTTTAGGTGTTTAGTGACATTTTTAAAGAAAATAAAAAATCTGTCTTTACAGAAAGGATAAGCATAGTCGATAACCTAGTAATTATGCAAAAATATTGGGGTGTTGGGTTATGAAAAAAAAATATGACCGAAAATTCAAATTACCACCGTTTCATAATTTTACAGGCAGTTAGAGTAAAAAGCTGTATTCATAACATGATTCTTGTGTATTCTTGATTTTTATTGACTTTTTGTAAGTCCTCTTCCTTAGCTACAATTTGGTAGGTCAAACTTATTTTTTTGATCATTCTAAGAAAAGTTATGACCATCAACATAAAAGCGTCGATTTCTAGTCAAAATAAAGAAAATTCTAAGGAAAATGACTGTTTGGCCACATAAATAATAGCTTTTCTCAATACTTGTCGATGAAAAGATAAAATTCATTGCATGATTTAAAAGCTCTTTGATTTCTCTACATAATGACATGTTGACTGTTGTTTTATAAAAATACAGGGCTGAGAAACGGACGGTTGAAGTTAAGAAAGTAAAAAAACCCTCTTTTTGCCTTATTTTTAGCCTGTTTTGTCTTGTCGAAATTCAACCGTCCATTTCTCAGCCCTGTATTTTTATAAAACAATAGTCGACATGTTATTTTGTAGATAAATCAAAGAGCTTTCGAATGCTGCAATAGATGTCATCTTTTCATCGACAAGTATTGAGAAAAGCTATTATTTATGTGACTAAACGGTCATTTTCTTTAGATTTTCCTTTATTTTGACTAGAAATCGACGTTTTCATGTTGATGGTCATAACTTTTCCTAGAATAATCAAAAAAATAAGTTTGACCTACCTAATTGTAGCTAAGGAAGAGGCTTACAAAAAGTCAATAAAAATTAAGAATACACAAGAATCATGTTATGAATGCAGCTTTTTACTCTAACTGCCTGTAAAATTATGAAACGGTGGTAATTTGAATTTTCGGTCATATTTTTTTTCATAACCCAAACCCCCAATATTTTTGCATAATTACTAGGTTATCGACTATGCTTATCCTTTCTGTAAAGACAGATTTTTTATTTTCTTTAAAAAATGTCACTAAACACCTAAAAAGGGGGTGCCTGTAAAATTATGAAACGCACTGTAGTGGAGAATTGGATCCCATTTTTTCTTCAAAAAAACCAACAGGGGGACCAAGGCATATTTTTGAAAAATAACAACAGGGGGACCAAGGCATATTTTTGAAAATAACAACAGGGGGACCAAGGCATATTTTTGAAAAATAACAACAGGGGGACCAAGGCATATTTTTGAAAAATAACAACAGGGGGACCAAGGCATATTTTTGAAAAATAACAACAGGGGGGACCAAGGCAAAAAGGGGAACCGATTATCCACTAATGCCAAAATTTCATAGCAAGTAGGAGACACAGTCTTTTTAGTGGCTGAACATCTTGTTTCTGGTCGAAAAATTACAATTCTACGAAAAAAGGTGTAAGCTCACCTTAAATATCAAACTTTTGTAGTAAATACACTAAAAATTTAAGCAAAATGTCAGCTTTTGGTCCAGCTCATAACTAATTTTTTGGCTACGCCCCTGCATAAGCTAACAAAGAACATGGTCAAACAGCTCGGAAATTTGTCTTTGCTTTTTCAAACATCATTTTTTGGCAAATAAAACCAGATGGAAAGTCACATTTGGCTTTTCTATTGTTCAATATAAAAGCATTGTGGCACATGCGGGTGACATTGTGTGGTAGGAAAAAGGTAAAGAAAGACATAAGTGAAGTGTGAAAAAAAAGGAAAACAGAAATAGCCACCACGTTTTGGCATTTTTACAAGTCTTTACAAGCCAAATTAGACACACAATAAAAGGCATTTACTAAGAAGTACAGGGTACTAAAAAAATTTGAATTTTTCTTGGCCCTACGTGAATACCGGGGCCACTTTTTCCTTGGTTTCAACCGCTGCATTTTTAATCAAGCCAAAAGTCGAACAGGGTAGACCAATTCAACAATATGCCCGATTCTCACACACCGTATTTCGGTAAAAGGACATGTCGCATGGATGCGAACTGTCCACTTGGTAATGCAGTGATAATAGTACTTATTTTGAAGTAATTTTTTTTATTCTAAGACGCTTTAGTATTCGAAATTTCCTGCGCAATGCAAATTACTGAAGAGAATTTTGAAAAAAATGTCGGTTGTTGAGATATAAGCTAAAGTTGAAAAACAGACAGTATTTACTTGTATTTTCGAACTTTAGCTCATACCTCAATAATCAAGCACTTTTTCGAAATTCTGTTCAGTAATTCGGATTGCGGAGTATGAGACAGTAAGAAGAGTAAGATAAAAAAAATTATTTTAAAATAGGAACTATTATTACAGCATTACCAATTGGACAGTTCGCATCGATGCGAATTGTCTTATGCCCCGTATTTCATCAAGAAAGGCGGCCCTTTTTAATTAAAAATCGTGTTCTTGGCATTGTGTTTTTGACTAATATTTGGAAACACATTCTTAGAAAAGTTACCGCACAAATTGTGAACTAAAAAAAGATGAGCTAAAAAAGTGGCAGTTTGCTCAAGGATGCTCTGCAAAAAAATAATTCAAATACACAATGACACAGACACTTTTTCAAATTTAGGGGGGGGGGGCACCTCGGTATAGGGAACACGGTGGGTCCATTTTTCGAATTTTTTTTTTCAATACTCACTGAATCTTTTTTAGAAAAAATGAGATGGATAGACATTTACAAAAAGATCGTGGACGACTTTCCAAGCTTTAGAAAAATATTTTGAGTCAACTGTCAATGGAAAAAAGTGGTGATTAATAAATAATTTTTCTTGATTTTCGCGCAAATTTGGGCTAGAGGCCATTCGCATAAAACTTTTGAAAAATTTCGCTGTTTTCGAAGCACCCTGTATACTTTTTTTAGCCCAGAGGACAAAGAGAATGTTTACTTTTTCGGAAGATTGAGGCGGAAATAGCTTTTTACTTTTGCTTGACTAAATCTTCTTAATTTTGATGTATTTGGCATGGACAATGAGAAACATTCGTTAAGCACTTTTAAATGCCACTTATTTTTTTGATGGATTTACCACGAGGAAATGTGCCTTAAGCCAATAATTGCAGTAGTTATTAGAAATATTGCAAACAATTAATAAATAAATGAATTGGAGGACACCTAGCTTACCAGTCAAATAATTTTTTGCACAAATTTGTTCAACGAAAAATATTCGAAGGCGAAAAAATGCGAAAATAGTAAAAATCTGCAACTTTCATGACTTTGGTCTTCTTAGGGCTTTCAACTATCCAACAATCGAAATTGTTCAAAGATAGTAAAATGCATTTGGCTGTAGTTGTCGGTAATCTGACAGCTCGTGGTCACATTTTTTTCGAAACCGAGTGGCGCCACGATTACTTTATTTTGTTTTTTATTAGAACCGGGTAGCATACCGAGTTATTTATGTAAATATGCAATACTGTGCATAAATAAATAAAAATTCACAAAAAGTCAACCAGGGGACCAAGGCAAAAAAGCCACTTGTTTTTTGACTAGAGCCAAAAAGGTCGCAACCTTTTTTTGATGTTTTTGTATTTTCGTCCCATTTTTTCGCAGAAGCATGAGCTTAGACCTTTTTTTTTCAATCGTCTCAAATGACACACTTTAAAAGTGTAATACTTTTGACAAATTAAAAGTCTGTACAACCCACCTTCCTCCATTGCTATTGCCGACAATAATCTTGGGAGTTTTGGGCCGATCAGGTGTGCCATTGACTTCGCCTTCCACTGCAAAGCTTATGCTACTTTTGAAGGGCTTCTCCCCACTTTTGCTGTCCTCTTTCTGCACATAGCTTCTGGGAAAAATGCCGACTTGGCCTTTGGAATTCCTGCCCTCTAGCCAGTGTTGGTCAATGGATCGCAAATACTCTAGGGTATCTCCCTGAAATAAAATTTTTGGTGAAGTAGCCAGTATCACCAAATGGTCACCCTGTTCAAGCTGAGCTCATTGGGGTTTCTGGCCCTGAATGCATAGATTGCTTTGAGACGGTCTTTGCTGGTGCTCTCGTCCAACTGCACATAACTGGCTGGAAATATGCCCACCTGGCCATTTCTCTCGCCCTCCCACCAGTTGTCGTCCAATTGACGGTTCAACCTGACCACATCTCCTTTGTTCAGCGAAAGTTCCCTGCAAAACCAACAAAGCATTTAAAATTTTGATAATAACTGAATTGCAAAGTATCCCAGAACAACAGGCATGTTTCGCAGTAAAGTTATCCCTGTTAACAGTGCAAAAAAGTTCGGTCCCGCCTAGGGCTAGAGTTGTAGAAATTCCCGGAAATATAGAAAACCCGGGAATATTCCCGGGAATATTCCGGGGAACATTGGGAATATTCCCGGGAATATTCCCAATATAGGGGAAAATACCGGGAAACCCGGGAATATTCCCAATGTTCCCGGAAATATTCCCATTGTACAACCCTACCTAGGGCCCTACACTTTTTCCACCGATTTCTAATTTTTTAAGGAGAATGTCACTTACCAATCTTAATATTTTTCAATTTGCTCGTAAAGATCTGCGGTTCTCGGTAATTTTCTCTTCTAAGGTTCAGCTTTCAAAAAAGAGGTGCCGGTCTATATGGAAAGTGTGTAGAATTTTGGGAAAAAATCGATTAGCGAAAATAGGAGATGTTGTAATTTTTCAAGTGCGCGGAAGCTCTTTTCAACAGTTTTCAAATGCTCGCCCGAGACTCCCGCGGATTACAGGTCAATTTCAAAAACAGCTTTCTGTTTCTTTCTCAGCTTCCAGTCGTCATTTTTCACCGATTTAAACAGACCCATAAGAAAATGGACAAAGCTTTTTTTGCTGCAAAAAGACTTTTTTTTGCTGCAAATCGGCTTTTTTTTGCTGCAAATCGGCTTTTTTTTGCTGCAAATCGGCTTTTTTTTGCTGCAAATCGGCTTTTTCTGGTCCAAACTATTTTAGCTGTAATTTTGGCGTGCGGTCGATTGGTCCACGGTCAATTGATCCACGGTCAATTGGTCCACAGGTCAATTGCTCCACAAAATTATTTTCAAATTAATCTTTTTTGTCTTGTGAAGAACTTCTATTATTTTAACAGTTTTTCGATAATTCAGCCTTAACCCTACTGGTTAATCCACGCACCAAGCAAAACAGGTGGTCATCCCTTTGTTGTTAAATTATTTCTTATGTTTTTCGGGTTCTATTACCTGTTTTTTACACTAATTCGAGCATTCTAAAGAGGGTTTGATAATAGTAAAATTCCATTTTGTGGGGTTAATTTATAGTTTCGTTAAAATTGCTGAAATGACCCTGAAAGCTGAACTGGTGTTAAGGTAGTAGTACGGTACTAGTACCAAGACATTGACCAGGTACCGGTATTCAGGAGTAGAAGTGCCTAAGTAGTGGTGCTTGGGTGGTGGTTGTTTCTAGGTGGTACCCAGGTTGTTCATTAGACCATAAAAAGTTTGATCCAAGTGGACGACCACTTGGTTTTGTTGTGCCCAGGTGGTCGTACCCAGGTTGGAAAACTCAGGCAGTGTACTGGTACCCGGCAGTAATATTGTCGACTGGTAAAGAAATTTCAAAATTTACAATGTTTTTCTATGATCCAACCTCAGTTTTCATGGATAATCTATGCACCGACTAAACCAAATGGTCGTCCACTTGGATCGATTTTTTTCACGTTTTATGTTGCAAAATTGTTTTTTCTGGACTAATACGGGCAAGCTGAAAATGGTTTGATAATAGTGAAATATGGGTTTCTGGAATATTTTTTGAGTATTGGGGAATAATTCATTTTACCAAAACTCTATTTCACCAAAACTCAAAAAATACTCGAGAAAATGGCATTTTACCACTATCAAACCATCTTCAGCATATCCGGATCAGTCCAGGAAACGGGTTTTGGAACATGAAAAACGTGAAAAAAAATGTCTCCAGGTGGACGACCACCTGTTTTGGTTGGTGCGTGGATTAACCAGTAGGGTTAAGGCTGAATTATCGAAAAACTGTTAAAATAATAGAAGTTCTTCACAAGACAAAAAAGATTAATTTGAAAATAATTTTGTGGACCAATTGACCGTGGACCAATCGACCGCACGCCAAAATTACAGCTAAAATAGTTTGGACCAGAAAAAGCCGATTTGCAGCAAAAAAGCCGATTTGCAGCAAAAAAAAGAATTTTTGCAGCAAAAAAAGTTTTTTTGCAGCAAAAAAAAGACTTTTTGCATCAACTAATTTTGCAGCAAAAAAAAGTCTTTTTGCAGCAAAAAAAAGCTTTGTCCTAAGAAAATCAGCCTTGCCTACAGCATAGGAATAACAGATTTGCCATAATAACGTTTAAGCCGGGTCTTTCGGTAACCCGCAGGTCAATGACCCGCAGGTCAAATTTGCGAATTTTGGCCGCAGGTGACCTGCGGGTCAGCCGAAAAATTATTTTTGTCTATATATGTAGTTTTTTTTACCTTTATAGTGTAGAGCAGGGTCGATTTACCTTTAGATGTGTTGCCAGAATCAAAAAATTTAAAAAAAAGTGTGTGACCCGTGGTTTTCGGGGTACTTGACCCTTGACCCGCGGGAGTCTGGGGGAGCCAAAGAAGTTCAGGATTGTATATCATAAGTCAAAAATTCGATTTAAATACAGTCGACTCTATCGTCAAATGATACCAAAAAAGTGTCAGAAACTCACCTCGGACTTTGACTCACAAAAGTATAGAGCGTGGTGCATGTCTGAACTGGCCGACTGCTAGTGTTAGACATAGGGGTTTCACTTCCACTTCTGGACCTATTTCCAACAGCAAAAGAGTGCATCAGGTGGTCAAAACGGTCAAAGTTGTTTTGTAAGGAAGGCGTGGAAGAGGCCTATAAATCAGAGCTCTTGTGAATTGAATTGAAATATCAATTGTTGACTAACAAATAGCCATGTTTCCTAGCCAGCTGGTCCTCCAATTCCTCACACAACTTATCAATCTTCTGCTTTTGGAGCAAATTATCCTTGGATGTGAGAACACTGGAAACACTGCCTTCTTCTCTGCTTGAGTGCAACCCATTCAGGTGGTTGGATGCTGAAAATTTATGGTAGATAAAATTTCGAAAAATAGTTGATGATTTTAATGAATAGCAGTGAAGTTGTACATTGCGAATATAGACCTTATAAATTTATGAGAATTGGGAAACACTTAAACCTGAGCCCCCTCCACAGTCAAATCATCTTTGGGGACCAAGGCGTTTTTTTCCGATTTTATACTAATAATTTTTTTGTATTAAAATGTAAATAAATGTTTTTTCGAGAATTCAGGTGAACTAATAGTTTACTCAAAAGTTTTTTTAAAAAATCTCCCTAAGTTCCTAAGCAGTTTTGACTTGGGCTCAATTTACAAGGGAGGGACCCTGACTGTGACCCGGGCGAACCTTTTTTGGTCAACTATGAATAGTCTTTAGACGTCTTCTAAGTCTTTTTATCATTTTTAGCGCATAAAAATTACTCAGAAGACGTCTAAACACTATTCATAATTGACCAAAAAAGGCGCCCCCCCCCCAAGTAAACAAGTGCCACGCTCTACAAGAATACACATAAAAAAATTTCATCAAAGTGTCCCAGGTCACAGTTAGGGTCCCTCTCTTGTTAGCCGAGAATCGGCTCCATTTTGGTCTTGGTCCTCCTGTTGTTTTTTTGTGGTTTGTAACTCAGGCTAAGGCTAGCCAAACGTGAATTAAGACCAGTGTTGTAAATTTTAGAGTTTCGGCGCATACACCAACTCTCGGCACTGATCTCAAATTTTTTTTGATTAAAAAAAGCCAAAAAAGTGCCTTAAGTTTTACGTTTCCTTTTGATGATTAATATTTGTTAAAAAATTACTGCAAGCCAACACCAAACATTAAATTTTTTATCAAACAAAATATTTTTGTGCAGCATTTATCCAACCAAAGAAGCACAACAATTCCTAATTTCACGCAAAAAAATTCGGCAAGCAAACTCAAAGGCTAACTAGTAAAAATAACCATGCAAAACTTACGCCTTCTCGATATTGCGACAGAGCTCTTGGATCTTTGGCCAGCAAACTTGGAGAACCTTTCTATTTGACCGAGCAGAGCATCCAGTTCCTTGGTGGTCTTGTCCATACGCTCCTCCATGTGCCTCAACTTCAGTTTTTCGTAGAGTTTCTCCTGTTTGCAGTAGACATCCATGTTTGCTGGTCCTACCAGCTTGTACAGCTGGTCAATTTGTTCTTGGGTGTGTTCACGACAATGCCGGAAAGGGGTTAGTGAGGTGCAAGGCTGCACTTGAAAATAACAAAAAACATTTTTAGTGGGTTGTAATAACAAAAAAGGAAGAAGCTAACCAAGTTGAAACACAAACACCTTTTTTGGTCGGCAAGTCTGTAAGGAGGTAGATGAAGGTGTGGGTGAACAGAGGCATGGCTGCTTCTGGGAGGTTTGGGCGGCAGCGAGTCAGCACACTCTTGGAAGGAAACACAAGGCTTTGCTGAACGATTACAGTTAAAACTCCCATTAACGTAACACCCAGAAGTTCGTTCCCGCCTAGGGTCCGACACTTTTTTACCTCGATTTTTTCAATTTTCTCAGTTTTGTTTTGACAGTCTGGCTGCAAAAATCGTCAGCATTCCGATTTAGCCGATCGTTTTAGCAAAGAAAAAACTTTTGACCTCAAAAAAGCAAAAACTTCCATTAACGTAAGGTTTTTCGACCCTACTATAGAATACCTCCTCCCCAAAATTTTTTCCTTCTAAAACTTAAGTAAAGACTACCCAAATTTATGTCCCAGACCCCGGAAAATATGCGTAAACTTTTTATTAGTCACAACTTCCGTACACTGGCCTACCCCAAGCCTAAGGGCTAAGCCTAAACTTGTTGTTTGCAAGGGTAGTTACAGCATTTTTTAAAGGTTGGATTTCGGGGGCGGGGGGGGGGGGGGGGGGAGGGGGAGAGTGGAGGGGGCGGGGTTTGGTATTCTATAGTAGCGCCGGTTTTTCAAAGGACCATGCCCGTGCGTTCTAAATTGTCCCCGCCAATTCAGATTTTTTTTCCAAATCATTGAACTTCTGTACGGTTTTTTAACTTGCTTCCTAACAAAACTTTACCTGAAATTAAATTCTAAGCCTTGCTTTGTTAGAAACCAAGTTGAAAAATCCGTGCAGTAGTCCAGTGATTAGGCGAAAATTTTTGAATTTGCGGTGGACAATCGTGGACTAGACAAGCATGGTCCTTTAAAAATATGGTTACGTTAATGGGACCTTTTGTTTATTCGGCAAAATCGGAATTCTTACGATTTTTGCAGCCAGACTGTCAAAACACAGCTAGAATTTTTTTTTAAATTGAGGTAAAAAAGTGTCGGACTCTAGGCGGGAACGAACTTTTGAGTGTTACGTTAATGGGAGTTTTGAATGTACCAACATTTTGCAAGGTCTTTTTACGCACCGTATTCTCTCTAATAAAAGCCCTCCCCTTCCTTGATTCAAAATAGTGTTCATGGCACTGTGCCTTTTACTTATTTTTTGAAAACTTCTCTCAGGCAAGTCATTACCTATTTTGTAGTCCATCTCACTGGATAGAAAATCAGTGGTAACATGCCCGGATGAGTCTTCAAAAAATAGGTCACAAACACTATTTTGAACACAGCGGGGGCATTTATTAGAGAGAATATAAAACTTGGTCACTAAAAGTCGTTATATTATTGTTATATAGGACGTTTCAGAAGCTTCTGACTTTTTCGCAGGTCGAATTTTTAATACATGTGAACTCAGATATTCCAGTTTTTGATGGCAATTTTTCGGTATGTAAAGTCAAAACCATGATTTTCGCTTGGTCACCCCCTGTGGTTTAAAGTTCCTGGTCTGTAGATGGACTCTGGATGGTTAAGTTCAAAACCACGGGGGATCAGGCGAAAACCGTGTTTTTTAAATGCCATGCAGAACTAAGTCAAACTGAGTCCACATGAATTCAAAATGCGACCCACAAAAAAAGTTATGGCGGTTAAAAAAGTGTCAGTAAATTTTGAAACACGCTGTAATTGATGAAAAAAGATTTGAAAGCGTTTGGGACTAGATTAGTGGGTTTTTAGTTTAAAATATTTTAATGTGCAAATTGTAATAGTTTGTTAGTAAAGTGTTAAATAAGTTAAAATAGTTCGGTATTTGTTACAGTCTACTCTTAATAAACCGGCACCTCGATAAACCGGAACTCTTGATATTGCGGCACTGTAAAAAAGACTGATTTGGCTGGCCGACAAATTGATGCTCCTTATAAAAATTGATGCTCCTAAGGTTTTAGCTAACAAGAGCTCTACGTGACAATCAGGGGGTTTTTTTCGCCTCGGCCTCCCCTTTTTTTTTTGTAATTTTTTAGACCTCAGGCTTAGGCAAGGGTTGGCCAGCGGATGTTAGGATAGACTTAAACATATCTTAGAGTCATGTTTAAGTTCGTCCTGACTCAGGCTGGCCAATCCTGAAATGAGCCTAAAAAGTTTCAAAAAAAGGGGGACCAAGGCAAAAAAATTTCTGATTGTCACACAAGGCTCTAACGATCTATCAAAATTTAAGGTGAGGCTCGCCGCCTCGAAGAGTTCGTAATAAATATAGTATTTTTTCAAGTTTACTAATAAAGCAGTTGTTACTAGCTTATGATATAGCAAATTAAATTTTGGGAAAAAACTTCTGAAATGACTAAATTTGGCGCTAACGCCATCCTCAAAAGCCAAAGTGCAACCCACCTGTACTCCTCTCACTACCTCCATTATAGTCTTCCTCAAATTGAATGGAAGTTTTTGGCTTAGTCACATTGTTGAGTGAATGGTTGGAGGTGGAGTGTTTCTGATTTTGCTGCTGCCATTTCCACCTGTCCAGTATCTCCATGTCTGCTACTGGATCATAGCGGTAGGGCTGTCTGGGTTGGCTCTTGCTCCTCCTAACCCGGGCGCATCTGACCAGTTGGATGAGGCAGCACTTCTCTGGCTGCTCGACTCCAGACGCCAGGTGGGGGTGGTCGGTCCTGACAATTTTTTAATATAACATGCCTCCATTCAAACTTTTTTATTTTTGAGTTTTGTCCTTTAGTCAAAAAATTTCCATGCTTTTTGACATAGATAAAAACGACTCTTATGCTAAATCGAATTTTGCCCCGTCTTTAACGGTAGAATTTTTTCGTACTACAGTCGACTCTCTCCATAGCGATCACCCAAAAAGTTCGTTCCCGCCTAGGGTCCGGCACTTTTTACCCCAATTTTCGAAGGCTTTTACTGATTCTGTTTTTGTAGTCTTGTCCCAAATATAGTCAGGATTCCGATTTTACCAACCGTTTTTCGAAAAACCAAGAACTCATCTCAACAAAAAAATCAAAAACTCTCCATATCGATCACCCTTTTCAAAAACGGTGATCGATATGGAGAGTTTTTGATTTTTTAGTTGAGATGAGTTCTTGGTTTTTCGAAAACGGTCGGTAAAATCAGAATCCTTACTACATTTGGGACAAGACTACAAAAACAGAATCAGTAAAAGTCTTCGAAAATTGGGGTAAAAAAGTGCCGCACCCAGGCGGGAACGAACTTTTTGGAGAGAGTCGACTGTATACGAGACAATTCACAGTTAATTCGTGGTCTCATTGTAAGTCAGAATGACCAACACTCATTTTGAGGTCCATCATATTAAGTGTAGAATTTCTCGAGTCACATACCGAAAATTCTACAGTCAATTCGGTGGGTCTCATCTTGACTCAGAATTGGTGGGTTGTTATGGAGCAGTTTCGGTATACACCCCCCAGTCAAGTTCGGTATACACACCCCCAGTCAAGTTCGGTATACACCCCCCAGTCAAGTTCGGTATACACCCCCAGTCAAGTTCGGTATACACCCCCAGTCAAGTTCGGTATACACCCCCAGTCAAGTTCGGTATACACCCCAGTCAAGTTCGGTATACACCCCCCAGTCAAGTTCGGTATACACCCCCAGTCAAGTTCGGTATACACCCCCCAGTCAAGTTCGGTATACACCCCCAGTCAAGTTCGGTATACACCCCCAGTCAAGTTCGGTATACACCCCCAGTCAAGTTCGGTATACACCCCCAGTCAAGTTCGGTATACACCCCCCCCAGTCAAGTTCGGTATACACCCCCAGTCAAGTTCGGTATACACCCCCAGTCAAGTTCGGTATACACCCCCCAGTCAAGTTCGGTATACACCCCCAGTCAAGTTCGGTATACACCCCCAGTTTGCCTTGATCCCCAAGCTGATTTTTTTAAAAAAATTTCCGAATTTTTTTCAACTTCAACCCAATAAAAAACAGCGTTCAAAAATTTCGAAAAATTAAAAAAAAGTCAGCTTGGGGGACCAAGGCAAACTGGAGGGTGTATACCGAACTTGAGTGGGGGGTGTATACCGAAACTTAGCCGTTATTATTTTTAGTCATTTTGAAAAAATAACCAACGTGAAAAACACGCCTTAACAGCCCTCCACCCAAAATCAACCAAAAACAAATAAGTTGATCTGGAAAGGTAGTATATTAATAAAAAAAACTTGCTTTGGTATCTGCGCCCATACATTTTCGGCTGTTCTTTTGCTGGTGATATTTGAGCACTGATTTGTCTGCAAAATAGCTTGTTTTTAGAAAAAGCTGAAGCTATATATGTGTGTGAAGATGAGTGTGAAAAGGGGGACGTTTTGGCCAGGAGGAATGTGTCAGTTTATGAATGCAAAGAGGCATTTTCCTTGTTCTATTCACGCCGCTTTTTGTCTTCTCTTTGGCCATATTCCTAATTTTAGGACCTCTTTTTATTTTCCCTTTTTTTTGAAAGGGAGTCAATGAAAGCGAGAAAGGGCAGATGAATGGTTTTTATAAAAAAAAAGTGCAAATGACGAACAACAATAGTCATTTAGATAAGTATGCAATATTCCTGGTCAATAATATTGTTAAGCAAAAAAATATTCTTAAGCCGACGCGAGCGCAAAAGCCAATGCAATCAACTTTCAATTTAACATCACCTTGCTCAAGTTCGTTCCCACCTAGGAACCGTCACTTTTTTTACCTCGATTTTTGAAGGTTTTTGTAAGTTGTCTTCGGTCAGTCTAGTTCGAAATATTGCAAGGATTCTAATTTTGACTATCCTTTTTTGTGAAGGAGAGTAGTTTTGCCATATTAAACCATATTAAAGGGGTGACGTTAAATCGAGTACTCGCAGGTCTTTTCGGCAAAACTGCTATTAACTATTGAAGACTAATATTTAAGACAATCTGCAAAATTAGAATCTTTGCATTATTTCTGACTATACTGACCAAAAACAACTAGAAAAAGGCTTAAAAATTAGGGTAAAAAAGTGTCGAACCCTAGGTGGGAACGAACTTGAGCAGGTGGCGGCATTGTTTCTCTTGAGCGGATGAGGGCATAATAGTTTGTCTTGAGCGGGTGACTTTAATTGGAGGTTCGACTGTATGTTTCTTTAAGAAGAAAAAAATTACATAGTTGAAGCTAAAGGCTTTTGGTTTAATTATTATTGTATTGGTAATAAACTAAGAATTTCACCAACTGCTACCGAAAAACCTGTCATGAATGACAATACTTTCAAAAATATTCTCAGCGCTGAAAAGGCTAGGCGAGATTTGGCAAATGTATGTTTTGGCAAAACGAGATTTGGCAAGCTTCACTGAGCTATTCATGGCATGAGTATCCCACAATTCCTAGTTCGAAAACCCACGAAAGCATTCTTTTCAACGTTTCAGATGTTAAACCACGCTCACAATCGGCTCAGCTACTTTGTTTAGCAACAAATCTCGTTTTTGCCAGATCTCGTCTAGCCGCTGGAAAACCCAACTCTAATGAAATCCTAGGAGTCATCAAAAAATCAAACTTTTTGTTATATAAGAGGATATAAAAATCTTATAGATTAGAAAAAAGCCATACCTTTGCCGCCTTGATGGTTGTCCTCATCATCCAAACAGTGCAACTGCTTGTACATTTGACGATACCACAGTGACTTTTAGCTGGATCAGTCCCAGTACCAGTTAGACAACCAGCCAATTCACTCTCTGGTTCTGTGGTTAGGCTGCTGCTGGTTGGATGTAATCGATCCTCGTAGTTTTTTTCTAGACCTGTTGTTCCTGCAAAAAGTGTGTGAAAGTCAATAAATTAAGTGGCCTTTTTTAATTTCAACACCTGGGAAGCATTATTTTTTGGCTTTTAGGATAAAAAAATCAACTTTGCTCACCCAATCTAACCCTTACACCAGCCACAAGCATGGAAGAGGAAGTGGACGAGGCAGAAGCATCTCCATCCAAGGGAGATGACGAAGAAGAGGACAGAGTAGAAGAGTGCTGTTCAGGGGTCAAAGAATTAGCACCTAGATTAAGGGGTGGTTGTAGTAGCAGAAGAGACTGGTTGACCATCATAGTCAACCAACTTCACTTTCAGGTAATTTCTGCTCACCCACATTGTTTGTCAGAATTTGTAGGGTTTTGGCAAAATCTAAATTGGAATAAGTGTTTAAGTCTAATTTGTCTGAAGCTGAAAATTTAGTATACAGTTAACAATCGATACATCATCACCCCACAAGTTTATTCCCGAGTGCAAACTTTTTTTACTCGATTTTTTGAAATTTTTTTGTAAATTTTCACTATTGCTCAAAAAGGTGCAATTTTGAGATTTTTAGGACAAGAGCAATTCGCAAAAAACTTCTAAATTCGCGTTCAAAAAGTGCGGACCCTTGGCGGGAGCGAACTTGAGGGGGTGGCGGCATACTAATTTTGGCCCTAAACCACAATGAGGGGGAGGGGGATGGCGTTTTGCCTTGGTCCCCCTATTGCTTTTAATGTGGTTTTTAGGCTAAAAGTTAGGCAAGGGTAGGTCATCGTATGCTAGGATGAACTTCAACATGAGTCTAAGATATTTTCAAGTCCTTCCTAACATACACTGGCCTACCCTTGCCTCAGCCTAAAAAGTCCCCAAAAAATCGCAGGGAGACCAAGGCAAACATCCCCCCCCCCGGTTATGGAATAGAGCCCCAATTTTTTCATAAATACTCTAATAAACCATTCTCCCTGATTCAAAATCATGTTCTTGGCATTGTGTTTTGACCCACTTTTTGAAGACTGCTCTCAGGCAAGTTACCACTCATTTTGTAGTCAATTAGGTGAACTGCTAAATAGGTGGCAACTTGCTCGATAGCAGTCTTTAAAAAGTGTGTCGAACCATAACGCCGATATATTTTGTCGGGTGACGATTTCGCCTTTTTCATAATTAGTCCTGTGGCTATTTTCCCTTTTTGCTAGCATCCTCAACAATGTTTATGACAAGCAGGGCTACCAGGGGCCTATTGCAACAGTTGAAAGTTGAAAGTGTAAAGTTGAAAGTTGACAGTGAAAGTGTTGCAACACTTGAAAGTTGAAAGTGAAAGTTGAAAGTTGACAGTTGAAAGTGAAAGTTGAAAGTTGATGGTGTTGCAACAATTGAAAGTGACTCACTTTCAACTTTCACTTTCAACTTTCAACTCTTGAACACTTTCACTTTCAACTTCCATCTTTATACCATTTAAATAATATCGTCATTTTTGCAACTAATACGTCTTTACCACTCACTCCAGCTTAATTTTTTGAACTTTCATTTACAAATCTCATTTTCAACCTATCTCAAACCTTTTGCTGTTAAAGTTTCTGTACATACGTGCGAAACACCGCACAGGTTACTATCCATTCATAAAATCTCCAGCCCTATAATATTCCGATAAAAACAAAAAACGTTCCCTAAGATAAAGCTACCATCCCAGTTCTTTATTCAACTAATCATCACATCCATCACATTCAATAGAAATCTGTAAATTCGTCTTCTTCTTCAGTCAACAACGCAGCTTCATTTTTCAGTGTGCAAGGCCTTCCATCGAAGTGGACCGTTAGAGATGCCGGGAGTCCAAGTTCACTTCGCTGCTTGTAGTTGCTCATCTTCTTTGACTCTAGCTCTTCTCTGAGGCATTCTACATGTAGACGTTTTTTCTCTAGCTCCAAAGAATCCTCAAACTAAACATTAGGATTAAATTTAACCCCATGAAAAATAAGAATGGTATTATACCTGCTCTACGCGGTGGCGTTTGCGATTAAGTCCTGGAGATGGTGATTCAAAGCTTATTTTGTCAGATAGCTGTTTTGTCTTCATGTCGGCTTGAGCTATTTCTTCAATCGTCTCATGTTCACCACCATCCGCCACAGGCAGTCCTTTTAGCTCCGGTGAGTCAACGTTGAGAATGTTCTGTAGAAGTTTCTCCCACTGTAACAGAGCACGTATAACGCAAGCTACCGATAAAATAGTAATAGAACAGACCGGTTTGTACACCACAGCTTTTGCTCCTGTCTTGCCAGCCTTGTCCATCTTCTCTTTGAGGGCCTTCTTCTTTCTACCGAAGATATTGTCGCGAAGGGATTCAATTGATTTTCCTGAGAACCGCACATAACCCAGAACCACGCAGCGAGCAGCGACTTCTCGCCACAGCTTGTCTTTGGAGTCTTTGGTCACTTCACTGCCCGAGAATTTGCCAAATAGCTTATCTTTAACTGCATAAACTTCCTAAATAATCCTAGTACCATTCTTTCGATAAATAAGAAGTGAATTACTTGGAAAAACACGAGGAGTTCAGCATCAGACATCCGAGATTTGTCCTCAACTTTTGATTCAATAACCACTTCTACATCCTGAGAACAGTTTTCCATTTTTGACGTAGCCTAAAATATGCTGGTGAAAAATTGTGAAAGGTCTCAAAAATTTTCAATGAAATGGCACTCTCGATAAAATAATTTTTCGGCAAAGAAATCAACCCAAAGAAATCAACCACCACACCTAGCATAATGAAACTTTTTTATTAGCCGACAACTAGACATACCAAAATAACTAGAAGCTATCTGAGGCGATTGATTGACTTGAAGATTTGCTTCTGGTGCTGGAGGCGATGTTTTCCTTGCTGCACTGTTGGCACATCTTCTGCTCCCACCTGCGGTCGCTCACGGTCGAGTACCATACATTCATCATCCCCTTCAAAGAGATCGTCATCATTGTCTTCGGGCTTGCGAGTGTTGACAAGAAAATTTTGTAGATAGGCACAGCATTTGACGATCATAGCAGCATATACGGGATCTTTCACTCTTAAAGTCTCTTGCAGGCAACGAAACCTATTTTTCCACACACCAAAATGCTGCTCCACCGCCACACGTGTCTTTGCAAATGAGCTAAATATAGTGAATTTACAATCAGCAAAAATAAAAGAAGCAGAATAATCACTCATAGAAGTTGGAATCTTCAGGAGCACACGCGGCCTTCATTGCAAGCAACCAATCGTTTGTCGGATAGGCAGAATCTCCAAGAATTACAGCATCTTTGAACGGTCGGTATCCACTATCAAATCGCTCCTTCAGAGATGAGTTCCGGAGAACACGAGCATCATGGACAGACCCTGGCCAAGAGCACGTGAAATACAAGAACCTGAATTTTCATGTACAGACTATAAAGATTAACAAAAGAAAACCTTTTGGAGCAGTCGACGACAGCCGTGGCATTTAAGGAGTGGTTGTGGTGACGATCCACGTAGACATGCTCAAATTTTTTAGGAGCGACGACCTTGACCAAAGTTCCATCAATAGCACCACAGATGTTTGGCATACCTTTAGCACATTTCCCGAAAAAGTCTCTAGCAATTCTTCGACATCCAGCTTCTGTTGATGGCCATCCAATTTGATCATTCAGAACCTTGTTCAGCATACAGGTGACGTGTTTGATTATTCGGCAAATAGAGGCTTTATCAGGACCTGAAAGAGTACGAATATGAAAAATTCAGCAATTGCAACTTTTAATCAACTGACCCTCTGCATCTCCTAGAATGTTTAGAAGTGAATTCGATGCGTAGAATCGGAGAGCGACAAGAAGGCGATTCCATGGCGGAATGATATGTAATCCCTCTCGCTGAGTGACAATCAAAGGCCCAACCAACTGCAAGAGCTTTTCCACCTCTGACTTTGTAAACCGAAACCTATAAACATTAAGGACATATGTGTTTAAAAGTGCAAACATAGTGAGCACTAACCTTTCCTTGAACTGAGCATCGTATAAGTTGGTGTTGCTAAGTAGACTGCGGAAACGCTTCTTTTTTGTTTGCTCTAGCTCTTCTTCCTCACTGCTGCTGTCATAGATATTCATAACTGCCTAAAAGATCTGTGATTAATGAAAGCGGTCTGTAATCAATGAAACTGAGTTCGACTACTGAGGGTAAATTGAAACCAACAATGAAACGTGGGTACCACTTCGTAGGTATATTCCCTATTACTACCCAAATTTGAGAAACAGTCAAAATATCACAATTGCTCTGTAAAATCGCAAAAAATACTCAAAAATTTGAATTCTACGCAAAAAATTGCATCTAGAAATGACCAAAACCGAAAAAAAATTTTACTTTCAACTTTCACAAAAAATCGGACCACCTATTTTCACCCACCGATTTTTACCGTATACTTTCAACTTTCAACTTTACACTTTCAAGTGTTGCAACACTTTCACTTTCAACTTTCTACTTTCAACTTTCAACTTTCACAAATTTCACTTTCAACTGTTGCAACACTTTCACTTTCAACTTTCAACTTTCAACTTTCAACTTTCGACTTTCAACTTTCAACTGTTGCAATAGGCCCAGATGTATTTTTAGAACTCAATTTTTTTTGTTTTTGCAAAATTACGTCAAAAAATTTTCGTTTCGCTCCAAAATGCAAAAATTTATTTGTTTTGAATAGTCCAAATGTACTCTTTTTTGAAAAGGATGAATTTTTTTTCCTGCAATTTTGCTATAAAAGCGTTTTTCTGTCACGTTTTGCTTCTTTAGGCCACGATTTGCTTTTTTGAGCCACGATTTGGCTAAACTTAAACATGGCGAAAAAGCGAAATAGTGGCATAAAAAAGCCAAGCCGTGGCAGAAAAACACAAAACTTGGCAGAGAAAGGTTCATCCTTTTTGAAAAGTCACTTTTTCTGAAAAAAATCTGATAGCCCTGATCAAAAGCCTTAAAAGGACCGAAAAACTCCCTGACTCAATGCCAACAAATATGATTTTCAAATTTTCCTTGTATCAATTGAAAAGAAAGACCAATCAAACTTTTCCAACATTTCCACAATAAAATACAGGAGTGGAAAAGTCAGAGAATGGAATTTTACAGGAGCATCAAACGATTAAAATAAGCTGCTTGGCTGCTTTCTAAGCTAGCTTACCCTGCAAATCTCCAACCTCTTTGCTTGTTTGCTTCTCAAAAACCGCTTGTTGTTGAGTCAGAGCAGCTGGGGAGTGCTGGTGATGGTCTGGGCTGCTGCTGGTAGTTGCAAAAGTGTTGTTGTTTGCAGAGGGGGCACAGGCTTGTTGTCCCCCACTTTTTGTCAATTGATTGGAGGGTGTAGGGACAGGCAGAATTGGCTGTTTTGTGGTGGTAATAGGTTGAACATTGTTATCTCCTGCTGGATGGTAGGGCAGTTTGTTGTGCACCAGGAGGTGGATAGATCAATCAAGTCAGGCAGGTTATCTGCGGTATTTACTGCCACATTGGCATGGCCTGAAAAAGACTGGGATAAGTGGTGTCTATAAAAATAGATTTAATAAATGTTTATTATGGATTTTGAGGTCAGCAAATTTTTAACATGCAATAAAAATTATAATAGAATACAGTTGCGAACAATCGATAATGCCCGATGGCAATATTTTTCTTCTTTAATAATTTTACTCATAAAAATGTACCGTTTTCAAATAATCAAATATAAAGTTTGAAAGAAAATTTCATACTCTACAATTCTGTCAAAACCGATTTTTCAAAATGACAAGATTTTTTCAAAAAATTGCCTTTTTTAGACTTTTCACTGTTTTATAGTGCAGTCAACCTTCGATTTAACGACACCCGAAAATAAGCCGATTTGGTTGGCATTGACTAAAATTTAGTCAAAGTGAACCCCCGATTTAACGACACCCTCAGTCGTCCACAGGCGTGTCGTTAAATCGAGGGTTGACTGTACAACAATTGATAGGATTCGAATCTTAATTTTGAAGAAAAAAAATTTATATTTGGCGTCTATTGTGATTTTTCAATAACTAAGATACTAAGATACTAACTAAGATACGGAAACCCCTAAAAAACTACTGTTTTGCCTTATTTTTAGCCATTTTTAGGGGTTTCAAATTCAACCTATCCGTATCTCAGTGCAGAGTGGTTGGTTTCGAAATGTCCGCGGCAAAATCTAGATACAACGAAATCCCTGATATAACGAACATTTTTGACGCCTATTTGGCCAGTGATTACGTTAAATGACTTAAAATATACCCTCGATACAACGAACCCTCGATATAACGAACATTGTGGCCGGTCCCTCGGGTTCGTTATATCGAGGTTTGAAAATAAATAAGGAAAATGATCGTCTATTGATGTCATGTTAACTGCGTCCAAATTTGTACGCAGTTAACATGACGTATAAGCACCAAAATAATGACCCCGCAAAAATGTCCGAGGAAAAGTTTCCTATGCCCGGATTTTCGAAGAAAAATACAACAACAAAAAAAAGATTTTCAATTGGCGCAAAACCTTTTATCGGTCTATGTGGGATCTTTTGAATTGCCGAAATTTTGTCATCGTTTGGTTGTGCTAGAAACATTGTTTTGTGATCCCAAAAAAATTCTCTACTTGTCTTTTTCATTCAGATATTCTCTGCAAGAAAACAATGACGACCAAGCGCCGAAGTCATGGAAGGAACAAGAACGGACGAGGACACGTCAAGTCGATCCGATGCACCAATTGCGCTCGAAGTTGTCCCAAAGACAAGGCGATCAAGAAGTTTGTGGTCCGAAACATCGTCGAGGCTGCTGCTGTGCGTGACATGACTGATGCCTCTGTCTACGAACGTAAGTTTTTGTCTGTTAGTGAGCTTCTAGGAGAGTCTTTGTGTGCAAGGCCTTTGCAACTAATCTTCGGAGCACCAAAAAATTTGGATATCTCACGTGTTTTCTATTCTGAATATTTTGTATTCAGAATGTACATAGTGTTTGTTCTTGTATTTTGGTGCTCTTGATTTGATGCAGTGGCTACGTGTCGCTTATTATGCTTACTTGAAACACTTTCAGAATATGCTCTGCCGAAGCTGTACCACAAGTTGCATTACTGCATTTCCTGCGCCATTCACAGCAAGGTGGTCCGAAACCGTTCTCGTGAAGCTCGCAAAGATCGTAGGCCTTGGTTTTTCAACCGAAATAAGTAGCTATTCTTCTCAATTCAGGTAATCCGCCGCCGCGCTTTGGTCAGCGAAATGTGAGTGATCGTCCAGTGCGCACGGCTGATGGTGGAGCTGGTGGTGCCCCTGCTGCTCGCTGAAAGGTCGGAAGAACATCCACTGAATCTATAGTCTTCTTTGTGTTTGACCTATAGCTTTTGTTATTGTTGCTGGTGGACTCAATAAACCGTTATTTGAGTTAGGGTTAGACATATTGGTGTTCCATGACGGTTTCGTGTGTGCTAATTTACTTTTTATTAATCTTTGCAATTTTTCAAAGAAAATGTTCTGGGTTGTAGTTAATTCCGTAATTAGGGTGCGTGGACGTTTCACCTAAAATACGCAAATGCGTATTTTTGGTGAAACGTTTCACCAAAAATACGCATATGCGTATTTTGGTGAAACGTTCAAAAACAACAGGGGGACCAATGCAGTTTTTTTACGTTTTTTTCGAAAATTTTTAGATTGTGTCCGAACCATCTCAAACCACCCACAATCACCCTAAACACCGAAATCGTATTGTATCAAATCAGTATTGATACAACTTTTGGGTTTTACCTGCCTGCCTTCGCAGGCACCCTTATTCAATAGGAAGCCCTTTGGGGTACATGGTCCGGGATAAGGGCTGACCCTTTGGCGTACATGGTCCGGGATAAGGGCTGACCCTTCGAAATGCTTAAAACCTGTTTTTAAAACAATTGGCTGTGTGATAGGATGTGTGACTCATGTGATAAGCTGCGTGACTTTTGTAAAATCAATCTAAAAATTTTCGAAAAAAAACGTAAAAAAAACTGCCTTGGTCCCCCCTGTTGTTTTTGAACGTTTCACCAAAAATACGCATATGCGTATTTTCGGTGAAACGTCCCTTTACCGTAATTAGATGTACATCTGTTACTTGGATTTCGTGTTGTGTCCACATCATATTTTAATAAGAATGCGAATATTATTATTTCACTATTTAACACGGTCCGTGAGATTGGCTTCTCGGGAAGTTTGCCCCCTCCTATAAAGAAGCGGCGTTTGGCCCCCTTTACATAAAATGGGACATTTGGTTCCTCCTATCAAAATGGACGTTTGGCCTCCTCAACACGTTAGTCTGATTAGTGTTAGTATTAGTCCAAAAAACATGTTTTAAAACCCAAAAAAATATTAAAAAAATTGCTACAATTGGATGACTATTCGGTTTAGTTAGTGCATGGATTATCTAGTAGAACTGAGGTTGGGTCATAATTACTGATCTAAAGAGTTTTTTAACCTATTTTAAGGTCCGCCACTTAACATAATAAACTTTCCCGCTATCGATATAAAAATATTAAAAAACGGACCTCACACCTCGCACCTCACACCTCCATCGTAGCGAAGGTTTACCTAGATACCCTGCTATTGTTTTCAGGTCTTCAGAAAATTTTTGAAAAATGCTGTAAATGGCTAAATTGATACGTGGGGCAATTTTGGACCTATATTGTCATATAAACAAGTTTTCGACAGAATAAAATAGATCTTGGAATTTTTTTTACCAAGTTGCAAGGTACGAGGTCGAGTTGCGAGATGCGAGGTGCGAGGTCATTGTAGCCACCCTGACCTCACCACCCACCTCCATTGTAGCCACTATCTCACACCTCGCACCTCTACCTCACACCTCCATTGTAGCCAAGGCATTAACCACATCATTTTTCGATTAAATGCGAATTTTTTCCGAAACAACAGTGAGAGTTGAAAATCAGCATTTTTAATTTAGAATATTCTAAAATGCTCCAAAACAAACTAGCCAGAAGTGATTTGTAGGCAGAGTTTGGCCATTTTAATTCCAAAAATAAAGATATCCGAAACTGTATCTCAGAGGGAAAATCATTGATCCTCTGTGAAACTATGATCACACTGCTGTAAATTTGGGTGCAATCGATAGCCCTGATCCAGCTCACCATTTAAGATGTTATTCGCTATGTTGGACTACAAATATACGAGAGAACCATCTGAAAGAAGTCAGAGTCTCATGATATGGAATATCACGTTTCCGCAAATTTGAAATGGCTCAAATAGAAATGTACCACCAAATGTGAGAATTTGGCCGCCTTTTTTATTTTTTTGGCCGCCTTTTTTGAATTTCAAATTAAAAAATAGAAATTGGCCGCCTTTTTTAAAAAATTGGCCGCCTTTTTTTTCTTGTCAATTCCTGTTTTTCAAATTTTAGCTTCAATTTGATGGTAATTTTGCTCTTTATGATAGCAAAAATAAAAGCGCAGAATCTGGGCTACGTACTGGTATAAAAAAGGGTGAACTTATAGGAAAAAGTTAGAAAAATATAATCAAAAACACCTAGAGGGCTATTTCGGCCTCTATCTCCTAAATGGTTTTTGTGTAATTTGAACGTTTTTTGAATTACAGCTTTTACAAGTTGGTACTATCTCTTTCTATAATAGCAAATACGAAAGCCCAGAACTTTGGCTACTCACTAATTTGAAAAAGTGTCAACTTGTAAGGTAAATTCAAAAATTACACAAAAACCATTCAGCAGGTAGCAGAAATAACCATCTAGGTGTTTTTGATTACATTTTCTAATTTTTTTCCTATAATTTCACGATTTTTTCATACCAATATGCAGCCCAGATTCTGGGCTTTCATTTTTGCCATCATTAAGAGCAAAGTTACCATCAAATTAGAGCTAAAATTTGAAAAACAGGAATTGACAAGAAAAAAAGGCGGCCAATTTTTAAAAAAAGGCGGCCAATTTCTATTTTTTAATTTGAAATTCAAAAAAGGCGGCCAAAAAAATAAAAAGGCGGCCAAATTCTCACATTTGGTGGTACATTTCTCATACAGCCATTTGAAATTGCCTGAATTTCCTCACTTGCGACTAAAATAAAAAAAAAATAAAAAAAAAGAACTCATTTGACCGTCGTGTTTAGCGTAAAATTCTGAGTTAGAATCGACAGAAATCACAACTAACCGTTCTCGTGTTGAAAACTAGTCAAAAAACTTTAGAGATCTAGATGAGAATGCATGTTCGGTAAATAACTGCTGGTGTCTGCCTTTTCTATGCGCAAATTTTTATCTATGATAGTTGCAGTCGATAGTCTTGATCAAATTCGAGTTTATAATATAAGTGGGAGGCGCGAACGCCGTCCCACACACGCAAAAATTTAGCTGTTGGCCTACCCCAGTTTGGAGCCGCCATACAGGTCAGCCTGCGCCTCAAGTGCAATGGGCAAGGCTCACCATAGAGCCGAGGTCTTGGTGATCACCTCGAACTCCAGCCAGGTAAGTTTATGAGCCATTGCCACATGGCATATATGACTTAAATGGGTCTAGAAAAGGATGGGATTGGGGTACTCACAGACAACTAGACAATCGGCACTATCTTTGAAATTTGAAGGCATTTAATGCTTTTCTCTTTTCATATCTTAGACGATATTTGTCTAATTGTCTGTCAGTACCCCAATCTTATCAGTTTGCAGACCTACCGTATATTCTCTATTAAACCACCATGGGATTATTTTTCAACCCTCGAAAAATCCGAAAATTTTCAATCAAAAATGGCCTAAACTCTGAAATCCTAATCAAAGAAATGGGCTGGGGGATTATTAGGAGTGGGGATTAATAGAGAATATACGGTATCTAAGGTATATATGTCATGTGCCAATGGCTCATTTTTACTTATTTAAAAATTATGTTTAAATGACTTCTAAGTAACTTTTATGTGCTTAAAACGATAAGCAAGTTATTTTGTGACACTTTCCCACATAAAAATTGATTTTTTGACAGAATTTTTTTTGACTAAAATATGGCTTTTTGTAGAATAATAACAAGTTTTTTTTGGTGTGATTAGCAAGACTCTCAAAAAAAAAATCAGAAAATGTTTTGACCATATTTTAGTGGCCGCCGGCGGTCCACCGAAAAAAATTGGCAGTTTTGATGCCCGGCGACGAAATTTAGAAAATGCCGGCGGCGAAGGCTGCGACCCTTTTTATCTTTTCGGGGAACGCGTAAGTATGGTTTTGACGTTCAACTTTGGGTGTACCGAAGAATTTAAAAAATATTTGCTAAACGGCACATTTGCTAAAAAAACTTTTTGCTAAAAAATTTTTTTGCTAAAGGCACATTTGCTAAATTTCTTTTGCTAAAGTCACATTTGCTAAAAAAATTTTTGCTAAAGGCATATTTACTAAAATTTCTTTTGTTAACGCGGTTTTGTGGTTCTTATTGCGTCAAAGACACTATCATTCCAACTTTTTTCCTCTTTTTACCTTTTTCTTCAAGTTTTGGTGGTTTTTTAAATTTTTAAGTTTTTTTTCGAAATTTTTCAAATTGCGTCTGAATCATCCAAATTTTTTAGGCCATCCATGATTTACCTCATACCATCCCAAACTGCTGAAACCACTTCGAGAAAACCCCAGGACCATGAATCGAGGTCTTCTACTAGGGACTGATTGCACCCAGAGGGGTTTGATCCAGCAACCTTGATAATGAGTATGTGGACCTCTACGCTACTCAAACACTCAAAATTATAATAAAAATAAGGTATGCGCCCATGTGGATTCGAACCATCAACGTCTGCATCAAGCCTTAGAATCGCTCAGAACTTCATCCAGGGTGACCAGGTAAAACCAAGTGGATCAAAATTTTGGTAAAGGGACGTTTCGTCCTTTTTTTCAAATGAAAAAAAAGGACGAACGTTTCGTTGAGACTGAAAAATTAAGCCCCGCAAAATTTTTCGAAATGCACGAATTTGAAAAGTGTAGACCGATTCGTGTGTGAGCCGATTCGGTGTGGATCAATTCGATTAACGCCCCAGGATACCACTACATGAGTACCACCAACGAAGTAGCACCACCCAGGAAGAGCTACTTTGAGCTGCCTGAGGACCATTACCTGAGTACCAACACCTGGGTTTCCCGGTGGCTCGAAGTGTTTGGGTAGTTTAGTAAAAAACAAACACTTTGCTGGCACCGGGACAAGAGGAGTGACCACACCCTTTATTCCCACAACTACCAACAGGACTACCAGAAGACAAAACGGACAACGAAGATCCTACAATAGATTCTAGGCGAGTCATTCGCTTCTTGGCTTCTTCCACTTCCTTGAGGCCACAGTGCAGGTAGAACTCGGCCAGATCCACGCAGGCAGTCGCTTCATTGCTGATCTTCTTGAGACGGGTCATTTCCACTCGGCTTCTTTGGTAGAGCTGCTGCAGGGACAGAGACGGGTAGGCGGCCACTTCCACTTGAGCCCAGGCCAGTCGCGGAGACGAGGTCCCTTTTCATTGCTTCTAGCATCCGTTGCGCAGTTTGATTGGGAGCGTGCTGCTGGGCCACAGAGATCGGCAGGCGAGTCACAGATGACAGGGAGCGGAGCTGACTTGACCATCACAGGAGGAGCTTTGGCTTCGGCAATACCACGGAGCTGCAGCTTGGCTATGAAGTCTTCTGCTTGCTTCTGGTCCACTTCGGCTTGCACTTCCATCGACGGGTCGCTAGCTTTGGTCCTTTCGCACTTCAATCCCTTTCGGTCAACACACCCCTTCACACCCAACGTTTCGGTCCCATTCACACCTGCTAGACGGTCCACACCCACACCACACAAACCCTTTTCGGTACTTCCCACACGACCAACGGCACTTCCGGGTTGACGAACCCTTCCATGCCTCGGGCACTACCAGCCAACTTCTCTGCTTCGGTAAATGAGGAAAGGCACTAACCTGCTTACCGTGTTCATCGTCGTGTTCCATCTTCATCGAGTCGGCCATTCCCTTGATCTTTTCCAAAAGCGCATTCCACTGGGCACTGGCCATTTCCTCAGTCCCTTGCAGGTTTGCATCCCCCAGAATGATCTCGAGCCCGTCTCGGATTTCCAAAATTGGCCTAGCACCATTTTACCAGTGTCAAACCATCTTCAGCATGATCGAATTAGTGCAGAAAAATCGTTTTGGAACTCGAAAACGCGAAAAAAAATTCGATCCAAGTGGACGACCACTTGGTTTGGTCACACTGGATGAAGTTCTTAGCGATCCTGAGGGTTGATATAGAGGTTGCTGGTTCGAATCCACCTGGGCGCATACCTTTTTTACCATAATTTTAGATATAGAAAGACAAGCGTTTGACTTGGTCACAGGTTCGGTTCCAAGTACCTCCATTTCCTAAACACCCTACGGTCATATTTGTGACACAAAAGAGACCAGAAAAGGCCTTTATCAAAAATTTCATTAGCAAATTGCCTTTAGCAAAAAAAATTTAGCAAATGTGACTTTAGCAAAAGAAATTTTAGCAAATGTGACTTTAGCAAAATTTTTTTTAGCAAATGTGCCTTTAGCAAATATGTCTTTAGCAAATTTTTTTTAGCAAAGTTTTTTTTAGCAAATGTGCCGTTTAGCAAATATTTTTTAAATTCTTCGGTACACCCTCAACTTTTATTCGCTAGAAAAAACTGAACTTTTTTTATTGTGTACTTTTTTTATTAAAAATATTTTACCTGCATTATTATTACCAGCTGGGTTGCCCTGTAGGGAGTATTTGGCATCTGAATCTCCAGATCCAAAACCTGTATCAATGCTTTGTTCCGACGACTCGTTTCTGGCGCTCTAAACCCAGAACAAACATAAAAATAACTGAACCAAGTCAAAAGACTAGCAAAAAAACTCACAAACAATTGGTTTCTAGTGGGTTGCTGGATTGTGGACTCGTCGTCTGTGGTCGGGTATTGGTAGCAGAAATTCTCTGAATGTTTTCACTTTTAATTTCATCTACAGGGTGGTCCAAGAACTTCCCTGTTTTTGAAACGGCCATAACTTTTTCCTGAAGGCGAATTTTGAGATGTGGTTTTTATTCGCTTTTTCTTGACGGGAATTTGACGGGAAAAATAGCAGGTTGGTTTGAAAAAGTCAGCACTGAGGTCTAAACACCTGTAAAGTCATTTTGACAAGTTGACCAGCGTTTTCATCACTTTAAGTGGTCGAAACTTAAATTTAAGGGTTAGTGCTTAGAGAGAGGAAGCCATTTAGGTTTGAAAAAGGGGCCTCCATGACGAGGTACATAAGCGTGTAGTGTTGGGAGGAGACCCAATGTTCTGGTCTAGTTAAAGAAGTAAGTTTATTTGGCATAAAAGTCGAACCCAGTCGACACAACATATACAGATCACAAGGGCTGGTTCGGAGCCCGGCCAAACGTCGGCGGTGGGGTAAGTGCCGGTGATAGGCTCAAAGCCTATTGCCATCCTTACCCAACCTCCCCAACTGACTGCTAGGCTTCGAACGGCCCTTTTATACCAATTGGGGGGTTGGCCTAGTGTGCCTCTCACTAGAGCCCCGCCTCTATCACCCCTGGGAGACACACTACAAGCGTTTGTGTTTTTTGGCCCAAAATGGTGTTGCAGGTTCGATCCCACATGGTGGCATGCTATTTATTTTGGCTTGTTTAACCAGTTTCAGAGGTAATTAGACTTTTGTAACGCGAGATTCGGAATCAGCGACCTAAATTACTCCAGAAGTGGCCAAACAAGCCAAAATAAATAGCATGTCACCACGTGGGATCGAACCGGCAACATTATTTTGGGCCAAAAACGTAAGCAAGTGAGTGCGCGGATCTCTAACTCTCAACTTCTCAAAATGACCTCATAAGCATAGTTGCACGGGCGCCGGTGTGCGGCCGGCAAATTTTTCAAAAAAAGGGCGCCGGCGCTTGGCGCCACCTTTTGGCGAATTCTTTTCCATAGTTGGATCGCCGCCGCCGCCTGGCGGCACCGCCGCCGCCGCCGCCGGCGGTGCAGCCAGGCGGCGGCGGCAAAATATGAGGTGCCGCCGGCGGCTGAAAATGAGGTCGGCGGCGGCGGTGGCGGTGCGGCGGAGTAATTAGGCGGCGGTGGCGGCGGCGGCGGTAGCAGCGATGCTTTTCTTGGTACCTGTAATTAGAGTTGTAGAAATTCCCGGAAATATAGAAAACCCGGGAATATTCCTGGCAACACTGGGAATATTCCCGGGAATATTCCTAATATAGGGAAAATACCGGGAAACCCGGAATATTCCCAATGTTCCGGGAATATTCCCATTGTACAACCCTACCTGTAATCCATGAGACTTCTGGAGTCTAGAATTGAGGTGAAAAGCAAATTGGTTTTGTACATTTTACTGTACAGCCTGACTTTTTAGGCATATACTTCGATTTCTCAAATGGCATTTGAGATTTTAGCAACGCCAGCTACAAGTGCAAGAGTGGAAAGACTATTCAGTATCATGGCTATGTTCTCTTCAGGAAGATGGACTCTAACAGGAACAATTTTACAAAGTACAAAAACAATGCTTGTTTTATATGGTCATCTTATGGAAATATGATAAAATGACATAATTTAGAATTTTAGAAGTTTGGTTTTTCAGAGGCGTCCAACTATGTTCTTTTCAGTTATCATTTTTTCAATTGCATTTAAATGATTGATGCATAATTTCATTTTTTCTCGGTATTCCCAATAAATTCGGGATTTTTTTTTGCAAAAAACATTTTTTGAAATATTAATGTACTACTTCGGCTCCCGGCGCCAAGAAATGACGTGCGCCGGTGTCCGGCGCCCTTAACAAAGACGGAGCCCACTGGCGCCGGTGTCGATTTTGAAAAAGGCCGGCGCTCGGCGCCGAATTTTTTCCGTGCAACTATGCTCACAAGTGTTTGGACCCAAATGCTGACTTTTTTAAACCACTCCTGCTATTTTTCACACAAAAACGAAAATTTCCGTCAACGAAAAGCGAATAAAATAACCACAGCTCGAAATTCGCCTTTAAAAAAAAGTTATTATGGCCGTTTCAAAAGCAAAGCATTTAAAAAAGCTAAAAAGTTGGTCTTTACCATTACTATTGGTAGATTGGGACTTGAATGCATTGTTAGCAATTGTCAATGGCGCTTCCTCCTCCTCTTCCACCGAAGTGTCATCCAGCACACGTCCCAGTTTGGGTTTGTAAGGGTTATCTATTTGCGTATTGCTGGTATTTGGATATTGCTGTTATTGGCGGAACTGGCAGCCATGCCTTTGGGCTTCAACACCAACTGACTTCCTATTCTGGCGCAGAGTTGCGCCATATTTAGAGCAGGTTCTTCTTGCATTGCTGGCTTCTGGTCTATTGTACATTGACTTGGCTTAGGAGCCATGAATATATGCCTGCTGACGGCCTGACTCTCAGGCACTTGCACAAATATATCTTTTATGATGTCTTCTGAGGCACGGCTGCAAAAAATTGTGTGAATTTCAGTATGGACTAATTTTTATTGGCCGGACAATGTTGACAATCTTCCGGATTTTTTAAATTTGCCCTTAAAAACTGAAATTTCCCGGCTTTTTTTGAAACAATATATGAACTTTGCAGCAAAAAGTCAAATTCGGTTTTGCTCCTTTCTCCTTAACTTTCCCGACTATTTGAAAAGAAAGTTAGGGAGAACAGGGCAAAACCAAAATTTGTTGCAAAATTAAGACTTTCTGCTGCAAAAGTTCTGAGAAAATCCAAGAAATTTCTAAAAAAAATTAGACATTTCATTTTTTTAGTGCAAATTAAAAAAAGCCGGAAAATTGATTTGAAACACCAGGAGATTTCAAAGATTAGTCGGGACTAGGGATGAAATTTTGGCTAGACTTTACTTGCTCCCCCCTCCTCCACGGCTGACCCACTTTCGAGGTGAATTTTCAAAAACCGATTGCATATTCGTGTTTCTCGACCCGGATTTTTACGGGAAATGATCATCAGATTCTGTGAAAGTGAAAAAAAATTTTGGGATTTGCCTTGGTCCCCCAAGGTAAAATTTTAAAAAAAATTAAAAAAATTATATATTTTTTAAATTGGCGCCTTTCGAATTTTAAAGGGATTAATGGCTGTATTGGGAGCAGTGTTGTCAAAAGTCATAGGCATAAAGTCATAGTCATAGCTATGACTGACATAGTGAAAAGCATAGTCATAATCATAATCATAAGCAGAAGTTTTCAAAGTCATAATCATAATCATAATGATTATGACTATGACTTTGAAAAATTCTGCTTATGATTATGATTATGACTTTGAAAAATTCCGCTTATGATTATGATTATGACTTTGAAAAATTCTGCTTATGATTATGACTCTGATTATGACTTTCATTATGCCTATGACTTTGACATTGAAAAATTCTGCTTATGAGTGTGACTATGACTTTCATTTTCCTTATGACTCGCACTATACCTATAGTTTTACTTATGGCTTTGACTTTATTATGACTGTGATTTTGAGTATGACTTTCATTTTCATTATGACTGTGGCACTGCATAGGCTTTCTTTATTTAACAATCGTGTATTTGTAGGCTCTTCTTCAAATAGAATGTAGCTTATGAATAGCTTATGAAATATAGGATCTTAACAAAGCAACTGGGAAAACTCTCATGGCTCCAAGCAATACAAGATGGGCTTCGTACATCTTAGTCATTAAAAGCTTTCTGGAAGTCAATGAAGCCGCAGCAGCCATATCTGAGATCAAAGGTTGGATTTTCCTAGCAAAAAAGAAGTCGAGGTCAGAGTTTTTTAAAGAGGGGTGGGTGAGTAGATCCAAATTTTTATTTTCCAGTTTCTACAGCTAGTCTACAAGCTGTCTAAAGTTTTCGTGGATGTTTTGATCAGAGTACAAGGAGAAAAATATGTAACTATCTCAAGATGCTACACTTACATAGAGGCTATCAAACGAGGACTTGAGAAATCAAAGGTAGGCTAGTGAATCTGTTCTACAACCATCTGATCTTTGATCTATCAGGCTCTTCCGAAGACAAAAGATATGTCGAAAACACTTGAACTGCTTCTGACTAGGCGTTTCCGATGGATGTTTGATGTGGACGCAATAGACTTCGACCCTATCTATGTGATGGCTGCTGCTTTTGATCCGAACACAGTGCAACATTTGAGCAAGGAACAGCTCGAGCTGGCGATAAATTCAGTTCAACCCTTTGTAAGATTTTAGAGTGTTTTAAGGCGTTTTTATGTACACTGTCCATTTAGGTGACTTGGCAAGCAGAGTTGCAAGAGAATAACCTTATTACTGCAGAGCCGATGTCAGAGCTTGATCTTCTGTTGAGTGAAATCGCAGATTAACAGCTAAAGAAAAGGCAGAAAGAAGAAGGCACATATTCAGGAGCTAAATCTTGGTTGAAGAGTATATTGACACGAGGGATGGCAGCAAGAGCTTCGTGTGCGACTCCAATTGATCCTTTGAAGTACTGGTCAAACATGCTGTGCACGGTTAGTTTCATTTAAAGTGTTCATCTCGTTTTTTAATGTGTCATTTTATTCGTGCTCAGGAGTATCGATCAGTTGCTGTGTTAGCTTTGGAAGTTCTGTCTGTGCCGGCTACAAGCGCACCTATTGAACGAGTGCTTTCTCTGGCAGGGCTAGCAACAAGAAATCAGCGTAACCGAACAATGATTGATCTTCTCAATGCTCAACTGATAGTCTATTGCAATCAGCTGGATGAAAATATCTGAAAACAGAACACCGTTTTGTGTCATAATTTGCAGCTGTTAAAAATTGTTCTTTGTTTGGTCAATAAAACTTGTAATGGAAGTTATTTAAGGGGTTCATTATGTGAAATGAGCAGAATTGCGGACTGTGTTCTGCAAAAAAAAATATAAATTTAAAAAGGCAGCGTTTACTAAATGTCATAAAGACAAAACGATTAAGATGGTTTAGGTACGATCTAGGTGACTTGGGTGTCCTCCAGGTGGTTTGGATGAGATTGAAGTGGTTGGGTTCAATTCAGATTGTTTTGCTAATATTCAAATGGTTCGGGTGCCATTAGAGTAATTTGGGTACAATAAAGATGGTTTAAGTACCTACTAGGACAGCAAAAAAGAGAACATAGTAAATTTGATGCACAAAGATGTGAATAATAAAAATAAAAGTCATAGTCACACTCATAAGCAGAATTTTTCAATGTCAAAGTCATAGGCATAATGAAAGTCATAATCAGAGTCATAATCATAAGCAGAATTTTTCAAAGTCATAATCATAATCATAAGCAGAATTTTTCAAAGTCATAATCATAATCATAAGCAGAATTTTTCAAAGTCACAGTCATAAACATAATGATTATGACTATGACTTTGAAAAATTCTGCTTATGATTATGATTATGACTTTGATCCCTATTATGCCTATGACTTTGTCGTTATGCCTATGACTTTTGACAACACTGATTGGAGGGGAAGGGAATAAAAGGGCCACTAATCACACATGGCCCCTAACAAGAAGATGTTGAACATATTTTTGAATACTGGGGCCTACCGCATAAATAAACTCTGGTATGCATGCTTTTTCATGCATCCAGAGTCACTTTCGAGTGATTTGTGTCTAAGGTATGTGGGTGTGCGCATCTCAACCCCAAGCAACCAAGCCCCCTGCGCGCCCGAAGGGGGCGCAGGGGCTTGGTTGGTTAGAGATGCGCGCACTCACTTACCTTAGACATGATTCCGAGAAGTACTCTTGATCAAAAAATGCGTATAGAGTCTCTTTTTGCCACGACCCAGTTGAAAAACATGGTGAGGCAGTCGAAGAATACATATATTTATACTTTCTATTGTTCTGCCATAAAGGTGGCCCCCTTTTATTCCCTTCCCCTCCCAATACAGCCCTTATACGGCCATAGAATACTGAATTTTGGCCATAGATCTGTGTTGGCCATAGATTACTGAATTTTGGCCATAGAATATTTAATTTTGGCCATAGATTACTGAAAATTGGCCATAAAATACTGAAAAATGACCATACATTTCTGAAAATTGGCCATAGATCTCTGAATTTTAACCATACTCGCTCGAAATTATGTTTCAACCACTTTTTAATATGCTCTTGGACCTGAAACATCCTGAAAAGATGTTTCACGCGTGTCGATGACACTTTTCCGAGAAAAAAATTTCTGTAATTATACCGACCATTGGTCGCTCAGGGAAAAAAGTCAAATTTCGGTCAAAAAAAGTTCTCGGAAAATTGTCATCGACACGCTTAAAACATCTTTTCAGGATGTTTCAGGTCCAAGAGCATCTTAAAAGTGGTTCAAACATAATTTCGAGCGAGTATGGTTAAAATTCAGAGATCTATGGCCAATTTTCAGAAATCTATGGCCATTTTTCAGTACTCTATGGCCAAAATTCAGTAATCTATGGCCAAAAAGTCTATGGCCAAAATTAAATATTCTATGGCCGAAATTCAGTATTCTATGGCCAATTTTAAGTATAACCCCCTTAATCCCTTTAAAATTCGAAAGGCGCCAATTTAAAAAATATTTTTTTTTCAAATTTTTTCTAAAATTTTACCTTGGTGGACCAAGGCAAATCCCAAAAAAATTTTTCACTTTCACAGAATCTGATGATCATTTCCCGCAACAATCCGGGTCGAGAAACACGAATCTGCAATCAGTTTTTAAAAATTCACCTCGAAAGTGGGTCAGCCATGGGGGACCCAGTAAAGTGTTACCGAAAATTTTCATCTATTTTTCATGATGATAGGCAAAATTTAAGGGAAAAAAGCAGCACTAAATTCGCCTATTTTAGGCTACCCCTAAATTAGGTGACCCACCTAAAATAGGCCACCCGTTTAATTTAGGTGGCTCTTATTAAATTAAAATTAAAAGCCAGAGGCGGGACCGACCCACCAAATTTTTGGAAAGTGACCCATAAACAGGTTTTAAGCTACTTTTTCTGCTTAATACGATACAAGAAACATTTCTAAACAAATTTCGGTCAAAAAACCAATTTTTTTCAAAAAATTTTGACTAAAACTCATGAAGGCCAGTTGGTCTTTTTAAATAATTTTGTGGGTATTTTCGACTTAATTTTGGTCAGATATAAGAAAAAGTGATAATTTTTGAATATTTTTTACTATTGAAGGCATTCCGCATACAGAAACTGTGATATAAACACGCATTTGTAACAGCCAGTGCCATTTAGCTTATAAGCACCAGGTGACTTGGTCCCCCTGGTGTGTATTTTAGGCTTAGGCAAGGATAGGCCAGCGTATGTTAGGACGGACTAAAACGTGCTTTTCTTACTTTTTGAAATTGGAAAACATTTTTGAGCCCCTCCTAACTTATGCTGGCCTACACTTGCCTGAGCCTAATCTAAAAATGTGAAAATAATTGAAAAATGACCCTAAAATAGCCTAAAAAGGCTATCTGGCCTTCATGAATTGAAGTAAAAAAATTTCGAATTTTTTTATTTGTTAATCGGAAACTGTTTAGAAACCTTTCTTGTATCGCATTAAGCAGAAAAAAGTAGCTTAGGACCTGTTTATGGGTCACTTTAGTCACTTTAGTTTAAACGAGATAAGTACCGCCTTCCAGTGTGACCATGATTAGTAGCGACAGCTAGTCGCGCTCTAAAAATCGCCCTGCCAGATTTTCAAATTTTGATCGTGAAAATGTTTTTTAAAAAATTTCCCTTGGCGCTCCTGTGGCTTCTAATTTTAATTTTGAAAGAATTAGCTAAATTAGGCGCGTTACCTAATTTAGGGGATGCAGGGTAGCTTTTTTCCTCTTAATCACCTTCAAGTCAATTGCTTATTGCCTTTAAAGGGCCATTACCGTCTCCGACAACGGTTGTCCCCCGCCAATTCAAAAAAATTCTGACTCTACGGAGTATACCCCCCCCCTCCAATGAAAATTTTTTGAATTTGTCAGAACACCATTTTGACCGTTTTAAAGCATCTCCTACATAATAAACGAGATTAAAAACGGTGTCTTCACTTATTTTTCTTCATAAAATGTCAATTTTCAGAAAAAAACAGGGTAAATGACTATTTTTAAGATATTCTACCCTGTTTTGGTAACTGGAGCCAGGCAAAAAGAGTCTCTATATGCATTTTATGATCAGAGTACTTATTGGAATCATGACTTAGGTAAGTGAGTGCCCATCAAACCCCTGCGCCCACGAAGGGGCGGTGATACAGTGGTTCCGCCAAATTTCCACCTTTTCGCCACTAGTGAGGCACCATTCTGCCACCCCTATTTCCCTACCAGCCAATGGCTCCCAGGTGGTTCATCACTGTCTGAATTGTGGTCTACCACTGGATTTAGATTATCTGTGATACGGTGAAAAAAAGCGACTCCGAAAAAAGACGAGAGAGCAAAAATAGTAGAAAACACACACAGCCGCACAAAAAATAAGGGCAAAGCTTCTTTGCAGCTGAAAAGCTTCTTTTCGCCGCTGACCGTAAGAAAGAATATTTCTCGGGGGTTTTTCGATCGTAAATTTTTCATTTCCACATCAGCGTGTAGCCTGGAATTTCAAGTTTCTAATGAATCATCAACTGACTCGATGAAGTTATGACAAATTGAGAAATACCTGTTCTTATGGGATAACTCCTGTTTTCTAAGAACGAATATTTCTCGAACTTTTTATATTTTCATCGAGTCAGCTGATCGCTCATTAGAAACTTGAGATTACAGGTTACATGCTCATGTGAAAATAAAAATTTTACGATCATAAAAACACCGAGAAATACTTTTTTGTACGATTAGCGGCAAAAAAGCTTTGCCAAAAAAATAATAATGAAATTAAATTTAAAAAGCTTGGCGTTTTTGTTAAAACGTTTGGTGGTTTTTGTGGCATTTATCATGCCGACTGCCAAACGACTACGCACTGCGTAGTACGCAGTGCGTAGGGTGCGTAGTACGCACCCTTTTTCCTCCTTTTTTCAAAATTCTGTTTTTACAGATCGATTTTTTTTGCTAAATTCTTTTTCAATTTCGATTAGTGCTGCTAGCGAATTTACAATGTCTTTTTAATATCTGACGCAAGCTTGTACAGTCAATTCTCGATATAACGCGACCCTCGGGACCGTAAAAAGGTCGCGGTATATCAAGCGTCGCGTTATATCGAAGGTAATTTGACTGATTTCCTTTTGCTGGGATCATTTGAAGGGTCGTGTTATATCGGGGTCGCGTTATATCGCGACTCGACTGTACCACCTTTTTTTACGGAAAAATATTTCACGCTCATACAAGTTTTACTATAAAATCAGATTATAGGTAGTTGTTCGCTTGTTGGAGCTATAAGAAACTTAGATCTTTTTTGCTTGATTGAAATATAGGGTTGTCGAGTATTCGAGATCATCGAGTACTCGACACGAGTCAATGCTCAAAATTCGAAATTTTGAGCACTCGACTCGATACTTCAAAAATTTCGAATAATGCTCTAAATTAAAATTTCGTGTACTTGACAGCAATATTAAAAAAAATTAAAAGTTTTTTGAGAGTTTTGTTTTTAGATCCTTAACTACAGAAAGATGCCATCCAAAAACATTCTGGCGGCTGATGCGTATGTGTTTACCCTACGTGATTGTATAACCGCTAAATTCCTCATATTTAGGTCAACTTTGATGTTTGGAGTGAAGATGGTGTTCCCAGTCCTACAAAGTGTGGCCGTCTTGCTTGGCGAATTGCTCTGGGCTTCCGATTTTTTGTGTGGATCAGCTGCTGCAGCTCTATGTGGATTCTGGCAAGCTACGGCCAAGGTGACGAAATCGATGCAATCCGCTCAGTCGCTATTTTTTCAATTTCGTTCTTCTGCTCGATTATCACGCCACATCTTCCCGCTTGGGTCAGTTTCATCCTTTTTTTTTAACTTTTTGTGACAATGAAACTGTTCAGTTTGCTGCGCTTTTTGGTGGACAGGTAATATTCCCTTCTTTGATCAAATAGGCAGAAATAAATAAAAAATTTTGACGTCTCAGTTTTTTTGATGGAGTGTCACTTTAGTCACTTTAGTTTAAACGAGATAAGTACCGCCTTCCAGTGTGACCATGATTAGTAGCGACAGCTAGTCGCGCTCTAAAAATCGCCCTGCCAGATTTTCAAATTTTGATCGTGAAAATGTTTTTTAAAAAATTTCCCTTGGCGCTCCTGTGGCTTCTAATTTTAATTTTGAAAGAATTAGCTAAATTAGGCGCGTTACCTAATTTAGGGGATGCAGGGTAGCTTTTTTCCTCTTAATCACCTTCAAGTCAATTGCTTATTGCCTTTAAAGGCCATTACCGTCTCCGACAACGGTTGTCCCCCGCCAATTCAAAAAAAATTCTGACTCTACCGGAGTATACCCCCCCCCCCTCCAATGAAAATTTTTTGAATTTGTCAGAACACCATTTTGACCGTTTTAAAGCATCTCCTACATAATAAACGAGATTAAAAACGGTGTCTTCACTTATTTTTCTTCATAAAATGTCAATTTTCAGAAAAAAACAGGGTAAATGACTATTTTTAAGATATTCTACCCTGTTTTGGTAACTGGAGCCAGGCAAAAAGAGTCTCTATATGCATTTTATGATCAGGAGTACTTATTGGAATCATGACTTAGGTAAGTGAGTGCCCATCAACCCCCTGCGCCCACGAAGGGGCGGTGATACAGTGGTTCCGCCAAATTTCCACCTTTTCGCCACTAGTGAGGCACCATTCTGCCACCCCTATTTCCCTACCAGCCAATGGCTCCAGGTGGTTCATCACTGTCTGAATTGTGGTCTACCACTGGATTTAGATTATCTGTGATACGGTGAAAAAAAGCGACTCCGAAAAAAGACGAGAGAGCAAAAATAGTAGAAAACACACACAGCCGCACAAAAAATAAGGGCAAAGCTTCTTTGCAGCTGAAAAGCTTCTTTTCGCCGCTGACCGTAAGAAAGAATATTTCTCGGGGGTTTTTCGATCGTAAATTTTTCATTTCCACATCAGCGTGTAGCCTGGAATTTCAAGTTTCTAATGAATCATCAACTGACTCGATGAAGTTATGACAAATTTGAGAAATACCTGTTCTTATGGGATAACTCCTGTTTTCTAAGAACGAATATTTCTCGAACTTTTTATATTTTCATCGAGTCAGCTGATCGCTCATTAGAAACTTGAGATTACAGGTTACATGCTCATGTGAAAATAAAAATTTTACGATCATAAAAACACCGAGAAATACTTTTTTGTACGATTAGCGGCAAAAAGCTTTGCCAAAAAAATAATAATGAAATTAAATTTAAAAAGCTTGGCGTTTTGTTTAAAACGTTTGGTGGTTTTTGTGGCATTTATCATGCCGACTGCCAAACGACTACGCACTGCGTAGTACGCAGTGCGTAGGGTGCGTAGTACGCACCCTTTTTCCTCCTTTTTTCAAAAATTCTGTTTTTACAGATCGATTTTTTTTGCTAAATTCTTTTTCAATTTCGATTAGTGCTGCTAGCGAATTTACAATGTCTTTTTAATATCTGACGCAAGCTTGTACAGTCAATTCTCGATATAACGCGACCCCTCGGGACCGTAAAAAGGTCGCGGTATATCAAGCGTCGCGTTATATCGAAGGTAAATTTGACTGATTTCCTTTTGCTGGGATCATTTGAAGGGTCGTGTTATATCGGGGTCGCGTTATATCGCGACTCGACTGTACCACCTTTTTTTACGGAAAAATATTTCACGCTCATACAAGTTTTACTATAAAATCAGATTATAGGTAGTTGTTCGCTTGTTGGAGCTATAAGAAACTTAGATCTTTTTTGCTTGATTGAAATATAGGGTTGTCGAGTATTCGAGATCATCGAGTACTCGACACGAGTCAATGCTCAAAATTCGAAATTTTGAGCACTCGACTCGATACTTCAAAAATTTCGAATAATGCTCTAAATTAAAATTTCGTGTACTTGACAGCAATATTAAAAAAATTAAAAGTTTTTTTGAGAGTTTTGTTTTTAGATCCTTAACTACAGAAAGATGCCATCCAAAAACATTCTGGCGGCTGATGCGTATGTGTTTACCCTACGTGATTGTATAACCGCTAAATTCCTCATATTTAGGTCAACTTTGATGTTTGGAGTGAAGATGGTGTTCCCAGTCCTACAAAGTGTGGCCGTCTTGCTTGGCGAATTGCTCTGGGGCTTCCGATTTTTTGTGTGGATCAGCTGCTGCAGCTCTATGTGGATTCTGGCAAGCTACGGCCAAGGTGACGAAATCGATGCAATCCGCTCAGTCGCTATTTTTTCAATTTCGTTCTTCTGCTCGATTATCACGCCACATCTTCCCGCTTGGGTCAGTTTCATCCTTTTTTTTTAACTTTTTGTGACAATGAAACTGTTCAGTTTGCTGCGCTTTTTGGTGGACAGGTAATATTCCCTTCTTTGATCAAATAGGCAGAAATAAATAAAAAATTTTGACGTCTCAGTTTTTTTGATGGAGTGTCAAACTTATTTGATGCAATCTTGTAGCGGATTATCAATTGATGTTTGCAGTGGACATTCGTCGACATATTTTTAGTCTGCAAAGTCTTATTTATCAGCTATTTGAATATTTGTAATGATGGCACATGTATTACCGACGGAGGTCATTCATGAAATGATCCAATTTTTTTGGTACTAAGCAGTGTAAAGAGATGCTCACTGTTTCCACCACTCTCTCCAGCTTATCTTCTGCAGCCCTCTTAAAACTGCGTAAAAAAGTGGGTTTGCTCCTACGAAAATCATAACTAGAATAAATCAGAATTGAATAAACTTTACTAGTGCTTTTAGCATCCTGTGGCTGCTCATGCTCCTCCTGCCCACTTGTTCTTCAATGCGACGATTATCATGATTGCAGTGCTATTAGGATTATTATTTGTCAACAGTATGGTTTCTATTTCGATTGAAGACACGGCCTCAAACATTTTTTCAGATACAAGTGCCTCTGAGAAAACTGAGTTGGACAGCATACAGGGGAGATTGGTAGACATAGAGCGATCGGTGGAGCATCTGAAGGTGGAAAATGCGCAACTGAAGATGGAAAATGCGCAACTGAAGATGGAAAATGCGCAACTGAAGGTAGTCATTGAAGAGGTGAAGCGTGCTAACTTGATTCTAATGAGAGAGAATATGAGTCTGAAGCGCGAAAACTCGTTTCTCCGACGACGGTGAGCTTTGCTTTTTTGAGCTAACTTCAATGCCCATCATTATTAACAGTGCGTAGATTGAATTAATAATATCCGTGTTTCAGTTGCTTCCTTGGTCGGTTTGGGCAACACTCAGCGGATCTGCAAGACTAAGACGCCGGAAGAGTTTTTCTTGGATAATCATGTCATCGCTTCTGATCCAACGTTTATTTTCATCGTACTAGACTAAATAGGATTATTGATTTACACTGATTGAGTATAAAATTGTTGGACTGCCTAGATGTGTAATTCGAATAAAATGAGCGTTGGTTGTATTTGTGGTGTTTTTTTGCGACAAAGATAGTCAGAGTGAAATGAATGGAGACTCTACATTGGAAAGAGACTAATGAAGGTGGTCATCGCCATTGCTATCTCAGAGGCTAGCAATGGCTGAATTTTTGAAACCTGTTGTTTCGAATATGAAAGAATTTCAGACTCATATCTTGAGTAGTTTTGACTAGAAATGCAGACAAGATCTGGTTTTGGAGTCCGCACTCATACTGCCTAATTTTTGTGATCAGATTCCGCATTTGTGGTTACGATTATTTGATAACCCCAATCCTGACGAAAATCTTAATTTGTCATTTGAAACGGGCAATACTTTTTTCTGCCCGAAATTCACTTTTTTCTGTTCCACATATACAGGGAGCTGCAAATATTTCCGACTATTTGAAATGGTCATAACTTTTTTATTTGTCAATCATTCGTCAAAAAATTCCATCAGAAAGAAGATACTTCGTAAATTTGTTTGACATATTATTTGTTACTTTTCGTTTAAAAATTGACATTTCCATATTTCCAAGAATATCCATTGGCTGGTTGGGCACTTTCAGGCTTATGGCTTTGATTATGGTTTTTAAAGCATGTTTTTATGTCGTTGGATGAGAAAACGACTTCCGAACATGCCGTGGCCACCTTGCAATCTCAGATCTGAGTCTGTGTATTTTTTCCTTCAGGGCCTGTACCATAAGGTAGGGTGGGGGTGACCTTACCAATTAGTTACCCGGGTAACCTACCACTGACCCGTACCATAAGAGTTGCCCGCAGGTTATGAGTAAGGTTACCGGGTGAACTTACCCAGGTAACTGATACTTTTCACCCGTACCATAATATCAGGGTATCTGGTAACCTTACCATTTACCCAAGTAAAATGACGACCTTCATTTTTCGAGGGTAACTTTTTTACGGGCAAATTGGATTTTTGCCGCAAAAAGTCGGAATTCTGCCGCAAATTTATGTCCTCCGTTTTTTCTCTCAAATTTTTTCAAAAACTAAGAACAGCATCAGGTAGCTCTGCGATTCTTATTTCTGACAAGGTATTGTTCAGTGCAAGGTCTTTGAAAAATGTAGAACAAAGAGATCAAAGTATTAACCAAATTATTTTTTTATTTGCTTCATACTTTTATCTCTTTGTTTTGTAATTTTAGGTAGGATGCACCAAATGACATCATGTCACAAACTGGTATCACAGAGCTACCAGATAGTGTTATTGTTTTGAAAAAAAAAGTTGAGAAAAAGTAACAGAAAATAACGAAACAAAAATTTGCGCAAAATCCCGACTATTTGCGGCAAATTTTTTGATTAGCCCTTTTTGTTTATCCTCACTCAGAGTGAGAGTGAGCACTCACTCACTCTCACTGGGCTAAAATATTTTCATTCTCACTCTTACTCATTGATCAAAAATCAGAGTGAGTGCATACACTGGTACAAACTTGCCTTGTAAAATATTTTTTTAAAAAAAATTAATGGTGCTACAGGACTACAAACAGTATTAATGATATTAGTTCAGGGTATCGATTTCGAAATTAAAAAAGGACGTTTTGATCGTTTTTTAAGAAAAATGGTCATCCTATCCAGTGCTAATTAAATTGTAGATTTTAAATCAATTTAGATTTTTCGCTCAAGAAAACAATGTAAATCCACTTAAACAAGTACCCAGATTGCCTGCAAGGTGATTTGAACATAGTTTTGTTCGATTGATCTCATGCATGGAGAGGGCTTGGAGTGCCCCTTCGGGGGCGCAGAAGGCTTGAGAGTTATACTCCGGTAGCGCCAAAGTTCCTAATAATTGAACTTATGTACCAATTTTTAATTTGGTTTCTAACAAAACCATGCCTTAAATAAAATTGTGGACCTTGTTTTGTCAGAAACCAAGCTGAAAAGTCCGCACAGAAGCTCAAGGGTAAGGCGAAAATTTTTGAATTGGCGGGGAACAATCCAGAACGGCCATGGCCTTTAATTAAGGGGAAAATCTCATCCCTAGCCGAGACAGTCCGTTACATCCGTTTTTTATTTCATTTTTATAGACTGCAAATTTTGCAAGTAAAAAAAGCGATTACTCAAGTGCAAATGAGTTGACAAAATCTGCTAGTTGAGGTGTTGGATCCAGCTGCTGTTCAGTTTGCATGCTTTGCTGCTGCGGCTGTTCACAACTATCACTGGCCATTGAGATTTGAGAAGTGCTGAAGGTCTGCGAACCCAGTAACCCTTTTGGCGGCTGTTGAGGTCTGTGAGGCAGGGGTGGAGGTGGTTTTTCTAGATGTTTGATCTTTCAAATCTATTTTAAAATCAAATTGATACCTATTTGTTGGGCTGCAGCCAGTTCGAAAAAGCGGCGCTTGTCCCTGGCTGTACCACAGAAACCACCGGAATAGGGTTGGTTGCTGCGGAATTCTCCATTTTCAGCAGCCAGCTGGGCTTGCACTCCGGGGAATATGGAGGTAGGGAAGCTGGGCGGGTGCTGAAAGTGTTCTAAGGACTTGGAGATGCTGTTGTTGTTGGTTTCCACTTTGGAAACAGACACTGTCTGGTTGATCAAAACTGAAAAAAAAATTCTGGCACAATTTCAAAAACGTTTTTTGAATTTCTTTCAAGCATCGCAGTTTTTTATATTTGATGGATAAAAACTTAAAGGGTCATGGCCATGCGTTCTGGATTTCCCCCCGCGAATTCATACATTTTCGCCTGATCATTAAACTTCTGTACGGATTTATAAACTTGGTTCCTAACAAAACAAGACCTAGAATTTAATTTTAGGTATAGTTGTGTTAGAAACCAAGTTGAAAAATCCGTACAGAAGTTCAATGATTAGGATTTTCTTCTTGGTTAAAACGGAATTTTGCAGCTAATTTTGTTTGCAGCAAAATCTCGTAATGACTTGGATTGCTCAGAACCCCACTCTGAAGTGGCCAGAAGCCCTGAAAGTTGGTTTTTTGAGGGTTCATTGAAGGGAGGGGGTAAACTTTCTGCGAAAATTCGATTGGGCGGATCTGAATTCCAGTCCGATGGGCTTAATCGCTCAGAATTCCACCCTACACCATTCAAAACTACCATAACCCTGAAATTCTGAGCGATTAAGCCCATCGGACTGGAATTCAGATCCGCCCAATCGAATTTTCGCAGAAAGTTTACCCCCCCCCCTCCCTTCAACCAACCTTCAAAAAACCAATTTTCAGGGCCTTCTGGCCACTTCAGCGTGGGGTTCTGAGCAATCCAAGTCATTTTATGAAAAATTAGCTGCAAAATTACGAGAATTAGCTGCGAAATTCCGTTTTACCCTTTTCTTTTGAATTGGCGGAAGACAACCGTTGTTGGAGACGGCAATGGCCCTTTAAAAATGTCATCTTTTTTTTTTTGAAAATATGCCTCATTTTATCAGTTTAATATTTAAAAAAATCCGGTTTGTGTTCAAATTTGTGTCCAGACAGCACCCCAAGTGCACCCCCTCCCCTTTCCCAAAGAGTATGAGCTCTGTGAGCTTCAAGATGGTTACACAATTCATACTCTTTGGTGTCCTACGGCTAGAGAACTCATCCTCTTCATGGGAGGGGGTAAACTTTGGGTTTTACGTGTGTCTAAGATGACGCTTAAAAGACCATGGTTTTTGCGCGCAGCGACACACGCGAAATTTGAATTGGCGGTGGACACTTCTCTTTCGAAACGACTCCAAAGAGTACACTGATAGACGAAAGAGAAGTGTCCCCCGCCAATTCAAATTTTGCACATGCCACTGCGCGCAAAAACCATGGTCCTTTAATTGATTATTAATGTATAATTGTATTTTTTTTAATAAAATGCGTAGAAAGAACGAACTCTCATAAAAAATTATCACGTATCCATGTTCAATATCAAAAACATGATTTCTCATTGTTTGGGCTCTAGCCAACGCGACAATCAGGCAAAAGTAAGGCGAAACCTTATAGATGAACTTAAAAAAAAATACCGAGTTTTGGTATGGTTTCCCAATCCTTTTGTTTTCAAATATCTGCAAGGCCAGTGACTACGGTTGTCGAGTGCTCGAAATTTTTGAGTCGGATAAAAGCCCAGGAATTAGTGGGTACAGTCGAACCTAGATTTAACGACAGTCAAGATATAATGGCACTTTTTTATCGACCCGATTTGGCTGGCCGACAAAGAAAGTTGACAAAGCTAACCCATTCCCGGTACAACGGCACCTCCAGCTGGTCCCTAGAGGTGCAGTCATATCAAAGTTCGACTGCCCTAAAAATGACAGACCAATAGATTTTCCAATTTGTTTACCTGCCACTTTGGGCTCCTCATTTTCGTCAATGAAAGGCACATTGAGTATGTCATTAAGTCGGTCTTGTTCTTCGTCCTCCATATTTATTCTGAACATATTTTTGTTTAATTAAACCCAAATCACAATCCAAAACAGGGGTGCGTCGGAATTCCGAAATCCGATACTTTTTAAGTTCCGAATTCCGAAAAAATGTCTTGCAATAAAATCAAATTTAGCTTTTCCTCGGTATTTGTTAACCCGAATTCAAGTTTTCTTCAACGTTTTCTGTGTTCCCGAAATACATTTGCCAGCTTTGCTGGCGCCGATAAGGATTTGGTCCGGGCCCCATCCCGGTGATTTGTATGTATTCAGTGGTTCGGGCTCCATCCTGCTGGTTCGGGTGTATCCTGGTTTTTGGGCTTCACCGTTTACAACGTTGAATATTAATGCTGATTGAACTGTTTTGGGCCATCACAATGGCGGGGAGAGGGGGGAGTGGGGGTGTTGCCTTGGACCCCCTGTTGTTTTTTTCTAATTTTTTAGGCTTTAGGCAAGGGTAGGCCAGCGTATGTTAAGACGGACTCAAACATATCTTAGACTCATGTTCAAGTCCATCCCCGCATATGCTGGCCTACCCTTGCCTGAGCGTGAGCCTAAAAACCCACAAAAGAACCAAAACAAAAAAAACTCCCATCCCGCATCGTAATATAGGACCCTGTTTGTGTGTTATAATAAAGTCAATTCGAAAAAATCTTGAAATTTCGATTCTTTTTTTTTGGAGCTCGAAAATTTTCTGAAATCCGATACTTCTTGAGTTCCGAAATCCGAATTCCGAAAAAATAGGTCAAATCCCGAAATCCGAATTCCGAAAATTTTGGAGTTCCGATTCCAGGTACTTATGCTGTTTGGGACCGACCGTCCTTTTTTCGACTTTTTGAATTCGATGGTCCTGGTATTTTTTTTCATTTGTGGTCGCAAATTGTGACGTTGTATGAGAGTGAATCACAATTTGCGACCACAAATGAAAAAAAATACCAGGACCATCGAATTCAAAAAGTCAAAAAAAGGACGGTCGGTCCCAAACAGCATAAGTACCCGATTCCAAATTCCGTTCCGATTTTTTTCTGGTTCCGACGCAGCCCTGATCCAAAACTAGGCACCTGCTCAATTGCATGTGTATGCAGTTGGCATCAGCAAGAATGTGTTGAAATTCTTCAAAAGTGGGTCGTCTATTTAGGTCCTGAACATTTTCCAGAACATCCCCAATTTTAATTCCAGCCTGGCAAGCCTTTCCTCCAGTAACCACCTACAAAGCGATTCCGGTTTTATTGTTAACAACAAATAATCTTATTGAAAAGAGGGCAAAACACATGACAGCTCAAATTGGTGTATTCACAAAGGTTAGAGTGCAAACACAAAAGCTAGGGGAAAAACACCTAGATGTACAAAAAGGTGAATAAGTGTGAATGTTCCTATTTTTAAAAGGGTTAAAAGCCAGGGATGGGATCTGTCCTTTTTAATAAGATTTGTTCATATTTTGCGCTAATGTCCTTATTATCAAAATTTTGAGGTGTCAACCTTGATTGAAACTAATTTTGGTCGTAGATTAGTGGAAATTGGCCGTAAAACAAGCTGAAAAAAGCATTAATTAGTTAATTTACGGCTAAAATTCAGAATATCACGGCCAGCATTTTAAGAGAATACGATTCCTTAAAAAATTGAGATAGCTTTTTTAACTAGTCGATTTTCAGAAAATATGGGAGACTCTATTGGAAAGAGATGACAGAATTTTAGACAGAATAACTCCCCCTCCCTTAAAAATTTTTCTTATAAAAATTGCTGTAACTACCCTTTGAAAGAACAAGTTTAGGCTAAGCACTTAGGCTCGGTGGTAGGCGAGCGTACGGAACTTGTGACTAATAACTGTGTTACGCAAATTTTTTTTGGATCTAAGACATATATTTGGGTACTTTTTACTTATATTTTAGAAGGAAAAATTTTGCTACTAGGGTCGAATTTTCATAAACGATCAATATAGACTAAAGTTTACTCTAGCAATATTTGGATTATTTATTTCTTTGGCTACTTACCGTATTTCCTCTAATTTAGCCTCCCCCTCTAATTTAGCCCCCTCCCTCTTTTTTTGACTAGAACTTCAGAGTCTGGGCCATTTTTGATTTACAATTTCAATATTTTGGGCATCCAAAAAATTTAGCCCCCGGGGGCTAAATTACAGGAAATACGGTATTTGAAATGAATTCGAATTTATTATTTGTAGGGTTGTCAAGGCCTCGATATTTCCGAGGCCTCGGTGTAAATGATCCTATTTTTCGACTCGAACCAAAACTCGAAACTCGAAAATTTTCGAGTTTTCAAGTCCAAAACTCAAAATCGAGGCCTCGACTCGACAACCCTAATTATTTGTAATTAACACAAAATATTAAAAAAAGACGACCAAAACAGCAAAAATCAGTTTTTGAAAACTACAAATTCTGAAAAAAGTGGAGCAGCATACCTGAGAAACAAATACTGCTTCATCCGAGTTCCTTTTGGCTGCTCTGAATCCCCAGGGAGGGCCACCTTCCAGCTCCAGTATTAATTTCATTTAGGTCAGTCTTTATTAGGCGATAAATATAATTATCCTCAAAGCGAAAATGTTATAAAAAGTGACGATTTTTTCCTAAAGACCTTCTTAAAAATAAAGTGAATGAGTCAAAAACCAGCAATTGACCAAGCAATCACTCATGTGTCTGACCAATCTTGCATACTTATGCTACTACTGGCTATAGCTGCTAGGGGAAGATGACTGCGGCTATAACTGCTGATGAGCTAAAACTGCTACCCTTCTTTGATTTTTGGCCAAGCAGTGTTTCTAGTGCTGGTGATCGGTGGTGGACAACGAAGGGATATACACACCACCTAGCAGTTAATGCTCACCTAACCATTAGTGAGCTTGTTTAGTAGTAAGGGCCTTCAAGGGTGAAACATTTATAACAACAATTGTTCCTACCACCAGGATTTGATTACTCAAATCAATGAATTTAAGTTTGAGCTATTTTTGACAGCGATTTAAAAACATATTAAAAACATATTTTTTTTTAAAGGATCATATTGTTTGCGCGCAGTGGCATGTGCAAAATTTAAATTGGCGGTTCTCTTTCGTCTATCAGTGTACTCTTTTGCCCGCCAATTCAAATTTTGCACATTCCACTGTGCGCAAAAGCATGGTCTTTTGAGCAGAAAATTATAGCCATTAAAAGTGAAGGAGTGTTTGTATTTCGGTTGATCTAAATTTGGTTTGATTACTGGTGTGAAAATAAAACACCCTACAAACCAATACTAATTGTTTATTTTATTATTATCATATCTAAGAGTAATTAATCAAATAAAGCCAAGTTTGGACAAACGAAGATACCGTAGCATCTCTATTAAGCGCCCATGGGCGCTTATTCTTCAACCCTCCGGAAATCGGAAAAATTTTGGGTTGAACTCGAGACTTGCGGGTGCTCAACCAAAATCTAATAAGCAGAATCAATAAAGCTCGTGGGAGTTAAGAAAATGCATAATAGAGCTCTGCAGAGTATTTACTCTATTCTAAGATACAGACCCTCAAAGTAGAGAAGGGGCGCTTATTAGAGATAATACGGTAGATAAAAATTAGAACACGAATACAATTCAGATTAGAATAGACCACTAGAATAGAATGCGACCCGCACAAATGGCGCTTGGCGAAACTCCTTAATTCCCAGAGTCTGGAATTTTCGTATTAAAATCAGTCCCTTTAACAATTATTCAATAAAGAAGTTCAGAATTCGCTGATATTACAAAAGCGGAAATTCAGAATTTTTACTCAGCGCAGCACGAATAAATCAAAAAAAATGACTTTGCAGTTACAAAACAATTTACTCACTTCAAAAAAGCTCCTTTTATTTCTAACCTCCTATACAGCACTCACATAAGCGAATACCACAAAACAGTGATAAAATTCTAACTCAGCTTCCAGTTTTTCTTATGAAGTCAACTTTTCATATATAGCTGCAGCCATCAGCATCGACATTTGTCGGCAGTTGTTACTCAAATTCAGATTGGGACGAACAGAAAGGATGGAACGAAGCTCATTTATGGCATCCACGGTCCCAGTAACTGAGACGAACAAGCGGACTGTATCATAACCTGCAAAAAAACTATGGCATTCAAATATAGAAAGAAATTTAAAAATCACCTTGGAACTGCGGCAACGGGCGAAAGACAATCTGTGTACACCCAGACCGTTGACAGAGACGATTTAGCAGTTCTTTGTTGTTGATAACCTGTTGATGATGTGACGATGGAACCTAAAAAAACTATTGGTGATCTCCCTCAGAGAGATATTTAAACAGAGTAACCTCAATAATAAACGGCTCTGCCTCTTTGATAGAACGTATTGGAGCGTAATCAAGAAAATTCTTTCGCTGGTCTGATGTCGCAGGCAATGCATCGAAGCGGAACGTGAAGGCAATCTGATGAAACGCATTTAGAGCAGCCTAAATTACAATATATGACAATACTGACACGAACATCTTGAACAAAATTAGCACCTTATGGATCGGCCACCACTGCTTCTGATAAAAGGCACTTGCATAACCCAGAGAAGGCTCCATGAAGTTGATAAAAGGCAGCATTTCAAATTGACGGGAGGCAAGAAATTGCAGGAAGATCATAAATTTCTTTCCTAACCCTCCATGCTAAACATTAAAAATGTGTTTATTAATAAGAAAATTCTGCAGATCAAATGTTTATACCTGCTGTTCTAGATCAATGACATCTTTCCCAATATTCGGATTGTCAGAGTTCACCTGAACTCGTGATGAACTAAGGAATATTTGGGTAGAAAAAATAATCTAACCATTTCCAGCCAATAAGGAACTGTCTCTACAGACTCGCAGGCAAATGATTTAGACAAATTGTACCAAAAGCAGACATATGTGAAGTTCATTAATTGCTCCGTCCAAGATATTACTTGTTTTAGCCCATTTACTGCAAAAGAACAGCAACTGATCGAGACCTGAAATTTTTATCCATAGAGAAACATAAACATCGTATGAGTACCTTTGTGATGCTGACAATACATAGCCAGAGTTCTCCAAGCAACACGCTCATCTTCGAGAGCCTTTGACGGGTGATGCATTCGAGAAAGAAATTGATTAAATGCCTTTGAACGGTGAGCAATATATTCTTCGATGTGTTTCGACACTTTCTCACTCAACGGATCAAACGAAAACTTTGCTTCCAACAACGTAGAATTACATGCATTGGTCCGGCGCACCACGTTGATCACGTCCCAAGCGAGCCATGGGAAGGAAAGCAGCTTCCTGGTCTTGGAATCTGGAAAATCTCCAGAATAATATTCAAGCAAACCATCTTTTTAGGATGACTGACCGTAAGCTGTCTTGTAATAGGCACAGGCAAGCCTTTGAAAGTCTTCGGACGGGTCAGTACAAACACGGCGAAAAACTTCCTTGTGACCACCACGAGCAGAATTTTGACCGAAAGCAGTTACATCTTCAAATTGCTGCTGGAAATCATAAGGTGAATTGAAAAATCGTAAAATTAAAGGACCATACTTGTTGATGCAAATAAAAATTTGGTAAATTCAAATGCGCGCGGGGCACTTCTCTTTTGTCTCGCACTCTACTCTTTGGAGTTATTTCAAGCGACTCAGAAGAGTACAGTGAGAAAGGAAAAGAAGCGTCTCGAACGAATGAGAATTTGTTAAATTCTCATTTGCATGAACAAGTATGGTGCTTTAAACTAAGCCATAGAGTGAAATTTACAAAAAATCTGACCTGCCTTCCGTTGAATGACGTCTCGAAGAAACTTTTCCTGAATTTACCAAAAACCGCAAACAGACGCTGCTCGATAGCATTACTGGTATTATACTGAAAGGCATTGAATGAAGAAAATAAAAAACAACATAAAGCTCACAAAGCTCATATCATCATTGTCTTTATCGCTGATCCTATTACGCAAAGAAGAATAGTGGCCTGAGAAGAGTTCACCCTCGGTTTTGATACCATAGCTGTCCATAATGGAGTTTATATTTGCTGCATAAGCCTCGTAATGTTCAGAGGCAAGTCTAGAAAGAATAAGAAGCTGAAAAGCAGTAAAAATCACAAATTAAAAAATACTGAAGGATTTCTGGATCATCATAACCCGGGAAACTGATAAGCAAGTCAAGCGGAACAGCAGCGGTTTCATCATCTTGAGTTGCTAGAGACAAAATATCATCGATTTCTTTGGCACGCCTAAAAGAGTCGATCAATAAACGCACAATGACTTAAACTCCCTGCAAATAAAACCTGAATAGCTGTCCATTTAATCGCGAACTGACATACATCGGCTCATTGTTTTTTCCATGAAATCAGGAGTTCTTTCAGCGCGTTCGGAGGGTTATCATCCTTCCACTTAGTTTCCAATGGCTTCGGCGGCACACCTGTCTTAGGGAAATCAACTGCTTCCATGTGCTTTTCAGCGATCTTCATGCAGACCTGGAATAGAACGTAAAGAACAGATGTAAATTAAATGCTTAACGAACGTTGCTCTTGATTCCAAACAGGTCCGAATTGATCAAAAAGGCATTTGCGATTCTGCCGATGCTGTCCTGCTTGATGTAATCCACAAAGAAATCAGCCATTTTTAGCCTCTGCAAAAAGCGTTAAATACATGGTAAATAATGAGAAATTGAAACCAGTTCTTCTTCGCTAGTGGCAACAGACTCATGAGATTTGCTCGTGTAGTCAAAAGCCTCTTCGTTGTGGTCCAAGTACAGCTGTTCATCCCATATAATAGTGTATTCATCGCCATCTAAGTCAGAACCTGCCATTTCATCAGTGTGTGGGCGCGGACCGTGACCGAAAACAGAAAAGCAGGTTATTGTGAAACATACAAAACTAAAAGAACTAATGAGCGATAAGAACTCACTTGGAAAAACAATAACGTCGCAGAGATGGTGAAGACAAGGCAGATCAACAGCATTAAACATCCGAATATCACCAGCCACAATCGATGGATTTTTGTAAGCAACACAGGACCTTCAAATCATTATAATTTATATTTCACCAAGAAAAGCATCGAAACGGTACCTTTGAGAACAACACGATCGGCTGTTGGACCAGGCAATTTCAGGAATGCGTTCTTCGTGTAGCGAATAAAAACTTGACCATGCTGCAACAACCCACTTTCATCGACAACTCCAAACATAGCTGAATTTTCAAAGTAAAACAAATTTGCAACGTCTAAATCGACTTTAAAATTAACCTCTTCCCAAAGAATTGGGGATTGGAATTTGAAGCTTTTGCCTCAGCTTCCTTAGCGAAGCCCGAACTGATGCACGCACCATGCCACGGAAGAAAGGCTGCAAAGCATACAAAATTAGACATGAGTTTAGACTAAACGGAACAAACCTCTTTTGTAAGATTTAAATCAGTGATTTGCTCGTAAATTATCAACTTGGGAAATTCTCCCAACTTATTTCTAGCCTTCTGTTCGTCCATGAGAGATCTTGTCAATGAGTGAAGATGCATGTCCATCAAATAATGGATTCTATCGCAAATACGGCGATGAGATGAATGGCTTTGAAGACCGGACACCTAAAGAAACGGTTATACACAACCTTAGCTGCATGAAAAAAATTTACCTGATCCAAAATATTAATAACCGGCCGATTCAGAGAAATGGAAACTGGAGATGAATACTTTACAATTTCCAACTTCGACCCATCCCGCTTAGCTTCAAATTTCTTTTGAGAAGGACGGAACTTAATTGCAAGATCCAGCCAGCAGTCCCGTTTCCTGATGTCTGTGATATCTTGCACACCATTCCTGAGACCCCATTCACGCATGCTGTCTAAACTAGTGTCGACGGCCAGCACCCCTTTGTATCCTCGAAAACGAAACTAAAGAAGTAGGTATAATCTTGATAGATCTCAAAGAAGTTTCAGGAAACAAAACCTGAAAGCATGAAGGTGTACATCCATCAAGACCCAGTTCTTTGCCCAGCTCCTTAGCAGTCTTCATGCTCATTCGACCAACACCATCAGAAAACGTGTAAGGCTCTCCTGCCGAATCCTTTCCTCCTAAAGAGACTATCATCAAGCAGAGTACAAGCGTGACAAAACTACCTTGGAGGTCAAAATCATCTGCATATAATCGCCTGTCCAACTGGATACCAGTTTCCTGCAACGAAATTAAGAATAAATTAACGCCAAAGCAAGATGCAAACTAGAAACTAACCCTTGCTTGAGTAAAGCACTGTCCCAGTCGACTCATCATTTTTGGAGCACTTTGCATTTTGAATGAACCGAGCTACAAAGTTTTCCATAATAAATTGGCTGTTCCCACTTAAAAAAACCTGAGTCCGGAAATCTTCAATCTCTTTTACAGTTGCATTGATAAAATAACAACCATTGTCCCTCAACTGGCTGTTTGAAGAGCCGAAATAATTGAAAGTCCTTCCAGCCACTAATACTCCATTCCTCAGCTTGCCACCAATAAATCGTTGAATGAGCGCATCGCCTACGCTGTTTGCATGCACTGGTGAGCCCTGTAAATGCTAAATAAGTGAAAAAAGTGATTAATGAGATGCTCACGTCATCGTCTCGAAAAACAACACGGAGAAACTTCTCGAGTGGGTATTTTTCCTAAAAAAACATCATCACGCACAATAGACTTTCAAATTAAAAAAGCTTACTGGATCAGACCTAAGAACTCTATTTCCCATTAGCAGTTCTGGGGCAACATAGAGCAACCTTGTTGGAGTGATAACGACCTGCAATACAAAATCAAAATTACGTCAAAAACAAGCAGCAATCTGTACCTTGCGCACTCTTACATATCCCTCTTTTTGATGCACTTCATGCAGCTGCCGCATAGTATCAGCATTTCTACTGACCAACTTGTAAATTCTTCTGAACATTCTCAAAGGATGCTGACCATCCAAACGCTCATCGATTTCCCCAGAAGGCGTTCGAGAACTTCCAATGCGACCTGGATATCGGAATGAATTAGGAGCACATACAAAAATGTCACTCACAGCTTTATCTTCTCTGAAGTATTTCACAGTCATATCGACAAAGTCGTCACGAGATTTTTCAGACGTCAATAAATAATCTTTGACCACAGCACCTCTCGAAAGCAAGGCTTCAAACATGTACATCAATTTGAAGTTACCATCAAAACGCTTCTTGCAGTACTCATTGACCAGAGGAGATTCCACATACATTGAGAAAGGAGAGTTGTGCGCCTCAGTGAATGTTCTGAATTCGATCTGATGCTCAGTAGTAACGGAAAGCCTGTTCAACAATGTGCAACAGTCATCTTGCTAAAATTCTCAAAATTATGGGAAAGAATTTAATTCAGCAGAATATACCCAAGATTGAAGAGTTCAACTTTGAAAATCGGCGACTCATTTATTTCATCTGCCAGTATTCTGTAAAACGATGTATAACGCTACCCAATAGCGACTTTATTAGAAAAACTACCTTCTTCTCTTGTCCCAAGCAGTGTAACGATCTCCATGTTTGGTAAGCAGATTGATGTATTGCTTCTCGCTGGATCATTGAACAGCTTGATCCGACGAATAACTGGAGGACATGATAGATGAAAGAATAGTTCCAGGGAAAATCCATTGACGCTGTTTCGCTGCTAGGGCACTCCTTGATGTTGACGAGAATGCGTCTGATGGTCTTGTAGCGCACATTTAGAGCGATTGTGAAATCCACCACCTCAGCTGGACCCTGTTCTCTGTCTAAATTATACAGCTGCAAACTAATATGAACATAATAGCTGAAAAAATTACGTTGTGTTTCAGAATATGGAAATCTTAGAATCATTTGGCGCCGATCATGCTAAAGAAAAGTTTTAGCGCGTAAGTGAAAGATACCATTGCTGGATAAGAAATACCTCAAAGTCAGTAAGTATAGTACAGTTGACATTTTGATTGAAGAAACGAGCCAGAATCTTTTTCCTGTCGTCTTGGATGGTGACTTGGCGATCTGGAAGATTTAGGACATTCTTTATAATTTTTATAAGGATCGACTTACGAATCATTGGCACAGCACGATCGACGATATTGTTAAATGAGAAATTCCTTGTCGATAATTTCATTTGGGCAGAACTATAGATTGGAATAGTTTTTTAAGACCGTAACCCCAATAAGCATAACCTACCAGAAATCAACATCGAAGAAATCCTTTGAAAGGAGAACCACTGAACAATGAAAGGAACTACTAGCGTTTTCAGTCTTGCTGCGAAGGAAACCAAGAAGGAAGTTTAGCATCTGCAGCAATTGATCATTTGACTCGATGCCAGAGAGCTGCAGCAGATACTCGATTCGCGGATCATATTCTTAAAATTATTATTCAAATCAAAATCATTTTTACGATTCTTACCTTCTTCACCCAAAGTTTGAGGCTGATCCACACTGTCAATTTTCAATGGAGCCAGTTTTTGCTTAATGAACCTGTGACTCAGTGCCTCCTAGAACAGTTCCAATAATTTGTGAATAGAAAGCATTGAACCATACCTGTAATATTTTGTGCGACATTCCATTGAACTCCAATGGAAGAGATTTGCTATCATCGCTTGACCAGAACACAATTTTCAGCTTTTTGTCTGTCATTTTTAAGCTCTGAAAGTAAAGATTTGTTTAATAATGATTGGTTTAGAGCATACAGTCAACTCTCGGCTATCCGCTCACCTTATGCAGGTACTCTGGCGTAGTGGATAACAGGTGTTGACTGTAACACACAATTTGCAAAGTTGACCATGAGCACAAAGTTGGAAAGGACGATACGTAAAAATGCCACGTTCAGGTGAAAAGTGCCACGTTTATGTGAAAAAGTGCCACGATTTTCGATCTCAGTCAGGTAGGCAAAAAAGTGCCACGTTTTTGTAAGAATATGCCACGATTTGTGAAAATTTGCCTAGTTTTGCATATTTTTTGCCTGGTTTTAATGGCCGCTTTGATTTCAAGGACATATAAAAAGCAAACTAGTAGTAATCTTCAAAATTTGAGTGGTAAACCATTGATTGATGTAATAAAGCTTATTTATAGAAAACATCGGCACTTTCCCACATAAACGTTGGGGACCGGCCAGTTAGCGAGACGGTCAGTTAGCGATGGCCAGTTAGCGATGGTTTTTTTCAAAAATTTTGATATTTTTTGCCATAAAAGTACTCTTTTTGTGGAAAACAGTTTTTCTGGGGCAACCCAGTAGCTGAAATTTCTTCAGGAATCCGAATCAAAAAAGAGAATTTCAAAATAACGCGTGGTCGCTGAGATATGACCTAAAGTTGCGTGCTTGTCATTTTTAAATGATGACCATCCAACTTTAGGTCATATCTCAGCGACCACGCGTTATTTTAAAATTCTGTTTTTTGATTCGGATTCCTGAGGAAATTTCAGCCACTAGGTGGCCCAGAAAAACTGTTTTCCACAAAAAGAGTACTTTTATGGCAAAAAATATCAAAAATTTTGAAAAAACCATCGCTAACTGACCGTCTCGCTAACTGGCCGTACACCATAAACGTTGCACTTTTCGCCAGAACGTGGCATTTTTATGGCTCGCTCACAGACTGCGACTTAGACTGAGACTGAAACTAAAGGGAGTCCATAGAGGTTTTTTAAAATTTAAACGGCCATTGCCGTCTCCGACAACGGTTGTCCCCGCCAATTCAAATTTTTTTCTGAATCATTGAACTTCTGCACGGGTTATGTAACTTTGTTTCTAATGGCTTGTTCACGTTGTTCGAGTTAGAGTTAGAGTTCGGGTAAGAGGTGTTCATGTAAACAAAACCCGAACTATAACTCGAACTCTAACTCGAGGGTGTTCATGTACCTCGAGTTCGAGTTCAAGTCTGAGGTCAAAATTGAAATTGTTCATATAGTTTGTGTTACTGTCTATGTATATTTTATTATTATTGTTTATTGAGATTACGTTAAGATTAAATAGTTATATGGATTAAGTTACAACACTTTTTTACCTTGCTTTTATTGCTTTTTATTTATTCCTCGTGCTTGATCAGCCACTCTTCATATTCATGGGCTACATTTTCGATCTCATCTTAGATCTTGGAGAGGACTTGATGGTGGACAAGCAGAAGAAGAAAGCAGTGGTAGTGCGAAAGACATCAGAACAAAGCTTGTTGTGTTTTTTAATGGTATTGGAAATGTTGACTTTCAGGAGCAGATGATTTAATTAATCTTGATGTAGCAATTTAAGTAACTTTCTTTCATAAACTTGCATTTTTATGGTCGTCGTCATGAGAAAAATAATAAAAAATATACATAAACAGTAACACAAACTACATGAACACTTTCAATTTTGACCTCAGACTCGAACTCTAACTCGAGGTACGTGAACACCCTCGAGTTAGAGTTCGAGTTAGAGTTAGAGTTCGGATCAGAGGTATTCACGTAACCAAAAACCCGAACTCGAACTCTAACTCTAACTCGAACAACGTGAACAAGCCATAACACAACTATACCTAAAATTAAATTCTAGGCCTTGTTATGTTAGAAACCAAGCTGAAAAATTCGTACAGAAGTTCAATGATTATGCAAAAAAATTTGAATTGGTGGGGACAATTCAAAACAGGTGGCAATGGCCCTTTAAGAAATATACATAGAAAACGTTAGATAAAAATCAGGGATGGTCGTCGGAGAAAGAAAACATATAAAGACACATGTTAAAGCTGTTTTTCAGTCGTTAAAGGGCATGCCCTCGCTAATAAGAGGTGGTGCCCGGAATTCAAATTTTTTCCTAATCATTGAGTTTCTGTTCGGATTTTTAAACTTGGTTTCTAACAAAACAAGGCCTAGAATTTAATTTTAGGTATGGTTTTGTTAGAAACGAAGTTGAAAAACCCGTACAGAATTTCAATGATTAGGAAAAAAATTTGAATTCCCGGGCACCACCTCTTATTAGCGTGGGCACGCCCCTTTAAAGACATAAACACATGATGAAAAATTGTCAAAGTCTCACTTCGTGCTCTACCGTATTCTATTTAATACCGCCCCTTCCGCTCTTTGAGGTCGGTATCTCGGGCCAGAGCAAATAGTTTGCAGCATTGATTTTTGCGGTTTCCTAATGGCTCTTTCAGGAACCAGAATTGGACTTTCTCACATCATGAACATACTTTAATCCTAGTCCTGATTGAGTCATAACAAACACGAGATCCTCCGATTGCTTTTTTTTTATTTCGGTTTCACTAATTTTTCTCCCAAGATAAAGATCCCAGTGATCTCTGAGAGAATAAACGGTAATCGACGAGGTTATTGTTCACAATATGCGAAGGAGACCAAATAATAAGGTGGTGTTGACGTTATGTACCTTTTGTCACATTTTGTCCCGAATCTCTTCTCTTATAAAACCTCATAAAAAACACCCTAATACTAATCCCAGTCCCATATTACTCCGGAAAAAGTGCGTAAGGCATTTATTAGCCCGTCCCAATATACGCTAGCCTACCCCTAAGCTTAAAGGAGGGGTGAAAGCTGTTAAGGACATAGGACCTGGGTTGCGATTTGGGTACTAAATAGTACTTTCGAAATACTAAAATAGTACTAATTAGTACTAGGGTACTAATTTAGTACTAAATACTATTTTAGTACCCAGTACTGATTTAGTACTTAGTACTCGTAGTACTTCTTCTATTTTTTGCTGTTTTTACGTTAAAAAGACACACTGCGCATATTTTATTTATTTTCTCACCATAAAATAACTAAAAAATTGTTACTAAGACAAGAAGAATGCGTATCTGTGTGTTTTTTAAACATAGTACAGTCGAGTCTCGATTTAACGTACCCCTGAAAGTTCGTTCCCCAGCTGGGTCCGACACTTTTTTAGCTCGATTTTCAAAGCTTTTTTCAAATTCTGTTTTCACAGTCTGGTCCCAAATATCGTGAGGATTTCGATTTTGCCGATCGTTTTTCAGAAATCAAATATTTTTGGCTCGAAAAAAGCAAAACCTCGATATAACGTACCCCTTTTTTAAAAAAAACCGAGGGCTGAAAAAAAAGGAACAAAACAGAGAAGATACCTAAGGCCAAAGCGAAGGATGAGAGCATCAACAGAAAAGAGAGCCAGAATTTTTTAAACCGAGGGCATGATTCCGAGAAGTACACTTGATCATAAAATAGAGATTACTACTCATTTGCGCAAAACTCATTTGCGCAAACTCATTTGCGCAAACTCATTTGCGCAAAACTCATTTGCGCAAAACTCATTTGCGCAAATTTTAATAAAGTTATTCAAAATTTGTCAAAGCTATACGACTTTAAATAAATTTTCATTTGGTGAATTGATCCTCCGATTTACACTAGGTGTCCAATTAGTGATGCGCATTTGCTTTATGCGATATATGCGATGCGATATTTTCAGCCTCGCCTGTATGCGATAGCGATATGCGATATTTCTAAAAGTCGAGGTGCGATATATCGCTGCGATATGCGATATTTTTTCTAAACGACTACGGCTACATTAAATGACCATGATAATAAATTTTCCGCTTTTTTGATATGCATACATCGTACTTTTTACAACAAGACACTAATATTTGAAGTTCAACACAGGAAGATTTTTGTTCAGGAAAATCAGCATTTCCGCATTTTCTGGACTCAAATTTGATCGTCTGTAGTCGTACACGTCACGAGCAACCGAAAATAGCTGTTTTCTACGCTGGCTCGTTGCTGGAGCAGAGAGGAATAGACGAGCTATCTTGGCGAGAATTGGATACGTCTTTTCGTTTTCATAAGAAAAGATAGAATTAGGTAAAGCAGGTAAATACCGTGTTCGTAAAAAATACCTTCCAATACAGTAATGGATTCTCCTCCGAATTGACGCGCTTCTGCTTTATATACGACTTCATTTTAATCATGACGTCAGTTGGGCGCTCGTATTTTCCTGGTACTCCTTCGGAATGGTCATCCCCTACTTTTTTCGATTTTTTTTGTAAAATTACCCGCATATCCAAAAAAAAGGTCTTGATGTACAATAGACCCAAAATAAAAATTTCCAAACTTTCTATTGCCATCCCAAGGACATGGATTTGCGGGTAATTTTACAAAAAAAATTCGAAAAAAAAAACAAAAAAAATTCGAAAAAAGTAGGGGATGACCATTCCGAAGGAGTACCCTTTTCTTCCATCATTGTCGAATAGCTGACTATGGCGACCAAAGAAAGAATCGGTTTGTGTTGGTATTCTGTGAAGAAGGGCACACAACAGAATTAAAATAGCGATCGAAAATAAGTAGAACAAGATTGTAATTGTTTGACAGAATGACAAAATCTCAAAGCGATATTTTCAAAATTTGCGATGCGATATGCGATATTTTCAAAAATCCAAATGCGATATTTGCGATCGATATTTTTCCACCAACTTTGATGCGATATGCGATATATCGCAGGTGCGATATATCGATCGTGCGCATCACTATGTCAAGTGACGCGGAAAAGTGTGACTGCGACTGTGACTGCGACGTAAATTCAAATCGATTTGAAGCGTCAGTCGCAGTCAAACTTTTCCGCGCTATTGGACACACACTGTGACTGCCACTGTGACTGTTGATGTGTGTCCAATGACGAAGAAAAGTCGCAGTCGCAGTCACAATTTTCCGCGTCATTGGACACGTAGTGTTACGAATTGACTTCCGGTAAATTGATAGCCGGTAAATTAATCCTCCAACTTCTTAAAGCTGCAGGTTCGAACCCCGGTGATCGCAAACATGCCTTTTTTTTTCGTACACCATACAAGGTGGCCCAAAAAAACCTGAAAAATATTAAAATTTGTGGCTCCCGCGCACCGTCTGAAATAAAGATTTTTCGGACCACCAAGTTAGTGATCAGGTATTCGTACTTAGGTAGTACTGCTTATTTGTGGCACTTTAGTGGTGGTTAACGCGTTACTTCCAGGCATTACCACCATCCACTAGTAGGCTACGGCTGCCGCACAAGCAAATTTTTTCATGGATCACACCCAAAAGCAGAAAGCGGCTAAAGAATAATTTTATTTCAGGAATGAAACATAACACCAAAGTGAGTAAGCGTTAACATCGAGAAGGGTAACTTTCACAATTTCTATAACAATTTTCCAGCATTGATTTTTCAAGCATTTGATTCCTGATAACCCCCATATGAGCTTGAGAGAATGTCATTGCTCCTTTTCGAGAGAAGCATTCGGCAAACTTGCACACGAAAACTCCACAATCGAAAGAATTCTTTTGCTTAGGAATGTCCTTCAGAAATATTAATTCATTACCCAAACAATGAAATGTTACTGATACCTTCGGGCAGAGACAAAGCCAATGAGACGGATCAACGGTTGCGTATCCTCTTTCTTCCGCGAATTCTGCTAAGAAATCCCTGAATAATTTTTTTTGATGAAATATTTCGTTAAAATATCTTACTTGAGTAAGTTCAAATGCTTGGTGCCATCACTATGGAGTGAGTCAAAGTAGAGTAGCTTGCCATTTTCCAAATCGACCATCTAAAACAAAATGACTCATTATGATCAGATTTTAACAGGAAACAACATACCACTAAAGACCAATGTCCGGGAGTGTGGACCGGCAAAAAGAGCATCTCATAATCAAAGACATCCACACTCGTAGTCCAACTTAGCATAGCCTTCGGTCCTTTCAATTCCAAGCGTATCCAGAAAAACGACTCAAACACGTAAATCTGAAATTGAAAATCAGTTCAGAATGAAAAACGGAAAAACTTATTCACCGAGGGTAAACTATCATTTGACTGACATCGCTGTACGATAAGCTGCATACAGAAGTTAATTGCCTGGTCATTCAGCCACTGCTCTGGATTAAAACGCTGCAGATCCCTTTGTGTCAAAGCAATCCGAAATTTCTCCATGCAAACTTTCTCCAGCGGGTCGTCTTCTAACAAAATTGGATCTGAAAGTTTTCTTTACTTTCTGTCTACTTCTTATTTGAAGCTTACCTAGACTATCGTCCAAAGTGATAACTTCTTTTTCCTCGTCATATCGGCGAATGTAATCGAAACGAGCCAGATGATGCTGGATTGTTTATAAGAACTCCAATCGATGCACAGTATTGTATTCTTCGACCAAAATTTTTATATTGGCTTCACGCACCTCTGCTGCTGGTCGACGAGGCTGACGTATGACTTCGGTGGGATTAACTTTGGCCCTTAACACAAAATAAGTGAAAAAAATTAAAACCAATGACCAACCTCACGACAATTTGACGGGTCTTTTCTTCTTCGTCTTTTAAGCGAACGATGAACTGACTCAGTGGCATATTAGCCCTCGGAAAACGGTCGTTAAAGCTCCTATGCCATCCCTCAATATGATTATTTGTTCTGGGTAGCCCTTTCAGTGCTGCTTCCCTCTGGTTCCAGATCAAAACGGGATAAGTGCCCTCTTTAGTTATACCAGCCTTGACGCGACGGACATAAGTTTTTTCAAAGTAAAGCAAGTATTCTGAAATTTCAAAATGTGCTGAAATGTTTGATAGAATGTTGTAAAACCTTGTAGCTGCCCCTCAACCTTCAGATCCGTAAAAACTTTGCACTTGTTTAACTCCCTTTTCACCTCGTCAAAGTCATCAACAACTTCATTGGCTGGCAAGAAAGCGAGCGCTGGCAGACAACGCAGCAGTTCTTTGGCATTTTCATCCTCATAAGCTTTTTGGAGAGACTTTCCCTGAATGTGAGCGAAGGCGTTCTTGGATAAATGAAACAGGCAGTAGCTGGTCTTAACTTCTTCGAAAACTTTAAGCATAGCATTGACAGGAGCGATTTCAAAATCTATAATTTGCGAAGGTAACCCTTTTATAGAATCCACCTGAAAATCCACCTGCCATAATTGACTCTGGGCAAAGAAGCTTGTCATGTTTCTTCAAAGCTGAAAACATCCTCACGTAAGTTTGCTCAGTTTTATCGGACAGTAAAGCGTAAAAGCATGGAAGAGTAGTTTCGCCTTGAAAACATTGATAGAGTATAACTGATAAAAGAGTCTCGGCACACTGAAGAAAGTTCCATCGATGGACCAGTTTGGATTCTCACGAAGCAAACGAAGGCCCAGCTCGGAGAGAAAGATGAAGATCACTGATTGACCTGGCTCAGCGTCACTAATACACGTAACATAGTGATGATATGAAAACAAAATTGAAACGAACCGTGAATCGTAAAGCAAAAATTGCTGTCCCTGCTTTGTTTCCTGAAAGCATGGCAGGAATTTGACATCTTCAAGCGGTTTGTCCATATTTTCTGCTCCAACTTGCTTTCTTTGTCGCAGCACGATGTCTTTAAGTTTTGTCAGATGGAAGGGCAAGCAACTGATCATCCGGTAGCATGTCCTTGGCTGATTCGACCACCTTTCCTGATGTAACACCGATGGTTTTGATGGCGTCGGCCTTGAGCTGTTCGATCTTTTGTCTTTTCTGCAAATTATCTGATGAAGATTCTTATGTGAATATAATTTGAAAAATACCGCGATATTACTGAGGCTCATCCGGCAACTGTGAGAATTTTTCGGCTCTAGATCTGTAGTCGTTTGAAGAGAAGAAATCGCCGATCCATTACAAGTTTTCTTAAGACAGCGCCAGACTTGTATCGTTTTCGTAGCTCTTCCCTTGCGCATTTCATAGCCATTGCAGATCACCAAAACTTTGTTCTTGCTTGATTTGGAAGACATCTTTCACTAAAAGAAATTAAAGTGAATGCCATACTGCACAGTTTTCAAGAAAAAATAGATTAAAAACATAAATACGAGATGCAGCAAACAGAATTTCTACCTAAGTGGTGCATTAGTTAAACCACCTGGATATCACTTCGTAAAGTATACCACTTGAATTGTACTATGCTGGTGCAAGCACCTCGGTTCTACCACCAGATTACTGCTGCTTTGGTATAGCTAAAAAGGTATTACCACCTGAGTAACACTACCTGAGCGGCAATTTAGAGCGCTGTGGTTTATCAAAAAAAATTCAAAAAGCTCGGTACTGGGGTTTCGGTAGCTGAAATAGTTGTATTGGTATTATCAGACTGTGCTCAGGACGCGATTATAAGTAGGATACAGTATTTTTTATTTGCTTTCGGCTGAATCCCAAATGTCAGACTCCTGAGGTGAATTCCTGTGCAGGGAATATATATCTGGTGGTTTTACTAACCATTCTAAAGGTTTCTGAACGTTTACAAACTCTTTTAGTCAATAAAAAATCCTGTTTGCTACCAACGCAATTGGAACCTGTAACTGTTTATTAAAATTTGCGCAAATGAGTTTTGCGCAAATGAGTTTGCGCAAATGAGTTTGCGCAAATGAGTTTTGCGCAAATGAGTAGTAACGAAAATAGAGTCTATTTTTGCCACGGCCCGAGTTAAAAAACATGGTAAAGCAGCTAAAAAAAGTGGCCCCTTTTAAAAAAAGGGGTACGTTATATTGAGGTTTTGCTTTTTTCGAGCCAAAATATTTGATTTCTGAAAAACGATCGACAAAATCGAAATCCTCACGATATTTGGGACCAGACTGTATAAACAGAATTTGAAAAAAGCTTTGAAAATCGAGCTAAAAAAAGTGTCGGACCCAGCTGGGAACGAACTTTCAGGGGTACGTTAAATCGAGACTCGACTGTACTAAAATAGTACTAACAAGGGAGCATCAACAGTGGGTCACACACTTATAGCTAAACGTGATATACCAAATTGTAGCATTTTTCATGCTGAATCTCATGTTACATCCACTTTTTGCGAACCAGAACGAAAATTTCTGGAAAATCAACATTTAAATAAAGCTACAAATCGAGGATATTTAAAAGGCAATTTTCTCTGAAGTAGGAAACTTTCAGTTCCCCAGTATTTGAAAAATGTTTAGTTTTGATCTCGTTTGAAAAAGGAGACAATTCTGAGTAAGTTTACTTTTCACAGATTTGCAACTTCAAAGTTGGTTCTCAAGATATGCCTAATTCAAAGTTCAACCTATGTCAAATGTCCGAAATATAGTGATTTTTATATTTTGAAGATACACTGTTTGAGTTTTTTTACGGCATCCCTACATACTATATACCATTCCACGCAGAATTGAGCGAGCTTACTTATTATTATTATTATTGTTGTTGTCAGAATAGATATTTTTGTGAATCGAGTTGTTGGAAATCTATTTATAGCAGGTTATGAAAGAATGGAAAACTTTAAGATATATAAATAAAAAAATTGAAATTTAGTCAACAATAAGTCATTTTTTGAAACAAAATATTTTTCCTTACAGAAATTAAAAAGAAGAATTTGTTAAAACATTCATACTTTTTAAAGCATTTTCTGTAATTTTGCAGAAGACGTTGTGGTTCTTATGCATTATCGTGACTACCTGGTTTTACTGTGGGGTACTGTGGAACCAGGTAGTCCCGATAATGTATAAGAACCGACGTTGTTTCCTGTTACTGATTTTTTCGGAAAAAATTACAGAAAATTCTTTTTAAAAGTAAAAATATTTTACCGAATTTCTTTTTTACAATTCCCGAAAGGAAAAATATTTTGTTTCAAAGAATAACTTATTGTTGGCTGAATTTAAATTTTTCGTTTTACTTTTTATTTTAGGAAATATAATTTTAAAATATTCCGTTCTGTCAAAATTTGCAATAAAAAAGTAGTTGAAGCGACTTTAAAGGGGCATGTTCGTGCGCGATGAAACACAATTTTCAAAAAAAAAGGCGCGAACCAGGCGTGCCAGAGATTTGAAAAAGATTTAAATTGTGTATATGAATTTTAAATTTTGTCAAACCCAGCGATTGTGTGTGCAGCGAAAGGCATGAGTACCCAACTTAACCCCTGTCATTCAGCCGGGTCGGGTCCCGAGGTTGAGGCTGAGCTGTACCTCTTCGGAGTGTCTCGTGATCTGAGTTTTGGATTCGCTGAGCCTTTGGTTCGGTTGTTGGTTTATGTAACGTAACTGCTTCCTGTTGGTAATCCCTCGATTTCGGTTCAGGTAACCGAAATCGAAAATCTTGTTTACCTGACAGATCTACAAAAGAGCGAGAAAATTAGAGAAGAGTTGGTATGAAAAATTGGATTATTACTTGTTCCGCCCTGTTCGCTATACAGAGTGTGCAGCCACGCACAGATAGAAGGCAGAACCAAAGGCAAATCTAAAACTCGACAGAAAACCGAAACCGAGGGATAACCAACCGGAAGCATTTACCCGAACAAACAACCGAACCAAAGGCTCGGCGAATTCAAAACTCAAAGCACGAGACACTCCGAAGAAGTCCAGCTCAATTTCAACTCGAGACCCAACCCGGCTGACTGAGGGTGGTTAACTTGGGTACTCATGCCTTTCGCTGCACACACAATTGCTGGGTTTGACAAAATTTAAAATTCATATACAAAATTTAAATCTTTTTCAAATCTCTGGCACGCCTGGTTCGCGCCTTTTCTATTTTAAAAATTGTGTTTCATCATGCACGAACATGCCCTTTAACCTGATAAAAAAGTTATATTATAAAAATTTATGTTTTGAAAAACTTGATTTCCAACAACTCGACCCACAAAAACATCTTTTCTGATAAAAAAATTATTATTTTAATACGTGAACACGCTCAATTCTGCTTAGAATAGTATATAATATGTAGGGGTGCTGTAATGGAACTCAAATAAATGTATCACAAAAAGATAAAATTATTATACAGGGTGTCCCAAATTTTCGAACACTTTTAAACTACCATAATTTTTCTCATTCGCCGTTTTTTGAGCAGATCGACTCAGCTTTTCATGAAAACCATTTTTGCTTGTTCTCCCCTGTGGTTTGAGTCCTATCCCGTCGATGGCCTCTGGATGGGCAAGGCCTAAACAACAGGGGACCGAGCAAAAACGTGTTTTCCACATTACATTCTAATTTTTTTTATAAAAAACTGATTCGATCTGCAACAACGAATTTTTGAAAAATGGCGTAAAAGAAAAGTTATGGCAGTGTTAAATTGTCCAAACATCTTGAGAAACCCTGTATTTCGGACATTCGACATAGGTTGAACTTCGAATTAGGCATATCTTGAGAACCAACTTTGAAGTTGCAAATCTGTGAAAAGTAAACTTACTCAGAATTGTCTCCTTTTTCAAACGAGATCAAAACTAAACATTTTTCAAATACTGAGGGAACTGAAAGTTTCCTACTTCAGAAAAAATTGCCTTTTAAATATCCTCGATTTGTAGCTTTATTTAAATGTTGATTTTCCAGAAATTTTCGTTCTGGTTCGCAAAAAGTGGATGTAACATGAGATTCAGCATGAAAAATGCTACAATTTGGTATATCACGTTTAGCTATAAGTGTGTGACCCACTGTTGATGCTCCCTTGTAAGTACTAAAATAGTACCCAGTACTAAAAAGTAGGGTTGGCAGGGTGCGCCAGGGTGCGGAGAGGTCCACCGTCAAAATTTGGGGTAAAACGGCCAAAATAAACCAGAAAAAAGTTGGCTGAAATTTGGCGGGAATTCAAAATCCGTACAGACACAGTCCAAATACTATCAAAGATATGGCTCACACTACAAAACTAAGCTTTGAATAACATTGAAAACTGCGCCAACAGAGGAAAATGCATATTTTTTGGTAATTAGTTAATGTGCATTCATGTTGTTGCAATTTTAGCAGTGTTTTCTGAAATGAGAATCAGAATCACAGAATAAGATTTTTTTTTAGAATGATAACAACAATAGAAGCATAATTTTTTTAACAGTTGGTACAGTCGACTTTGTCTATAACGACTCTCAAGGGACCGGCTAAACCAAGCCGTTATAGATAGCGTCGTTATAAAGAGAGTCGTTTTGACATAAATGAGGTCGTTTGTGACCAAATAGCTGTCTTATTCCGGGTCGTTATAGAGAGCGTCGACTGTAACGTCAAACATTTTTACTTGACATATCATTCTCGGCAAGCACTTTTTATTAAGATAACATGGTTTGCTCACCCATTTATCATGATCCATGATTCACCAAAATTTGAGGTTGATAATCTCGGAGAATTCATATATTTTGTGGGTTCTACGATGCATCATCTTCGTTGTTGTTCACGACTTGTGATTCATGTTTGGTATTTAGTTTGTGGACTAAATTTCTCTGAAAAAAGTTTTCCTTGCCCTCTACATTGGATATGGTATATTTCAGCGTGGATTTTGGATGGATTTTTGTGTTTAAAGTGGGCATGCCCACGCCAATAAGAGGTGGTGCCCGGGAATTCAAATTTTTTTTCCTAATCATTGACTCTACATTGCCATTCCCTGTGCAACGATAGCCTGAAATTGTTGGCGTGATTTATAATGAAAATATCCGTTGTATCGAAGTTTTTTTTAAAGGGCCATTGCCACCTGTTTTGAACTGTCCCTCGCTAATTCAAATTTTCGTGCCTAATCATTCAACTTTTGTACGGATTTTTCAACTTGGTTTCTAACAAAACGAGGCCTAGAATTAAATTCGAGGCCTTGTTTTGTTAGAAAGCAAGTTAAAAATCCGTACAGAAAATCAATGATTAGGAAACTTTCTAAATTGGAGGGAGGCAATCGTAGTCGTAGACGGCAATGCCTTTCAAAAACTCTTATATTGGCACACAATTTTAACAAATAATTATAATATATTTAGTGAAACCATAACAATACTATAAACATTCCTTTCGATATGTAATGGGATTTTTTAAATTTGCATTATCCTACAAAATTTTTATTTTCTTTAAAAACATTACAAAATGCACGAATGGAAAAACTGCCAATGGTAGGGCGAGGGTACATGACAAAATTTGCCCGACAAAAATTTTCCCAACATAATTTGCCCGACAAAATTTGCCCGCGACAAAATTTGCCCGACAAAAATTTGCCCGACAAAAATTTGCCCGACGTAATTTTCCCGCGACAAAATTTTCCCGACATAATTTTCCCGGCATTTTTAGTACAGTCAAACTTCGATATAACGAACCATGGAAATAACGAAACCCTTGATATAACGAACATTTTTCGACGCCTTTTTGGCGAGTGATTACATTAAATGACTAATAGTACACCCTCGATATAACGCACATTGTAGCCAGTCTACATAGAGGTTTGTTATATCGAGGTTATACTGTACATTCCTCGACATGATGTAAGACTTGACATTCTCAACTTTTATTTTAGTGAACAAGCAAACATAACAACAAAACATTCAAGCTAACACATCAATTAATTCAAAAATTTTCTCCATCATTCTCCTCTTCATTATCAGGTTCTAGTGCAGTTAGAATATATTGACCCTGCCCATCCGGAAATTGTACGCAATGCCACCAAGAAACTCGAATGGAACGATGACTGGCCAATTATCCACCGCTTGCACGACCAACCTTTTGATGCGTTCATCTGCAATGCGATACTTCAGTCTCTTGATAGGCGGAGCACGACCCAAGCTCATTTCATTGTATACACCGTCAATTCCTCTTTGCACCAGCTTTAATATAAATCTATGAACACAATTCCAATTACTATAATCTCACCTTCATGGAATCGATGAACCTCCATATGTTCGGATGTGCCATTCCCAATTCTCCGGCCACTTTGCGATGATGTGCTTCGGCGTAGTTGTCGGTTCTCCCTTCATCGTTCATCACTCTGTCCACTAGGTTCCACGAGTGGAAAGCGAGCAGTTCTGCGAAATCCATTCGGCATGCGAGGACCTGAATAAATTAAATTTGCTTACATTTGCATAATTGGATAAATGGAACATACCCATGTTTTTATTTTTAAACCATCTGAGGATTGGTTCAAGATCTCGAGGAAGATTTTGAGTCAAGGCATCGAAGGCGGTATCTAGATGAGCGATTGGAACACAAGCCATGGCCACGACTTTTCGACACTAAACATTTGGAAACATTGATCAGATAACTTTGTCAATTAGAAAGAAAAAGTTTGAGGTAGAATACCTCATGAGAAAATTGCGCATCATTGTCGTACCGAACTGAGAGCCCTTGGTCTTGAGATGTTTGTACAAGTTGGAGCACAGGTGCCAGTAACATCCATCAATTGATACGTTAGATGCTTCTCTTCATTTCGGACAGCCGTACTGAGAATGCGTGACGGATCAGCTTCACACCCATGCGCTGTCACAATCCTGAAAATAATAATAATAACACTTGACTCAAGATCCTTAAACGCTTACTTGATAAATGTTCCATCTTGATTGAACGAAGCTCTTCCTCTGCAGCCCGAAATCGTCACTTGATCACACATAGTCGAGATGATGCCCACATTGTTGCCCTTCAGATCGCGGTGTTTGAAGAATATCCTTTAATCATGAACGAATTTGGCATTACCCTTGTTTGAATTTGCAGCATGTGGACGGGTAGTGAGAAAATCAACCTATAAATGAAAAACACTAAAATCGCAAAAGAGATATGTAAATTAAAAATTGCATACCGGATCGTTCTGCACAACAGCCAAAACACCACGCAGCCAGTTCGGATCGGTATTCATTGCAGCCTGAAACAATTCAAAAATAAAACTGCAAATTCAAATAAGAAGCGAGATGAATAAAGCGACACGCACCAAATCAAAAATGAGAATTGATTTTGAAATGGCAAAAGAAAAAATGCCGGGAAAATTATGTCGGGCAAATTTTGTCGCGGGCAAATTACGTCGGGCAAATTTTTGTCGGGCAAATTTTGTCGCGGGCAAATTTTGTCGGGCAAATTATGTCGGGAAATTTTTGTCGGGCAAATTTTGTCATGTACGGTACATGATGTACCCTAGGGCGAATGGCCGCTCATTTTAAAATAGCTCTGCCACATTCCACCATATGTCTCACACATATGGCCATGACCCAGCTCTGGCATTATCAGAACTTTTGGCATGGCCAGCGCAGTACATGATCACCAGGACAGTGATGTTGCTGGGTCAGACATTTTCTACAGGGTGTCTCAAAATTACGTTGAACGTTTGAACTATGATATTACTATAATATTAGTAATAACTATATTATTACTGTATTTGTTCAAATTTCAGTTTTTCCTGTTCATTTAATAGCTTATTACAAGACTATCAACTCAAAATCTCCAAAATTAAGACATTTTCGGGTATTTTGTCAAAAAAAATTTATATTATGCTTTTTGCTCTTTTAGTGCTAGCAAATCCTTGTTCTGAGCTGGTCTTACCAAAGTTTGCCCGGTACCTCTGGTTGATCCCAGAGGAGTGTGTTGTAGTCATGTTTTTGTATAATTTTTCCCGTAATTATGTTAAAATTTTTACACATGGGCCAAAGTGAGAGAGCTTAAGAAAAGCCACTCTAATAGTTTTAGCTCATATGAGTGTCCGCGTTGTAGTTTAGAAGTTGTGTGAATTTGTCTATTTATAAGCCAGCAAAACACCAGCTAAAAATAATTTTTTTTATTAATTGCGATTTGCTGAAAGTTAAGAAAATTACAGTTAAATTGTGAATTAATTAAATTATCATCTAGAATGCGACTCTTTAAAACATTTTATTTTTTCTAAATACAGCAAGGCAGTACAACAAAATAGAATTTTTATGTCGACATCATAAACATGATAACGTATTCAGACAAAATTAGTGAATAAGACATGAACCAAATAAATGTGTTGAAGCACATGAAAAGACCACGAAACACCTGGATGCCACCAACAAGCTGAATAAATCTTTCTCTGGAAGGAAGGCAAGCCATGTGGAGTAGCAGAGCATGCACAAATATGACCATCAAATGGATGTTTCTGACTGCTGGAATAAGTTCTGGACGGCCTTTTTCAGTTAGCTTTTCGTAGTACTGAAAATTTTCAAAGTAGAATTAGCATCAGTACAGTCGAACCTGGATAAACAGACACCCCAAAAGTTTGTTTCTCAGCTGGGTCCGACACTTTTTTAGCACAATTTTTAAAGCTTTTTTCCGATCCTCTTTTGACAGACCGGTCGCAAATACTGCTAGGATTTCGATTTTGCCGATCGTTTTGCGAAATTCAAAAACTTTTCACTCTAAAAAAGCAAAACCTCGATGACCGGACACCTATATCTGAAAAAGGGTGTCCGTTTATCGAGGCTTTGATTTTTTAGAGTAAAATATTATTGGACTTTGAAAAACAATCGGCAAAATCGGCATCCTTGCGATATTTGCGACCAGACTGTCCGAACAGAATTGACAAAAACATCCGAAGAGACGTTTAAAAAAATGTCGGTCCAGCTGGGGAAAGAATTTTTTGGGTTGTCCGTTTATCCAGGTTTGACTTTAATTTGAAAACCAACTTTGTATTCAGTAGTCAACATAGAAATCAAGTGTAGACAAGTGGTGATGAAAGGGGGAGTGATGCCATCTTCACGGACTCTTTCTGGCTGGTTTTGCTCATGCGTGTAGTATGGACCTCAAAAAAGAACTTCTTAAAAAAATTAACCAGGGCTGACCTTAGTGCTTTAAGAAACTGTTAGCTTACCATAAAACCTTCGAAAAGCAGTAAACACTTGGAGAGCACACAAAACTTCAATAATTAAGCATTCAGGCTTATACCAATCGTTGAAAAATCCTTCTAGCATTGTTCTGAAATAATAAAAGTATAGTCGAGTACCTCTATAACGCCACCCTGGGGCGGTTCTTAAGAGTGACGTTATAGCTAGACTCGACTGCATGATTTAATTAATTTAAAAGACTCTGCGTTTCTGAAGACTTTGACCGTTGTAGAGTTTTATTAAAAATATTTTGATTAGCTATAAGATATGTATGTATAAGATAAAGGAGGACATAATGAAGGAGAGGAAATTGAAAATATAGTTGTTTGGGTTACACTTTTATATTTTTGGGCAGTGAAATTAATAAAGATTATGTAAAAAAATCACTCTAGGGTATCAACTACAAAAAATGACAATCATAAAAAACAACCTAACACACATCGGTCAAATTTAGATTTTCTAATTTCAGTACTGTCCACTCTCAATTTCACGCCACTTCAATTTTACGCCACTCTGAAGCTTATATGATTGGATGGCTATTAAATAAAACAAAGAAACCATACTCTTGATTTTACACCACCGAAATTGGCGTAAAATCGAAAGTGGAATGTAATTAAATTTTTTGGAAAAAAGTTTTCATCATAAAAAGAGGTTTTTAAAGTGGCTTACAACACTCAAGACTTCGAGGACGGCTACGGATCATTTAGTAGTTGAGTCCAAGGTTGCTTGGCGTTTTCAGGTAGTGGTACGGGTGAGATTTGATAGAAAGTCATATATGTTTGATTCAAGCACAATGATAAATAACTTTTTGAAATTTATATTTTTATGGCTATAGGTGATTTGCGCCCTCAAAATGCTGAATTACCCCTCAAATTAATTATTTACGCCCTCAAATTTTATACAGTCAAACCTCGATAATCCGCCACCCTATGGGACCGATCCGAGGGTGGCGGATTATCGAGGTGGCGGTTTAGCGGGGGTAAACTTTGTTGAGTTTCTCTGACGGCCAACCAAATCGGGCTTATCGAGGGTGGCGGTTTATCGAGGGTGGCGGTTTAGCGGGGTGGCGGATTATCGAGGTTTGACTGTATAGCCGTTTTTCATCCCTTTTTGTTGCAATTTTTCACATTTTGGCAGGAGTACACTATTTGGCCAGTTTTTTTGAGATCTAAGTATTTCATATGCCCTAAAACGATAGAAACGACAAAAAAAGTGTGGGAAGGCTATTTTTCGTAAAAAAAATTTTCGATCGCCTTGGTCCTCCTGTGGGTTTTGGTCACTTTTTGCCTTGGTCCTCCCTATGGTATTTGGTCATTTTTGGTATTTTACCCCGTTTCGGTCACTGGAGCTTTGCACAAAGAGTTTTTTTATGCATTTTCGATTATTAGTCTGAATGCATGAAAAAGCATGCATACCAGAGTTTCTTTATGCGGTAGGCCCAGTTAACAAAACTATGTTCAATTTCTGTCTTTTTAAGTCGAAAAATGACCAAAACCATAGAGGGAACCAAGGCAGAAAATGACCAAAAACCACAAGGGAGACCAAGGCAATCGAAATTTTTTTTCTTCGAAAAATTGCCTTCCCACACTTTTGTTTGCCGTTTCTATCGTTTATAGGGCATATGAAATACTTAGACACCAAAAAGCTCACTTTTGGCTCTGGCCACATAGTGTACTTTAGCCCACATTTTTTGTACTAGCATGTAGCCCTGGATCTTGGCTTTTTATCAGCTATCAAACTTGCCTGAACGATCTGAAAAATAACAAGATTTAGGTGTTTCAAAAAAACTGTCAACTTTTAAAAAATTATTTTGAAACCTCAAATTCTCGTCATTTTTCAAACCTCTCAGAGCAGTTCGATAGCTCATTAGAAATTCAAGATTCAGGGCTACACGCTGGTGTAAAAATATTATAAAATTGCAACAAAACTTTGAAGAAAAATAGCTATTTAAAATTGGAGGGCGTAAATAATTAATTTGAGGCTGTAATTCAGCATTTTGAGGGCGCAAATCAATTTTAGCCTATTTTTTTTATAATTTTGAATTAAAAGTAAAACCCTATTCAAATATCTGTGTCACAGTATGCAAACTACCATTTGCCAGGCAGGACTATAGCAGACCAGGTTGGCAAAGTGCCCCTCTAGTTGGCTCTTTTGCATTGGCTGCGCTGCTCGTTTCAAGTTGTTCCATTTGGGTGCACTCCAATTTAATATCTGAACAGTTGCAGTTGACTGAGACAATCAGTGCACAACAACAACACCATGGGCATCGAAGCTAGAAGAGCTGCTGTAGGCAGGTCCAAGAAGGCATCACCTCCTATTTTGTCGCACGAGTTTGTGATCACCAACCATGGAGATGTGAGTTTTCCACAACTTTTGCTAGGAAGCACCAAATGTTAATTTTGAACAAAAATTTAGATTGTTTCCTGCGTGATTATGGTCATCATGCTAGGATTCATGTTCCAGGCAATTTTTTTTCAATGAAAATTGCGTTTTTTTTTGAAATAAAAATGTGATGTTTCAGATCACAACACCAATTGCCCAGTTGTTTATTGTCCCACAGTACAACGACACTGTGACACTGCCAATCAACCAGGTTGGCTTTGAAAAAATTTAAATTTTTATTAGCTGTAGTTACAATCCAGTTGTTGTTAGAAGTGAACCAGAAGACTAGTGTTAAAGTGGTTTTGGGTCCAAAATATCTTCCATAAATTTTCATTAGGTGGTACTGTCGTAAAAACTACAGTTCACTCTCCCAACAAAGTGCACACTGGAAACCGGCCAAATGAGAGAGTTGACTGCACAGTCAACTCTCAGTTACTCGCCATGAATTTGTTTTGTACGGTGCTTTTTTGATCGTGATAGTACATAATGTCAAAAGCTACCTCCATGCCCTCTGAGATTGGCGCCTATTAAGCACTAACTTACTATCCCACTAATGTCAGGGAGAGAAAGTCAGCGCTTAAACGCTCTAAATTTTGATTTAACTACGGGCCCGGGTTTGTTTACTCGGGATCGCCCCAGATACTACGAACGTTACTTCCAATCCTCGTCGTAACCAGTGATGTATGATTCTCTGGCTCTGCTCTGGCTCCGAATAGGATCCAGCCGAAGCAAATGTTTTTCAATTTGAAAGTTCAAAGCCAGATCCATAGCGAAAAATCGCGATAAGACATCACTAAAATTTTAGCACCGGCTCACGGCACCGAATTCAAAAATTTCGGCACCGGCACGAGCTAACGGCACCGTTGTCACTTACAACACTGGTCTGAAAACTCAGCCTTTGAGCCAACCTATGTAGTTAGCTCCAAATTTTCATTTTCTAATAAAAGTTCTGGCGATCTATATTTATCATTTTGACTTCAATTGCAGAACCTCAACTGCTATACCGAAGTGGTCTTCGTGATTTGCCCTCTCTGTTTTTCTATGCTCTGACTTGGATTGCTGTGCACTGTGCTCTTCAGGCAATCCTTTTAGGTCAATAAGTCAAAAAACTTCTATAACAAATGGTTTCAGGAGTACTTCTTGGACAAAATTCAGCGCCGACTGCACCTGAGCAAGACCCGACAGACCAAATTCAACGAAAGTGGCCAGTTGTTTGCATTCAGTTTGTACTCTTTGATCCACGCCGGCTATATTCTGCATGAGTTGGGCATCCACAAGGACATCACCCAGCTGTGGACTGGCTACCCCGAGCTCCACCGACACTTCTCACTCAGCACAAAACTGTTCTTCATTTTCCAGGTAGCAATTCAAAAATATAAATTAGATTAAAGAAGCATGTTGGTCGCCGATGGAAATATTTTGGAAGTCCGGTGCCAGTAGAATTCAAAAAAGAATTGCAGTCAAGTGCGGTATGGTGACACTCCAATATAGTGACACCCCCTAAAGTTCGTTTCCACCTAAGGTCTGACACTTTTTTCACCTCAATTTATGAGGTCTTTTTTAAATTATGATTCGTCAGTCTAGTCTGAAATATTGCAAGGACTCCGATTTTGCCTGTCGTTCTGAAAAAACCACAGTTTTTCTATTCAGACCAAAATGCCCGCTCTATTCTACATTTTTTTAGAATATGAGTGCACATTGAAGCGGCACTCGCGGGTCTGAATAGATAAACTATTATTTTTTCAAAAACAACTTGCGAAATTGTAATCCTTGCAATATTTTAGACAGACTGATGGAGCAGGATTGAAAAAAGATCTCAAAGATTGAGGTTAGATTGAGGTTGGACTCTAAAAGGGAACGAACTTTAGGGTGTACACTGAAGTGGGACTCGACTATATAGCAGCAGCGGACTGTGAAAGTCTGTCGTCGATTCGATTCCCGTTGGAAGGGCTTATTTTTGTCGGTTTTTTTATTGAAGTCCACTGGTGGCCTCCTTTAAAAGTCTTTCCATCGGCTAAGAAAAGAATGAGTTTCAAACTATGAGCTTTTAGATTACCTACTGGATCCACCAGTTCCAGAGTTTTACTTCCAGAAGCTCAAGCGAGATGAGATCCGGTCACGAACCATCTACAGCATCCTTTTCTTCGGGTTCACTAGTCTGGCTTACTTCGCTAAGTAAGTTTATGATAATTTTGTGATTATTATCAAAAAAATTATTATTCAGTTTCAATCGCTTGGGCTTGGCACTGCTTTCCCTAGAGTACTTTTCTCAGACAATCTTCCACTTCAGCCGTCTGCTCTATTTCACCGGAAAAATAAAGCATGCATCAACTGCGTAAGTATACAAAATAAGATCTTTCAAACATTAAAAATAAAAAAAATTATACAGATTCAAACCATGGAACGTAATCTTCGTGCTGATCCGATTCGCTACAGTGCTAGTATCAGTGTTGACCCTATGGTATGGTCTACGCTCCCATGAAACTCCCTTCATCGATATTGTCAATGGCAATTGGAACACTCACATTGTTAGGTATGTGATGGTTTTAATAGGGTGACTCCAATGGATGTCGGAAGTCGGATGTCGAAGTCTTTGAAGTGCAGTAGCTCTTCGAGTTTCGACATTTTTTTATTCTGTTGAGTGATTTTATCTATTCTTAAGGTCTTTTCCTAAAAATAATGACTTTCCGATAGTTGGACAAGAAAACTGAAAACTTGAAAAGGGACCACCGACATCCGACTTCCTACCTTTGACTTCGACTCTGACCTCGGACAACGAAATTTCGTTTTTTGTACGCATTATATGATCTTTGCTCCTTTAACTTCTTAATTTTTCCATAATCTGTAGTATTCATAGGAATCCCAGTAGTTCGAGTATAGAATCCATACCGCACGCAGAGTGCTCGGATGGAGGAGATAACCTCATATTCCTGTTTCTGGACCCTGATTTCATGAGAAAGCCGACTTTTTTGATTTTGAGAAAAATTCTAACCACAGGGGTTTATGGTTTTTTAGCCAAAATTTGAAAAATTTAAATGGGCGCCTTTTGAATTTAAAAGGGATTAAGGGCTGTATTGGGAGGGGAAGGGAATAAAAGGGGGCCACTTTTATGGCAGAACGTTATAAATTTGAATATCTATATTCTTCGACTGCCTCACCATGTTTTTCAACTCGGGCCGTGGCAAAAATAGACTCTATTTTTTGATCAAGAGTTTTTCTCGTGAAATCGGGGTAGAGAAACACGAATATGAATTTATCTCCTCCATCCGAGCACTCTGCGTGAGGGAGGGATTCTATTCTGCAACCAGTTTTGTTCACGCCTGGATTTCATCAACCGCCACATCAACCATCAACCGGTTGATCAACCCGTCGATTGGATTTTTCGCTTATCAACCGCCATATCAACCAGTTGATCATTTTACGGTTGATCAACCGGTTGATAAAGTTGATCGACCAGTGGCCCACTGGCGAATCAACCGGTTGAAAACACCGGTTGATTGCCCAAGAGTGATTGCAACCATCCCAGTTTCTTTATTATCTTCTTCATATCCCAGCTGGAATCTTTCATTCGGAAATCCCATTGGGCTCTTAAATTTTGCGTATAGCTTTCTTTTTTCTGTTTTTCTTACTACTTTTTGTGACCCTTCGAGACACTTTAAACATGCTCAATTTGGTCACTTTTAAGGAAGGGAATTAATGAAGGTTATACTTACTTGAATAAGATTGATTATCTGACGGCCTTTTTTACAGACTGAACACCCTTCTAGTGATCGTGTTGGTTCAACTATACATGCTCTTCAACTTCTCCACATTCCACTTCTCTCGTTTCCGAGAGCGTAGCAAAGGTGTCCAGAGTGTGTCCAGCAAGAACAAGGCTGCCAAGAAAGACAAGAAAGTCAAAATGATGAGGTAAATGAAAATTTTCTAGCTATTTTTTGAGCCAGACAAAACCATCATAGATTTACATGACTAAAATCACTATTTAATTGACTACAGTTAAAGTTTCAAAATACATATTTTAAATTTGCAGGACAACTCCACCGGCAACGAGAGTGCTTCTCCAGACACCAAAAGCATAAATAAGCAACTATTGCCAAAGAATCGGCAAGCTGGTTAGATTAGTTAGGAGCAGCCAGCTTTCCCAACCAATATCCCCAAAGCTATCTTTGTAAGCATAAGCGCATATCTTGACTATATCAAACTTGCTTCCTATTTATATCCAACCAGCCAAATATTTTAAGGCTAACGAGTGTTTTTTTAACCATTTTTATAGTATTTATTTTAAACTTATGCTAAAATTAGTTCTACTCTGTAAAATCTGGCCGCAAATGAAAACACCTGCTAAAATATGTACTTTTGCCCTGAGTTACCTTCGATTATGGCTCCACTTTCCTGATTTTCGAAATTTCGTTTTTGGCATTTTGTTTTTGGAATACTTTTTGAGCGATGCTCCCACCGCAACCAGACATATGTCACACCAATAGGGACAAATTACACCCAACTTTTGTTACTTTTTTTGTTAACTGTACAGCTAATTTTTCTCGCATACGGTTAACGAAAAATTGACGAACGTCGCGCGAAATTCCTCTTTTCCGTTAACTGTATACGTCATATTTGTCGCATACAGTTAATAAAAAGTGAAAACTGTCCCGCTATATTTGTCAGTATTAGCGGCAAATGTCTGGTTGCCACTGCCAGGCAAGTTACCGCCCAGTTTAAAGAAAATACAGTGGCAAAAATGCATAATTTGGCGGTACACACACAAATTTTACATAGTATCTTGAAATTTACCTGGTTACAAACGGCAGATTTTTTTCGTAAAATTCCAACTGCACCCCACCCCTAGGCCTAGACACAAAGAGTATAAGTTCTCTAACCACTTTTAGGATTAGAGAGCTTATACTCTTCGGAAGGAATTTCCTGAAGACGGTTAGAGAACTCATACTCTTGGTGAGGTAAATGCACTTGGAGTGCTGTCTTTTTGTGACCCTAATATTTTCGAACAGAATTTTTATTGTTAAAAGCATAATTTTTCTCGGTTTTAACAGCATTTAAATTTTTTGGTCATAAGTGTGAAAATTTGGGTTCAGAAGAAATACAGCCCATTTATTATTGTTGATTGTCCTTGAGTTTTGATGAAGCCAATGATGTGGTTGTGGTTTTTGTGTAGGAGTGTAAGGATATTTATTTGTTGCGCTTCCATTTCTTACGTCTCTTTCCTGTGATTGTTTTTTTTTCAAACTACTGACTTTTTGAATTGTTTGCAATTATGTTTGTAGCACCAATATTTAGCTATCTATCTTTTTTATTTATTTTGCTTGATGTTTTGCTAGACAAGCTTGTAGACACAACAAAAAGTTATCTTCTTTTTTCAACTGTTGTTTTATTTATTTACTTTATTTATTTATTTTTCGGGTGTTTTAATAAAAAAAGTTAAGTGATTTATTGTATGAGTTGTATTTTTAAAAGGAAAACTAAACATTTATACAGGTGAATAGAAATCAAAAAGAGTGTCAAACAGTATCGCTCCCTCAAAAATCTGAATTTCGCCGCCAAATTTTATGTTACCATTTTTCTTTAATTTTTTTTTAGTTTTTTTGCACTAGCCCGAATTTTTAGATATTCGGTTTTTAATGAGCTATCAAAACCCACCCGATTTTTCTTCATTGGACACAGTTAACTAAATAAGACTATAGTATTTCTCCGAAGAATTGAAAATCGGAATCGTTGCGTTGTTCCGACTAGGCTCTCGCATAGGAATTGGCAAAACACTTTGAAAATTAGCGTACAAACCGATAAAAAACCTCCTTTTTTTGTTATTTAAAGATTAGACCAGGACTCTGAATCGTCCTTTTTAAAAGATTTGTCCTTTTTTTGGCACCCCAAATTTTTTTATTTTTGAAAATTTAGTCAAAATCTTTTTTTTCGCTCTAAAATGGCAACAAGCACTGGATAAAATGACCCTTTTACTTCAAAAATAGTCAAAGTGTCCTTCTTTTACCCAAATGTCCTTTTTTTGAAATTTTTCATCGGAGCCCTGGATTAGACAAGGGCTAGCCAATAAAGGTAAGTTATCTTTGGATGGAATGAAATGTGATTCTAAGCTATGTTTCAGTCAGCCCTAACATAAGGGGCATTGAGAGATAGAGCCAAAAATCTCCTATAAGACATTCAACCATAAAAATAATTACAATAAACATTTTTGCGGCAAAAAAACTTGAAAGTTAAGTCTTTTCAAACACAGTTGTCACTAGAGATGGCAAATGGCCTATTTCGGGACGGGACAAAATTTACTTAAAAAATTTCGAGACGGGACAAGGCCTAAAAACCCTTCGGCACGGGACGGGACGTCCCTACCCATTAATAAGGAAAATAAAGGAAAAATGAAAGAAAAATCGGAAAATCATTCCGGGACGGGACACCGGGACGGGACACACTGGAATTTTTTTCCGGGACGGGACGCCGGGACGGGACAAGCCCTAAAATCCCTTCGGGACGGGACGAAATTCCCGTCCCGTCCCGAGGCCATCTCTAGTTGTCACATGCGAAAAAAAAACTGGGTGCCGTTATAAAGAGGTCTTTTTATTTGTTGGGATTTATCCAAAGAGGCGTTATAGAGAGAGTGTCGTTATAGAGAGGTGCCGTTATGGAAAATAGCTAGTTCCTTTATTTTCACTGTCGGCCAACTAAGTGAAGCTCTGGGTGCCGTTATAGAGAGGTTCGAATGTATTGCGAGGCAACGTTTGAAACAGACAGGACCACAATTTGCTATACATTCGCTATCCATCTTGTCTTGAAAATGGAATGGAATTAAATTCCATTCCATTTTGAGAGTGGAAGGGAATTCCATTCCATTCCCATCATGGAATATTCCATTTTAAGTGGATGGAACTACTGCATATTCCGTTCCATTTTCAATGTAATGGAATTATTTCTTTTTCTAATGGATATGCAGTTGTTTATTGGTTGCTGAATTGTCACTGCTCTTCATAGACTTTCAAAATGAATGCAGAAATTTTCATAATCAAATGGCTAAAAGACAACTTTTCAGTCAAAAAAGCTAATTTTCAGAGTTAACTGTAGCTATACATAGATTACCTATTAATCCCCAATTTGATATGTCAATTTGTATAAACGGAAATTCACTCAGAATCGAAACGTTATTTGTTTGATATAATAATGTCAAAAACACGATGTTTGCTTGGTCCTCCCCTGGGGGGACCAAGCAAACAGGCCCTGTGGTTTGGGCTAACCTATCCGGAGACCATACACAGACCAAGACCAAAACTACAGGGGGAACTAAGGGCGGCGGTCAATTCGTCGACAGGTCAATTCGTCGACATTTTTGGTAGAAACAGCGACTCGAATAACTCACCTCACTCAGCTCCCATTTAGTGACATTTATTTGACGCCGGCGGCGTTGTTTTTTTTTGAAGGTGCCCAACTATGTCCAGGTGGAGGTAACGAGGAAGTGGCGAACGGGTCTTAAAAAAAGGACAAATCTGTTCAAAAAGGACATCTGAGAGTCCTGCTGCACTAGTGAAATTTGTTATTAACCGCAATAGAAAGATTCTTCGTGAAATTCTGCAACAGAAGTAACTTCAGTCATGATTTAGTTTGTTAAAGATCTAAAAACTTTGCGCTAGCAGCGAAGCCACTTTATTAGCATTATAGAATACAATCCAACTACCTTATTTACTCTAATAGTAGCCCCCCCTCTAATTGTAGCCCCCCCCTCAACTTTGAGAGTCTGGATCTCGGGGCAGAGTCAATATTTTGCAAAGCTTTTTATTGCATTTTCTTAGCTCCCACGAGCTCTACCGATTCTGCTTTTTAGATTTTTATTTTCACCTAAAAATCTCGAGATCAACATCAAACTTTTCAGAATTTTGGTAGGTTGAAAATTAGTAGCCCCGGGGCTACTATTAGAGTAAATACGGTAACTTGTTGTTTTGGCAAAGACATCTCAGAGATAAGCAACACAAAACCTTAATCAATTATTTTTGTTTGAACTCGCTTGCTTTGAAATGTTTTGTTTTGCAAAAACACTTTGAGTTCATTTTCAATTTCAGTAAAAATTTGAATTCGAAAAAAAAATCATTTGAAAACATTATTTCGAATGCACTTCACTGGTATGCTCGAAATTGCACTTTATCAACTTATAAAACATTATTAGGTCCTGAAAACGAGAGAAAACATTTTTTCAGGTGTGGAAAAGCATTTTTTGGAAATTTTTTTGTCGATCCATGAGGGAGGTATCATGGATTGTCAAGTCAAAAATTAATAATTTGAAATGACGCCTTTTGAATTTTTCAAAGAAACAGGGGCTGTATAGGGAGGGGAAGGGAATAAAAGGGAGCCACTAATCATAGAGGGTTCACTAGCAATAACATGTTGAGCATAGTTTTGAATACTGGGGCCTACCGCATAAATAACTCTGGTATGCATGCTTTTTCATGCATCCAGAGTCACTTTCGAGTGATTTGTGTCTAAGGTATGTGGGTGTGCGCATCTCAACTCCAAGCCCCCTCCATGCATCCAGAGCAGTCTTGTCGACGCCTGGATTTCATCAACCGCCACATCCACCATCAACTGGTTGACGGCTCGTTAGAAGGCTGAAATCCTGGGCTACAAGATCAGGATTGTTTAAGCGCCGGCAACCCGGCGGAGCGCCGACTAAGCGCCGGCTCTTATTTTCGGCGCTTAAATTCTCGTCGGCCAAGCGCCGGCGCTGTGGACTTTTAAGACGCCGGCGATTATTCCAAAAGGCGAGGGTTTTTAACTGATTTTTACGGTTTTTTTTTCTTTTTAATGACTCAAAAACCATACAATTATCACAGTTTGACACAGTGATACGAAAATTGTTCTCACTTTCTGTGTTTGGATTATAGCATATATAGAGCCGGTTTTAACTTGGCACCGGCGCTAAGCCTAGTGCCGGCGGAGCGCCGGCTAAGCGGCGGCGCTAACGAGGCGCCAGCGCTTATTTTGAGGCCGGGAGAGCGCCAGCTGAGCGCCGGCGCTCTGCCGGCGCTTGAACAATTCTGTACAAGATACAGTCAAACTTCTCTATGAGCTACACCTCGGGACCGATCCTAGATGTAGCTTATAGAGAGGTGTAGCTTATATGGAGTGTAGCTTATAAAGAAGTTTGACTGTAGTCAAAAGATTTTGAAAAGTAAGCGTAAAAATTAAGAGAAACTTTTAATTTCTGATTTGTGGGTATTTTTCAGCGAACTAGGGGCATGTTTCAGTAATTAGGGGGCAAAATTAAATACCAGACTTAAAAAACAATGAAACCCCATGATATTAATCTGAGCAATAAATCCAAACGATAAACTTGTTATTATTGTAAGCAAATGAACTTTTAGAGGAGTTTGCATTAATTATCTTCACTTACAGCTCGAATCAAGAATAAAATTGTAAAAACATTGAAATGATCAAAGTTCAAAAGCACATCACTAGAACACTGTGAGCCACAATTAATTAAGCACAGTGGTTGCTTCTCACATTTGTCAGCAAAACATAAAATTTTATTAGATTAAGGTGACTACACTTAAGTTAATACAAACAGTGAAAGTAAATCAGAGTTCGACACTTACCGTATTTTCTCTATTAAACCCCATGGGCAGGGCTCCGAATCGTCCTTTTTAAAAAGATTTGTCCTTTTTTTAGCACCCCAATTTTTTTCTATTTTTGAAAATTCAGTCAAAATCTTTTTTTTCGCTTCAAAATGGCAACAAGCACTGAATAAAATGACCCTTTTACTTCAAAAATAGTCAAGATGTCCTTTTTTACCCTAATGTTCTTTTTGAAATTTTTCATTCGGAGCCCTGCCCATGGGGGACCATTTTTCAACCCCTAAAAAATTAGGAAAATTTGAGGCCGATTTTGAGATTTTGGGTACTCAACCAAAATCTCAAAAGTGGAATCAGGAGTGCTCGTGCTAATCAAAAAATGCTAAGAACAGATTTGCAAAATGTTTACTCTAGGCTGAGATATAAGGTCCATATGGTGGGGTTTTATTAGAGAGTGGGGGATTAATAGAGAATATACGGTATGTTGAGAAACAGCACAAAAAGCACATCTTATATGAAAAACAGCACATATTTACTGATATGCTGTAAATATTTGCAGAAGTAACTGTCCTTTTCAGTAATTTGCATCAATTGTCCTAAAAATATAAACAGATGTATTGATATGTGTGCATAACACCTGAAGTTAATACTTTTGTTTTCATACATCTAACAGGATATAAGAGCTGCTGTGAAATCGAAATCATCAATTCAGTTTATACTGAATATACTTAATCATCTAAAATGGCTCTTTCTAAACTATCTCTTTTTGTGCTCATTATTGGATTTATGTATGTGTATGGATGGGATTATTATGAACCTACTACTATTGATAAATACCACCCTCTACTGTATCGGATAAATATCCAGATAAATCTACTAAATCCACTAAGCCCGCTGAAGCATCCACGCCTTCCAAGCCAGCTGAGCAGTCCACTCCTTCGAAGCCTGCAGAAGCATCCACGCCTTCAAAGCCAGCTGAGCAGTCCACTCCTTCGAAGCCCGCTGAAGCATCCACGCCTTCCAAGCCAGCTGAGCAGTCCACTCCTTCGAAGCCCGCTGAAGCATCCACGCCTTCAAAGCCAGCTGAGCAGTCCACTCCTTCGAAGCCCGCTGAAGCATCCACGCCTTCAAAGCCAGCTGAGCAGTCCACTCCTTCGAAGCCCGCTGAAGCATCCACGCCTTCCAAGCCAGCTGAGCAGTCCACTCCTTCGAAGCCCGCTGAAGCATCCACGCCTTCCAAGCCAGCTGAACAGTCCACTCCTTCGAAGCCCGCTGAAGCATCCACTAAGCCTTCAAGCCCGACTAAATCACCTAAGCCTACCAGACCACCAAGGCCCACTAGACCAAGCCATGACTCCTCAGAATGTTCCCAGGAAAATTCTGAAGAAGGTGCGCCGCACAAAAGAGTCGGCCCTATCCTAGAAGCCGCATGTTTTTTGCCTTGGTCACCCTGTTGATTTTTCGTGATTTTTTAGGCTTATGGTCGGCCAGCGAATGTTAGGACGGGATCAGATAAGTCTAAAGATAAGTCTAAAATATGTTTGAGTCCGTCCTAATATGTGCTGGCCAAACTTTTCTTGAGCCTAAAGTCTAAAAAATCACGGAAATGGACATGGGCAAGGCAAAAGCAATGCTTCTTTAAGGACCATGGTTTTTGCGCGTAGTGGAATGTGCAAAATTTGAATTGGCGGGGAACACTTCTCTTTCGTCTATCAATGTACTCTTTCATGTCGTTTCGAATTCATCAAAAGAGTACAGCATTAGACGAGAGAGAAGTGTCTCCCTCCAATTCAAATTTCGCACATGCCACTTCGCGCAAAACCATGGTCCTTTAAAGGCCATGTCTACGCTAATAAGAGGTGGTGCCGGGAATTAAAATTTTTTCCTAATCATTGAACTTCTGTACGGATTTTTCAGATTGGTTTCTAACAAACGATAACTAAAATTTAATTCTAGGCCTTGTTTCATTAGAAACCAAGTTGAAAAATACGTACAGAAGTTCAATGACCAGGAAAAAGTTTTGAATTCCCGGGCGCCATCAGCGTGGGCATGCCCCTTTAATTATAGGGACAATCTTTAACCTTAAATACAGTGATTTTTAAGGAGAATGCCACTCACACTGCTCCTGCCAACCCTGCAGACCTCGTTGCAACCCGTGTGACCCCTGCTCACCTGCAGCAACCCTTCCAAAGTCAGAGATGTGATCAAGGGTCTGATCGTGGTGTTCTTGCAAGTGCGGGCCAATCTGACTGCAGATGTACTGCCTTTGGACTTGGAGGCTATTATAGATGCCAAATCGAAGCTGCTGTGGACATTGGACTGCCAATTAGCCTTGCTGACATTCTCGCTGAACTCAAGCTCGATGCTAATCTAAACCTATCAACACTTTTGAAAGGTAAAATACTCAACTCTTATTTTTCACTGTAAATACCTTTTTAACCCGTAAATTTAGCTGTTGTGGCTATAGTGGATGCTGTGCTGAATATCTTGTTGAGTGTCTTGTTCCGCTTCTACTGTATTCCCGTTAACTTCCATTTCTCGGGCCTGCTTATAAACCTCCTAGCTCTTATCAAGACAAATATTCTTATTCTTGTAAACCTGGCGATAGGTGAAATAGATGTGGATATTGTCGCAGCTATTAAAGTTCTGGTGGAAGCTTTAATTAAGGCTAAAATCCACCTGCTTGATCTAGACATCAGCATCTTGGCAGAAATTCTAGCTAAAATAAACGCAAACTTGGAAGCTAAAGTGCAAGTGGATGTGGTTGCTATTTTGGCCCTTACCAAACATGGCTTCTTGCCATGTTTGGTTGCATGTAAGTCATTTTGAATTTGCAATATTTTATTAATTTATTATGCATTTAGTGGTTGTGGGTTTCATTGATGCCCTCGTTGCTGTGTTAGTAGCTATTCTCTCACTTTTGCATGGAATACATGTGGATGTGGATGTCTGTCTCAATATTTTGGGCATTCTCAAGGCTACTGTCTTTGCCATCATTGACCTTTAAATCAATTTAAAGAGCTTTGAAAAAATGTGATATCATAACTAACTATAATATTTACTGAATTATTTACCTAATAAACGATGGCATATTGACTCTGTTTAACACTAAAAAAAGAATTTTCATAAATTTCATACATACCCCCCCCCCTTTCAATTCAAAAAAAAAGTTTAAATTAAGGCGTGTTATATGAGAAGGTAGTGGTGGGCAGTGTTCTTATGGCTAATACAGTCTACTCTCGTTAAACTGGCACTCCAATAAACTGGCACCTCGATAAACTGGCACTTTGAAAAAGCCCTATTTGGCTGGCCGACAGAGAAATTAGGCAAAGTAACATCCCACTAAACTGGCACCCCGATAAACTGGCACCCCAGGCTGGTCCCCAGGGGTGCCAGTTTATCGAAAGTAGACTGTAAGCCACTTTTGTGTTCAGTTATCCATATCTTGGTGACTGTTTTTTCACAATTTATGAATAACAGCTCAATTGAAAGAGAAATATAGATCTTCAACTTGAAATTGAAGATTTTCAAATAAACATGAAAATTGGTCACTTTTGAGCTAAATAAAGTCAACAAAAATTATTAATCAAAATAATTTCTTAGTTCGTCACGATAAACGATTTTTTTGGGTCGGTCATGCTGTACAAAAATTGATAAACATTGTTTATTTGAGAAGTTTTTATCAAACTTATATATTTTCCAGTAGCTAAGTAGATCTGCTACAACCTTAAAAAGAAGTTTTTGAAAATTGCTGAAATTCGCGAAGTTAAAGGCTCGTAAATCAAATGAAAATCATAAGAACTTTCATTTGATTTACGAGCCTTTAGCTTGGCAGACCTCATATATCAATCTGGAGCAAACATTTCGCAAATCTGTTTTTTTGCGTTTTCTGGAAAAAATTTCAAAATCGGTATATGGAAATCTGAAGAAATTCAAAAATTTTCTAAAAGAAATTTTCAAAATTTTTTCCAAGTTAAAGGGCATACCAGTGCCTTTTGAAAAAGTAAGGCTGCGACCAGCAAACTTTTTTGAATTCTCCAATTTTTCACTCGTTTTGCGTCAAATCTGATATTAATAAGCACATACTATTTTTCAAAACTAGGCAGAAAACTTACAAATCTAGATGAGAACGAATGTAAAACCCCTGGAGAAAGAAAAAAACTGCTGGTCCCCGCCTTTTCTCCGTGCTGCGCATGGGCATGCCCCTTTAACTATTTTTTCCAAAATTTCCAAAATTCGACCCAATTTTTGGAAATCGGAAAACGCAGCAAAGAAGTGCCGGAGATCAGAATTTCGTCCTACCCTGACTTGCACCATAAGAGGTCCAGAACTAAATATTGGATATAAATTTTTAAATTCTTTCGTAAATGTTTATTCCTAATATTTTGAAAAAAATTTTATTGAGCAAATAACGACTGGTAATAGAATCACTTAAGCTAGAGTATTACAAAAATGTAACAAATGTAAAATTTTAAAATTCATAAATAAGTAAATGTATCAGATTCTACAAGATAAATTTCTTTTTGAAAAAATCAATACACAAGGTTGTCAAAAAACTAGGATAATATTTTTATCCCTGATTTTGCTTGAAAGAAAAATTGGTTCTATGGAAACGAAAATTCTGTTTTGAATACGATTTAGGGTACATTTTCCGTGAACTTTGGGCAACCTTATTTACTTTATGCTTCTGGCTATTTTTGAGCAGAATTTTTTTTATAAAGCATGAGTTGTAAGATGAGAAAAACATTTTGAAAGCATAAATTTCCTATTTTCTCTTTAAATCTTCTGATTAATCTTCTGAATTGACGTCTCTTTCATTGTATAGTCATGCTATTCCTCATTTCAAGGCACGCGAAGCGGCCGTTTCAAATCTATGCCTTTTTATGGTTTAGTCATAATGTGCCTTATTCCAAGGGATGCGAAGCAGTTAGATTTTGGTCATGTGTGTTATTCATTTTATGGTGTGTCAAATATCTACTTTTTTAAAAATCGCAATGCGAAGCGTTGCTCAAGGCTTTGAAGGCTGGTACCAGGTAAATTTAGAAAAATAGTCCCTTATGGTAGTTGATTCCTCATTCGACAAAAATTGTACGAGTACGAGTACGAGAATTTCAGAAAATTCCCAACACTGCTTCTTAGGACCGGACCCAGGGTATGTTATAGATAAGGGTGTGTTATGGAGGGGTATGTTACAGAGAAATTTGACTCTACTCGAATTTTCAGTGTTACATTGTGCTTCAAAATGAGTGATTCCACTAAAATAAACAATAGAAACAGCCATTGGTTTTTTTCTTTTATATAACACTAGCGCTTGCCCGCCCTACGGGCGGGTTTTGTTTTCTGCTGATATTTTCAAACATTTTTCGGTTATTTTCAGCTGATATTTCTGTAGCATTATCTAATTTATTTTTCGATGATTTTAAGATCTATGAATCTGAGCAAAATGCAATCACATATAGTCACTCTTAATTACTTTATCATTATTCACACGACTGAAAAAACATTTTTTGAGATTTACAAAAGGTTTTTTTCTCTTTTCTGCGATTCAAAAAAGCGTCTATTTTGATTTAAGAGATTCATGAATGCGATCTTCCTGTTGTGAGATTCATAAAAGAGAGTTTCTGTTTTTTGACCTTTTCAAATATACATGTAAATGAAGCTATACGCATAATCCACAGTACAAAAGGTAAAGTACATGAGCTAAGAGATATGAAACATGAGACTTGACACATTAAATGAGAGTCACAAACATGCAATTCGACACATGAGGCACAAACATTAGCCATGGACAACAAAAAATTTGAAAATAGGTCGTGCGACCAAAACATGAGCCGTGAGCTCCAATCAGGAATTCCTAAAAGAGCTTTTTCATACCTTTCATAGACGCACAGTACCATAACATTTTCTAAACTTTTTCAGACGTGTGTGTTGAGATTCACAAAGACATATTTTTCACGTGAATGATTTATAAAAGTATTTGTCTTTTGGTATTCGACTCACTAAATCAAAGTATTCGACTCACTAAATCGAAATTTAATCAATGAGATGTAAGTCTGAACCCTTATAAACAATGCAGGTCCACGATACAATAGACTTAACACACATGGCATGTGCACACTCTTGAGCCACTAAATGAGAAGATCGAAACACTTGCAATAATTACTGATATATACCAAATAAGATCACATCTGAGTATTGATTCAACTCAAGTGACTTGACTACTTCTGCATTAATTTGAGACTCAATGAATCCCAGTCCAAGCATCTCAGATATTAAAAAACATGTGAGCCGACCGTAAAATTTATACATTCGTCATTCAATCCTTTCCTACGAACTTCGGATCTTCACATTTATTAGATGTGAAATATACTCGAAATCAAATGCTTCTCAGAATGTACTGTAAGTCCATCATCAAGTCATATTATCCGATACGTTTCAAAATTGACTAATTAGAAACATGACTCGAAAAAAATTCACCGACCAATCACAGATAAAAGTTTCATTTGAGCTTTATGCATAGCTCACGATTGAAAAAAAGAATTAGCGAGTGTATTAATAGATTGAATAGAAATAATGAATGAATTTAAGACTTTACCATGAACAGACTACTATAGTAATTTTATTCACCAATTAGAAGTTTTCTCTATCTTACAGCTGATATCAAAGTGAGATCGGTTATGCGAGAACTGAAATATTCTGGTTGGTCAATGTCAGCCACTTTTGATGTTAAGTAAGAATGCTATCGTGAATCGAAATGTCGAATTTAATTAAAGTTCAAAAAATCTCCTTTTTCAAAAAAGGGCCAAGGCGACCTTTGATTAAAGTTAGCAAAGAAGATGGTGCCGCTTTACGCGCCTCAAAGTGACTTGACATCATTCCCACTATTGTTCACAAGATGCTTTCATTAACAAAGAATAACACAACAAAGATTTCAACAGATACAGAGAGAATAAATCAATCAACGTTCTTCTCGAAGTGGTGCCCTTCTTGGTCATTCTTTTGCAGATGGTCCCTTCTTGCTCATTATGAGGATAGTCCAGTCAATCTATGCATAATCTTGATCCACAAACAGCTCGCTTTCATCGCTGAGAATCGAAAAGTGCTCCAAAGAAACAATCATGAGAGACAAACTTCACCTTAAAAGTTTAGATTGAAAAAAAACTTCTCAGTGCTCAAACCTGTCCACTCGATTGAAGCTTGAGTGATTTCGATTTCGTCGTCCATGCCAACATTCGATTTGATCTGGAAGCACAGTTGACATTTATTCTCCATCAGTAGCAATCCCACGAAAGAACCAGTATTTGAGCCGAAGGGCACAATGTCTGTGATAATCAAGAGTCGGAGCAACACTGAACCAACAGATTAAAAAAATCAAAACCCCACGAAATACCTTTTTTCATACCGAAGAGACCACTAATTTTGCTCAGAGTATTAGGAGCAGGCCCGAACGAACTATCGCTTTTGACAAACTGAATCTTGGACTGCATTGTGAAGACACAGCATCCAGAACGACTTGACTTCAAATTTGCAGAAGAACTGTAGACCCTGAAAATTGATGGAGAAGAATGAACGGAAACGAATAAAAATCTAACCATAGATGACTTCAGAATATGGCTAAGAAAAATTGCCACAAAATTCCACGCAGTCACTTGAACATTGTCGCGGCCATCAGAAGCATGAAATCGATAACAGACTGATGCACATCGTCCTTCACAAAACGACGAATAGATTCCACTTGTTTGATACGCAGTTTGAGGTCGCTAAAAGAAGAATATTATTATTTGAAAACTTATTATTCACTTACATTGCACTGCTTTTACAAGATTTTTTCAAGACATCCATGTTAATTGACGCGAAGGTTGCATTGTTCAAGCAGAACTTCTCTTCCAAAAGATATTCAAAGTAACGATCGACGTTTCCATTGATTTGCAAAGCCGCATCTTTTATAATTCGAACTGATGACCCACCTTTGAAACTAAGCGACAGATTTGCGTTGCCATAATTGTACAGCTTATCTTTAGGAGGAGCGACCACAGCCAAATTCTTAAGCAAAAGCGTTTCACCCTGAAAATTCATATTTTTCTCATAGTATTTAGAAAATATTTAAAAATAGCTGAATGCGAGGTAAGAAACATACCAGCAAAGAAGAAAATCCTGACAAATTACTATCCGGAGAAGAGTTCAAGCATTGAGTCGAAGTGGCAGCCGAAACACGTCGCGGGCTGTATTCCAAGCACTTATCTGAACATAATTTGGCGGAATTTTGGTATCGCTTCCAACAATCGTGCGGATTCTATTCTGCTTGTCGAAACTAAGAACATCTTCAAGCGAGACGACTTGGACGATAACATCGCTAAAAATATGAAAAGACTACAACTTTGAAAAACTTGTGAAGCATCTTACACAGATTGTTCACGACGATAAGCTTGGAATAGATCGAATCGAATTGATTGAGCGCTTTCGTTTCTTAGACGGAGTGGAAAGAAAAGAGTCTTCACACATTTCGCTATTGACGGAATCTCGAATCTTGATGAATCTTGACAAACGAATCAAGAATCTTGACGGAATCTTGATGCAAATGCACGACCTATCGGATTTTCCAGCATACTCTCAAAGCACGATTCTTGTACACACTGCGGCCCAAACTTCACGACTAATCCATAGAGCAGAGACCTGAAGAGATGAATGAGAAACACTTATTGATAAGAATGCACAACTTACCGGATCGCCCAGTATACTCTCAAAGCACGATTCTTGTACACACTGCGGCCCAAACTTCACGACTAATCCATAGAGCAGAGACCTGAAGAGATATATGAGAAACACTTATTGATAAGAATGCACAACTTACCGGATCGCCCAGTATACTCTCAAAGCTCAAAGAGAATTTCAGAAAATTCCAACACTGCTTCTTAGGACGGACCCAGGGTATGTTATAGATAAGGGTGTGTTATGAGGGGTATGTTACAGAGAAATTTGACTCTACTCGAATTTTCAGTGTTACATTGTGCTTCAAAATGAGTGATTCCACTGAAATAAACAATAGAAACAGCCATTGGTTTTTTCTTTTATATAACATTACAATAAATTGCAAACAACGCTATTCAAGGATCAAAGATGTGACCATTGTAAGCGAATATGAAAATAGCACAGATGATGTGTACCAAGCTATCGTCACCGTCAAAAACAAGAAGTTGGGGATAGCCTTGAAGGTTGATATTAAAGGCTCTTTCAAAAAATTGTGCTAATTTTGCATATTTCAGGTGATCAAAGTTGACTTGAACACATTGGATGAAAAATTGAATGATGTACTTTGTACTCTGAAAATCGCAACGGAGAAGGCAGATATTAGCTTTGCTAAAAAAGAGGGCACATGGAAGAGGCGCGGACAAGGGTGTAAGTTTATTATGCGGTATTATTATTCCGTCAATTTGATGCGTAATTCAGCTGCTTGTACAAATCGGGTCAGCTTTGCACTTTTGCCACAATAGTCTCATTCTTCATAGAGACGTCAAATCTGCAAACATTTTATGCTTTCAAATGGCGTGCTCAACTGACTGACTTCGGCGTCTCGACCACCCTTCAATCCATCGGGTATTTATTTCAAATTAACGGATTTTCAAAAAAAAATTTACAAGGATTGGTGCTCTTGGGCTCATTCCTCGTCCCAACGGATTTCTTCTCCCGCTTGCCATGCTGCAATCGACAAGATTTTTTAAAGCAATTTCAAAGCACTTACATTTTACAACACTCACTTACCTAAACAAAACAATACAAACCAAATTTTTAAGAAGAGATATTAACATTATAGCGCTCACAAAACTTACCGAGCAGATGTGGGGACTCTAGGATACCAAGCGCCAGAAGTCTTTGATGGAATTTATTCCTCTGCATGTGACGTGTTCGGGCTTGGAGCAACTTTCATGGAAATGAAACACCCGACTTCAGAAACACCTACCTATACTTCAAGCGAGAACATGTCGAATCGCGAAGGCGTCGAAGAATACTTTGCTCGAGAAACTGACCGAAATATTGTCCATCTGATCAAAATTTGTAATTTATTGAATATCTAACTACTTCGACTCTCACAATTACGTTCGTTCCAGTTGACCGACGTTGACCGACACAGCCGAATGACACTGGAGACTTTGCTTGCTGATGTCTTCCTGAAAACTAGTGGAGGAGGGAAAATCCCAGTTAGTCGAAAGCAAAGTTAGTCCTGATATAATTTGAGTTATCTTCGTGCATAGCTTTTCGATCTTAAAATTCGAGCTATAGCGATTTGCAGACTTCTTTGGCGAAACACCGGTCATTAGGAAGCTATTTGCGCGACTTGTTACTCGAGTTCTTTGTTGGCGGCGCTTAAAGTACGAATGAAAACTGTTGAGATAGAAAATTAATTTTGACCTACCGTAATTCCTCGGGCAGGAGTAGGATGCGGCAAATCACATTGCGACAAATCAAATTGCGGCAAAATCAGATTGCGGCAAATCAGATTGCGACAATTTAAATTGCAGTAATCAAATTTGAAACTTTCAAGTAATGCTTAATCTGCCACCACTATGTGGTCTCAATAAGCTGCCGTCTAAAAAGGCTTGTTTGTGAGATGAGATTTTGCTAGAAACCAAAAATTGACTAGCTGTACAAAAATCAGCAAACAATCAAATAGTATATAGTATATTACAGTATTCGTTTTCCATAGCTGAAAGAAGCAAAGAAGTAAAGTCAGGCCAGGAGGAAAGTGAAAAAATGATATACAAATATTTACTCACAAAGTGAACGAAAATACCTAACGTATAAAATAACGATCAACCCAAATAGCAGTCCAATGTGACCCTCCCACTTATGCCGCAATTTCATTTTGCCGCAATTTGAATTGTCGCAATCTGATTTGCCGCAATCTGATTTTGCCGCAATTTGATTTGTCGCAATGTGATTTGCCGCATCTTACTCCTGCCTAATTCCTCTAATAATGTGTGTAAAATGAATTATAATTTATAAATTGTATTTTATAACATTTGTAGCACCAAAATTATTTTTTCGTCAAATTTCTGTATAAATGCAACAAGTTAGGTGAATAAAAAATTTAAAAAAAATACTATTTTCAAACAGCAGGGGGGCCAAGGTACATGTTTGGAGGTGGGCGTGAAATTCTGCGTTAGGAGCCATAAAGTTCACGCATCGGAGCCGGGGCGTCAACCGACAAGTAAATTTTGGTTTAGAATGCCACATTTACTTCTTTCAAAAAGATGCTTTCGACTCTCATTTTATAGTCAACGTTCACTATACAGTCGACTCAATACCCCCGCTAGTCCCCCCCCACGCTATACAGTCAACTTCTAAACTTATTGGTCTATTAAACTGTGATCAAAATGGTTGCGGTTATTCATAAAATAATTTGTTGACTTTTTAAAATATTATTTTCATTTTTACATCTTATCTTTAAAGTAGTGTACACTATTGAGAGGTTCTGCTTTTTTAGAAAACAAATGTATAGGCAAAAGAAAAACGATCGGCAAAATCGGAATCCTTACGATATTTGCGACCAGACTGTAAAAACAGAATCAGCAAAAAAATTGGAAAATCGAGCTAAAAAAAGTGTCGGACCCTAGGCGGGAACGAACTTTTAGGGTGTACACCAGGGCTGCAGCCGGGTTCTGTTTTTCTGCTTCTGTTTTCTATGTTTTTTTTCACTTCTGTTTTTCTGTTTTCTGCTTCTGTTTTTTTCGAGAAAAAAAAACAGAAAAACAGAAGCGAATAATTATCGAAAACTTTCCAGCTTTTCCAGCGCATCAGGAGGAGCAATGGAAAATGAAAGGCTTTTTTTCAAAAGCGAAACTTGTTCTTATTGACCTTCGATAAAGTCTAACCCCTATTAATCTCAGTATATTGCTGTTTGTTCATAATAATTTGCCTTTACTGAATGTTGAATGATGAAAATGTGTTTTGGTCATGCTGCAAAATAGAGATGATTTGTTACGGGCATTGCCTTTTTTACTTCTGTTTTTCTGCTTCTGGTTTAAAAAAAACTGGCTGCAGCCTTGGTGTACACTATTGGGAGGTTCGACTGTATTAGGTTTTTCAACTGTTTTACTAACCAGTTCATTAACCTGATATTTAATGGCCGGTCGGTGAAGAAACCCTAGTTTCTAGAAAGCTACTGAGAAAAATAAATTATTTTTACAATAACTCAACTGCGGAAAGCATTTTTACTATGAAAATCGTTTAAAGCAGAACTCCTGATTAGCTTTACATATTTGGCAAAAAGGCTGCTAACAAGAAGAAAGGGATGAAGGGAAAGTTCATCTTGTGGAAAAATCAGCTTTCTTTATCTGTTCACTTTTTGTATTATTTTATTAGCCACCAAAGCTTCAACTGTACAATCGATTTGAAAGATATTTTCTGTAATTTTGAATAAGTCTATAAAAAATTTGTTACCTTTTTGGCCCGGATTTCTTTTCCGATAATTTTGTTCGATAATTTAAAAAAATCAAAAAATTTTTGCCCTTTAAATAAGCAAAATAAGCCATAAGGAAGCTTTCCGAAAAATGTCTGTTTTTGTTCGAAACCGCTTTCAATTTAACGTCAGATAATAAAAAAAATTGAAAAAAATTAACCTTCCCGCAAATTTATCTCAAAACAGAGTGAGAATATCGTAAAATGTGTTCAGCGTATCGTGAACAGAGGCGTAGCCAGACAAATCTGGCGGGTGGAGGAGGCTAAAGCCCCCCGAGAGGTCATTTTCCCTACACCGTTCTCGAGTTTTATAAAGTTTTTAATTAACAATTTTTTTCCAAAAATCTGATGGGGGGGAGCTATAGACCTCTCAGCCCCCACCTCTCTCCCTGCCTACGCCCAAGATCGTGAATAGGTATTAGTGTAATAATCTAGCATAGCTAAAAAATCTCTATTGGCATCTTTAGGTTCAATTTTACAAAAAGTCGCTCTTAAAATGCAAAATTTTTCTAATTTGAATTTTTTGTTGTCGTTGGCGTTGTCGTTGGATTTTTATTGAAAAGGTTCGTCGTTGTCGTCGTCCTTTGCGTTGGCGTAAAAAGGCATTAATGAAAATTAATTTCAACAACAACGACACCGCCTGCGACGACAACGACGACGTAAAAAAAGCCATAAGAAACATTCAGCAATCACAATGATGCGCAAAGAAAAAAGGTGGCGTTATATCGGGTGGCGTACAATTAACGTGAACTTTGTTGTTTTTCTTTTAGGCTTTTTAAATTGCCCCCTTTTATTGAAGAGACTTCTGATGAGATCTATTTAAAACTGGTTTTTTGTGATTCTGGACCACTACTGGTCAGCTCAGATTTTTGACCCTATCTTTTGCAGTTTTTTCTTATTAAACATGCTTTAGGTAGGGTTACAAATATCACCTTTGTGATTTTCATTAGGGTAGGACGCGGTCGCGTAATTTGGCTCAACCCGGTTCCGGGTACCCGGGTTTTCACGGACCCGGTTCTCGGTTCGGGTAGCATTTTACCGGTCGGGTACCCGACCGGGTATGCGGGTAATGACAACTTAACCTTGGAACCTTTGGAACCTATGGAGATCCTTGCATTTGAGATACAGTCAAACCTCTCTATAACGGCACTCCTGTGGACCGGCCTCAGAGTGCCGTTATAGAGAGGTGCCGTTATCAGGAGATGCCGTTATAGACATGGTTTTTGTACAAGATCCGTGAAGGACAAGGGAGACCAATGAAAAAAAATTCAGCCCCTATTGAGAGTTTGAACCCTGGCCCTATCCTTCAATGGAATAAGGGCAGGGTTCGTTACCGTCCTTTTTAAAAAGATTTGTCTTTTTTTCGGGACCCAAATCTTTTTTATTTTTAAAGTTTTTAGTCAAAATCTTTTTTTTTCGCTCCGAAATAGCAATAAGCAGAAAAAGCAAAATAGCAATAAAATTGGATAAAATGAACAATAAAGATAAAGATAAAATCTATTTCGAAGGTTGACTATGGGCCGAGCATATGCTCGAAATTGACCAATCTGCTCGAGCATTTGCTCGTTTCACAACCCTAGCAATAACTGTGGGCCATTTTACAATACGATCCTGTCGAGACAATTTTCGACTTACAAACTTCAATCAAATTTTCAAAGTTTAAACTTCAAACTTAAATTAAACTTTCAAGTTAGCAATTCTATCCAATGCTTATTTGGAACCGGAACCGGTCGGTTCCTAGACCCGGTTCTCGGTTCTTCCGGTTCCTGGAGACCCGGTTCTCGGTTCGGGTAATTTCGCCAAAATGCCTCCGGTTCGGTTCGGTTCGGTTCCCGGTTCGGGTACCCGACCGCGTCCCACCCTATTTTTCATTGTAGTTCATTGAGCACCTTAAGATGGACCTCTCATCTATTTTCGCCTAGATCTCGGTCACTATGCATTATGTATACTAAAATTAGATGTCTACGCAAGAGAAAAAACTCTATCTTTTTGATGAATTGTATTTTTCTTAGGTCAATACTTGTTTTTTTGTCCCAAACATATTTTGGCTTGACTTTACTTGACCCCCCCCCCCCCCACGGCTGACCCACTTTTGATGACAATTTTGAAAAACCGATTGCATATTCGTGTTTCTCGACCCCGATTTAGGCGCGAATTTACCAGTCGTTTCCGGTAAAGTGAAAAATTTTTTTTTGTCAAACCACAGGGGGGGGTATCATGGATTTTAGTCAAAATTTGAAAAATTTGAATTCGCGCCTTTTGAATTTTGAAGGGATTAAGGGCTGTATAGGGAGGGAAGGGAATAAAAGGGGCCACTAATCACACAAGGGCCACTAACAAGAAGATGTTGAACATAGTTTTGAATACTGGGCCTACCGCATAAATAAACTCTAGTATGCATGCTTTTTCATGCATCCAGAGTCACTTTCGAGTGATTTGTGTCTAAGGTATGTGGGTGTGCGCATCTCAACTCCAAGCCCCCAAGCCCCCTGCGCCCCGAAGGGGGCGCAGGGGGCTTGAGAGTTAGAGATGCGCGCACTCACTTACCTTAGACATGATTCCGAGAAGTACTCTTGATCATGAAATGCATATAGAGGCTCTTTTTGCCACGGCTCAGTTAAAAACATGGTAAGACAGCCAGAATATACCAATATATGTTTTTTCTAACGTTCTGCCATAAAAGTGGCCCCTTTTATTCCCTTCCCCTCCCTATACAGCCCTTAATCCCTTCAAAATTCAAAAGGCGCGAATTCAAATTTTTCAAATTTTGACTAAAATCCATGATACCCCCCTGTGGTTTGACAAAAAAAAATTTTTCACTTTACCGGAAACGACTGGTAAATTCGCGCCTAAATCGGGGTCGAGAAACACGAATATGCAATCGGTTTTTCAAAATTGTCATCAAAAGTGGGTCAGCCGTGGGGGGGGGTCAAGTAAAGTGTTACCCATATTTTTTTGTCTCAAGTTTGCTATTGTCCCAAATATATTTTTTCTGCTCCGAAAATACGTTTTTTCTGTCTGAAATATACTTTTTGGCGCTAGTAGCGAATACCGCCCCCCCCCTCCTTAAAAAAAACCTGACCTTAAAAAATCGCTTTAAGTACCCTTTAAAACAGCAAGTTCAGGCTTAGCCCTTAGGCTTGGGGCTAGGCCAGTGTACGGAAGTTGTTACTAATAAAGAGTTTGTGAACATTTTACGGGGTCTGGGACATAAATTTGGGTACTTTTTACTTAAGTTTTAGAAGGAAAAATATTTTGGGGCGGGAGGGGGAGGTATATTCGCTACTAGGGTCTACTTTTTTTTGTCCCAAATATACTTTTTTTCTGTCCCAAATTCTCTTTTGCCTTGTTCTCTTTAATTTTGCAACCTTTTTCACAAAGTGATAACACCATCATGTAGCCCTTGGATTCTAGTTTCTAACAAAGTGTAATTTTTTGCAAAATATATTCAAAATGTTGAACGAAAAATCGAAAGTATAAAATAAATTATTTTTTGACTTGATTCATACTTTTGATTCTTTGTAATACATTTGAAAATATTTTCCGAGAAATTACACTTTGTTAGAAACTAGAATCGCACGGCTACCTTATGGTGTTATCACTTTTGAAAAAGGTTGAAAAATTTCAGAGAAAAGGCAAGAGAAATAAATAAAAAAAAATTGGGACAGAAAAAAGTATTGCCCTTTTTCTGAATGCTTAAAAGATTTTAAGGCATGAGTGCCTTAAAATGGGGTTGCCCAAAAAGAGGTTTTAACCACTTTTTTGTACGTTTTAGCTGCTGAAACGTGTAGAAAACATGTTTTTAGGGCCCGGTCGACAATTTAAAAACAAAAATTTTCACAAAAAGCGACTTTTTGCTTTGGCGGACCAAGGTTGAGGATGCTAGGGTCTGCATAATTAATTGTTTATATACATGAGAGTATTCAACCTCGTTTTGTTAAGTATTCTACCCCGTTGGTTATTGGATCTGGGCAAAAAGACTCTCTAAGTGCATTTTTGATCAAGAGTCTTGCTCGGAATTATGTCTCTAGCTCTCAAGCCCTCTGCGACCCTTTCGGGGGCTCAGGGAGCTTGAGAGGGGTTGAGATGCGCACACCCACATACCTTAGACGCAAATCACTCGAAAGTGACTCTGGATGCATGAAAATGTATACATACTAGAATTTCTTGGCTAAAGTACAGTATATGTCATAGCCGGAAATCTTCACAAGTCATGTTTTTCAGCGTTTTAGCACCTAAAACATACAAAAACACGTTTTCCGGCCCGGACGGCCATTTTTTGAAAAAAAATTTTTTGATTAAAATGACCAAAACCATGATGCCCTATACACCCCATGGTCCATCAATTTTCATGTCATTTTGTTTGTGTTTTAATGATTTTTTACTTTATCATGGCTCTGAATTTTGTCCAAAACCATAATAACCCCAAAGGACCAAATTTCATTTATTCAAAACCTGACGACAACAACAACCAACTAATCATACAGTGCACATTCCTAATTTAAGGCTGTATTGGGGTGGAAAGGGACCAAAAAAGGGCCAATTTTGAACAAACAGGAAGATGTTAAACATAGTTTTGTTCACTGGGGCCTACCACATGAATAAACTCTGCTATGCATGCTTTTTTATGCATCCAGAGTCACTTTCGAGTGATTTGTGTCTAAGGTATGTGGGTGTGCGCATCTCAACTCCAAGCCCCCAAGCCCCCTGCGCCCCTTCTGGGGCTTGGTTGGTTAGAGATGCGCGCACTCACTCACTTTAGACATGATTCCGAGAAGACTCTTGAACAAAAATGCATTTAGAGACTATTTTTGCCCAGCTCCAGTGACCAAAACATGCCAAAACAGGCAAATGGTCGAAATTTAAAAATGCCCAAAACTCAATTTTTTTGGTATCATGGTTTTGGTCATTTTTACTAAAAAAAAATTTTTTGAAAAAATGGCCTTCCGGGCCTTAAAAACGCGTTTTCTGTACGTTTTTAGTGCTAAAACCTTGAAAAACATGGTTTGTGAAAATTTCCGGCTATGAAATATACTGTACTCCTGCCAATTTCTTTATGCGGTAGGTCCCAGTTAACAAAACTATGTTCAAATCCATCTTTTTATTGGATCCAAATACCCTAAATTACCCTTAACCTTGGTCACCCAAGGCAATAAGTCGATTTTTATTGAAAAGTTTTGGTCGTGCGTGCCCCAAAAACATGTTTTCTACACGTTTCAGCAGCTAAAACGCACAAAAAGTGGTTAAAACCTTTTTTGGGCAACCCCATTTTAAGGCACTTAAGCCAATTTAAAAAAACCCCTGTTTTAAGAGTAAGAATGTCATTGAGAAATATAAATTTCGATATATTTTGTAATTTTTCTCAAGAATAAGAGCTCTAGCAAGTTTTTTAATTAAATTTTTAGAAAGCTCATCAAATTCTGCATTTTTTTTCCGTTGTTGTGCCAGAATTTCAAGTCTAATTGAAAAGAAAATTTTTTATGCTAAAACAAATTGAGTTTCTGATGATTATGTTTATAAATTTGTGTGTAACTTCCCAGCGTCCATATGTTTTTTCGTTTTTTCGACTATCTGATGCAGAATTCGATAAGCTAATAAGTATATTTGTAGGTGGACTCTTTTTTACTGATAATGACCATTAGGAATCTTCCATTGCTCCTGGAAGTACTAAGATTCTGCTCAAGAGACCAGTTGGACGTAAATATTTCTCTTACCTGTCACCTATTTAATCAGTTGGTGAAAGAGCATTTCAAGGAACGACCATTGCGCATTCTAAAAAAACATGATTTGCGTTATTACTATCTCGAAATTTATTTGAATGAAAAGCATGAGATACTACTCCGACTCTTAAACTTGTCTGCACCAGGACATCCAGCCCTAGCATGGATCCAAGAAATTTAAAATGGGCAGATGACACTCCAGCCTTCCCTATCAACTATTGGCTGCCTCTATTATTGTCTAAGCATCTTCGTATTTGCAGCACAACCATTTACATGGCCCTTCAGTCTACTCTGCAGACGAAACAGCTCAACTGGAAGGTATATGTCACCTCTGGACAGGGCGAAATCTTAGGTTCAGTCATGAGTTTTTCAAGAAAAACATCAGTGTAGCTGCTAACAGCATTGAGAATTTGCTCAATAACAACAGGCTGATCTCCTGCCAGAACCTTGTGCTCGGTTTGTTTTTAGAGGGGCGGAAACTACTCCGGTTAAAGTTTTAAAACAGCTTTTGTATGGAACCCAAGAGCTTAAGCCTAAATGGCATAAATACACGATTTGAGGTAGCTCAAAAGCGTGTTTTTTTCAAGGGGAAAGTATATTTCAGGCCCTGAACACGATAGAAAAGGTGGAATAAAATGTAAGAAGGACACTTTTCGAAATTTTTTTGTTTGACTTGTTGTTTTCGACCATTTTTGTACTTGGTTCCCCATGGTTTTTAGTTTTTGTTATTTTACCTTGTCTTGGTCACTGGAGCTTGGCAAAAAAACCTCTATCGCATTTTTAATCATGAGCCTTGCTCGGAATCATGTCTAAGGTGGTAAGCAGTGTTGTCCATTTGGCTCGCGCGAGCCAAACGAAAGACCTAAAATCGCATGTCCTAGTGAGCCAAATGGGTTCGAGCCATATGGCTCGCCTTTTTTATATATGCGAGCCAATTGGCTCGCGTACTTCTTTTTTTTTAAGCGAGCCGAACGCGAGGCAAAACCATACGAGCCATTTGTATCGCGAACCATTTGGCTCGCAGAGAAAAACGAATGGTTCGAATGGTTTATGTGAGTTTTGAACGTCAATTTATTGTTAAAGACATATAAAGTAGTGATGGAAATATTCAAATTTCGGGACTACCGGGACGGGACTTTTCAAAAATTTCACCGGGACCAGAAAAAAGTCCGTTCGGGACTGTAAAAAGATAACCTTTAAAAAATTTGTAAATACTCTATTTTCTCAAATTTTGCGGCTTCTCGATTTCGAGGACAGGAAATATAGAAGATATGCATGGAAACAATGGGAAAAAGTTTCTGATCAAAAAATTTCAAAAATTGAATTTTTAATTTTCCGAATTTTTTCGGGCCATCCTGTATATTAGAGGTATGCACGGGATTGGGATCGCTCTCGAATCGGGAACCGCATTCCGAGGATTTTGATGTTGAATCCCGATCTCGAATCCCTCCCCATCGATTTTGAAAATCTCGATCCCGAAAATTGCCAACCCCAATGAGCAATTTAAAAATAATTTTTGGCCAGATAATTTTTGTTTTTACATAATTTTGTGGTTTTCGTGGTAATCCCGATCCCGAATTCTTTTAAGGCCTCAATCCTGATCCCGAAATCCCTCTCGGGGCGAAATGCACACCTCTACTATATATGTCAGCATAGAGCGAATACTTTACATCGCTGTTTTTGTATTTTCTTAGTCCAACGAGCTCTACTGATCTCGTTTTATGTTTATAGTTAAGCGCTCAAAAATTTTAAAATTGATCTCCAGTTTTTCGGATTTTGGGTGTCTGAAAATTGAACGGCCGGCTGCATAATTAAATCAATAATTAATATAAGTTGATTAAAATCGAAAGTTTACTTAGACCTGAGTGTAAACAGTTCACTCTTGAACCATTTGTAAAGAGTTTACTTTAAACCCTCTTTTTTAGTTCGATAAGAAACAAACTCAGGCACAAACAAGAGTGTAATAATCATATGAGATCTAAAAACGACAAAAATAGACAGGAAAAAAACAAAAACCGCAAAAATTCTGTTGTAGGAAAATTAAATAAAAGTCCCGAATTTTTTCAAATTTTCGGGACCGGGACCGGGACTTTTGTTTCGAAATTTCGGGACCACCGGGACGGGACTTTTGCCTGAATTTTCTTCGGCGGGACGGGACTTTCGGGACCGTCCCGTCCCGCTTCCATCACTAATATAAAGGGACAAATAAAGTGTAACTAGCTTAATATTTGCAAAAAATCAGTCAAAAAATTGAAAAAATGAAAAAATAAACTAGATTTAGGCTTTATTTCAGCAAACAATATTTTCCACGAGCCGAACCATACACTTATTATAGATGCGAGCCAAATGGCTCGCGAGCTAAGAAGCTCTTGTCACTTTGTTCTTTAATTTGGCGAGCCATATGGCTCGTGGACATAGCTATTTGGCGAGCGAGCCAAACGTACAACACTGGTGGTGAGGAGTAGCTTGCGACAATTCAAATTGCGACAAAATAATCGGTCTATTCGGCAAATATTTGCCGAATAATACCGATGATTTTGTCGCAATTTGAATTGTCGCAAGCTACTCCTGCCCTCTAAGATGAGTGAGTATGCGGCTTGTGGTTGTTATATTCCAGTAGGGCTTCGGGAAGGGGGGGGCTGGTTGTTATATTCCAGTGGTGCCATAATTTCTTTGAAAAATGACCGAAATTCAAGTTTTTCTAAATTTTATCGGATTTTTATCAATTTTTAAGATAATTATTTTTTTCAAAAGGCCTATCTCAACACTCAGCTTTTCAAAATTTATACAGTAAAATTAGTCTTGTAGTTCTTGAAGTGTGCTACAAGACAGCTAAGACAGAAAAGGTTGTTGTAGTGCTAACTCCTGAATTAGACTTTTGACCAGTCAAATCGATGAAAATGTTTGCATGTTTATCCTCTAAGCTCTCCATTTTCGCAACTCATTATTTTCAGTACTTATACCCTTTGTTTTTAATAATTAATGAAAAAATGGTAGCTCGTTAGAAAGGCCACGGAAAAAGGCTATCGCACATTGTTTGACGCGTCAAAAAATGATCAGAACATGTTTATAAAAAAACCACTTAAATTATTCCTTAATCCTATATTTAATTTCAGGTTTCAAGCTCGAATTTCCATTTAGACCATATGACAGTTTTTTCGCGATTAAAGTGGTTGAGTGGACCGAGGACATCAAGCAGAATTATGGAGTCATTACAAGTATAGTAGAACACAAATCCAGTAATACTGTCTTTATTGTGAGTAAACTCTTGGAACCAGACACCTTGTTAGAATATTTAAAACAGGTAATTATTTCGCCAAAATGCAGGATGCGGCAAGAAACTCGCACAGTTTTAAACGGCCATTCTTGAGCCGAATCAAAAAAAAATTCACCAATCGTCGTTCATAAAATGGCGATTTAATTCGGCATCAAAATTTTTTTTGACATTTTTTCAAATTTTTGCTTTGGTCCCCTTTTGGTACAAAAAATGTTTGTAACTCAAATTTTGGACCAAAGAGAGGACCAAGGCAAAAATGTCAAAACAAATTTTGATGCAAAATTGAATCGCCGATCTATAAAAGACGATTGACAAAACAGGATTTTTTTTCCGCGCTCTGTAAAAAATTTTTGTTCAGAGTTTTGTGCAATCCACAACAGCCAAGCCATTCCGTTTGCTGCTTAACTGTTACAATGGCCACAAGACGCGGGATAGGAGATTCTATCAAACAAATCCAAGGACAAAAGAACTGCTGGAATTGAGAGAAGTGAGCAAAGACGAAAGGAACTTGATTGTTTCTGGAGGCATGTATGAAAAATATTTCTGCCGTTTAGAGAGAAAACCCATATAATTTGTTTACTCAAGGAAAACTTTTTTTATTATTCAATAAATTAATAAGGTGTTATAATAGTTGACTAATAATGGACAATGTCACAAAATTAGGTTCTTCATGCAGCAAATTCAGCATGTAAGAACAGCTCAACTTTCGGTGAAAGGGTTTCTAGAAAGCTACTAATAAGGAACAATTTAAAATTGTCAATTTGGCATATAGTCGACTCCCTCTATAACTTACACTCTATATATAACTTACTATTCTATATAACGCACCATTGGCCAGCATTAGATTGGCCTGATTAAATCAAGGTAATTATATCAAGGTAATTATCCGTTAACCGCCCTCCCCACCCAAATTTTTGAATTGTAACCAAAACATGTCCTAAGCAGGCATGTGCACGGGCCCACTTTTTCACGGCCCGGCCCGGATATTTTTTTGGGACCGGGCCGGCCCGTCTATTCCGTCTAGTCAACTGTGAGTTCGTTTCCAAACATACTCAGAAACTTAATCAAGAAAAATAGTAAGAGAAGCTTTATTATTCAACATCACTCGAACGAAATATCACTCTCTATCAAAGATTTTTCAACACAAACAGAGAAAATTGATTCAGCAGGTAAATTGATAGAGTAGGAGAAGTTAAATTTTTGAAGACGAGAACTTTTGAATGGCAAGATTTCAAGGTATATTTCAGACAAAGCATTTCCGGGCCGGCCCGGCCTGTAGTTTTTCAAGCCCGGCACGGGCCCTGGAAATCACGGCCCGGGCCGGCCCGGGCACATGTTAGACCTAAGCTACTTTTTTCTCCTTAATACGATACAAGAAACGTTTTTAAACAGTTTCCAAGTTATAAATAAACTATTTTCAAAAAATTTTGACTTTAACTCATGAAGGCTAGATGGTCTTTTTATAGTATTTTAGGATCATCTTTCAATTATATTTACATTTTTAGGCTTAGGCAAAGGTAGGCGAGAGTACATAAGAACGGGTCAAAAAATGTCTCGGTGTTGAAAAAAAGGAAGAAAAAAATCTTTGAGTCCGTCCCAACCAGTGATGTAAAAATGTAAATTTTGGCACCTACACCGCGCCGGCTTTAAATGCGGCACCGGCGCCCGTTTCCTTTCCAATAGTCAAAAGCATTGCTCTTAATTAACCCTTAAATTTTTTAAATCCAAAAAGTGACTTTGGGCCTTCACTTGTTTGTTCACTAGCAATAAGCTCTGGGCGGTTATAATAAAGATTACCCTTACCTCTACCTTTTACCCTTACCTCTATCTTTACCTTTTACCCTTACCTCTACCTTCAACTTTTACCCTTAACTCTACCTCTACCTTCAACTTTTTTCTCGAAAACGAAATAAACGGCAACTTATTTATTTCAATCCACAACACAAGATCCTTCATAAAATAAGAAAGATAAGGCTCACTTTATCTGATCCTGGAGATCCTGTCTGGCCAACTTCTTGAGATTCGAATGCTTTTGCTTGACCTGTTCCACGCTGTGCGACCCTTGATCCGGATATTCGGTGTTGAGTGTGTCGGTAACGGTCTTCCAAGCAGCGTTCTGACCAGCGGCTGAATCATTTTTGCGGCTGTTCGGGAAGAGATCCTCTTGGTGCTCGGCGACCAGCTCAACCAAACGTTTGCACATCTCAGGCGTAAACATAACGATAACTAGACATGAGAGCGATAAAATACGACAAACAGTGCGTGTACAACAAAGCGAGCAAATTTTAACAAACAACACAGAATAATGAAAAACGGACGTTAAATTCGTGTTCAGCGAACTAAAATTGCTCTAAAAATGCTTTACGGGACAATATTTTGAAAATCGAGATGAAGGTAAAAATTTTTACCCTGCTACCACCCATGGTAAAAATATGCCTTGGTCCCCCTGTTGTTTTTTACCCTTACCTCTACCTCTAGCTTTTATTATAACGGGTAGAGGTAAGGGTAAAAGGTACGGGTAGAGGTAGAGGTAAAAATTCTTTATTATTTTTTGTATTATAACGGGTAGAGGTAAGGGTAGAGGTAAGGGTAAAAGGTAAGGGTAAATCGATTATTATAACCGCCCCTGATGGGAACAGTTTTTGGCTATGAAATTCAGAGTCTAAAGGCGCATTCACAATGAGGAGTCTGTTTGCGGATGATAAAACAGACTACTCACTAAGAATCCGCGAAACAGAGTCCTCGCTTTTTCACTGTTTTCCCAAAATTATTCAGTTGGTGTGGTTTTTTCATTTCCCAGTTGCTTATATAGCTTCTTACATCATATACCGTATTTACTGTATTAACTCCCCACCCTCTAATAAGTCCCCACCCTACGAACCTTATATCTCAGCCTAGAGCGAACATTTCGCAAATCTGCTTTTTGCGTTTTCTTAGTTGCCCTGAGTTTACCTGATTACACTTTTCAGATTTTGGTTGAGCACCCAAAAATCTCAAAATTGACCTCAAAATTTTTCGATTTTTACAGGTTGAAAAATAACTCCCCATGGGGACTTAATACAGTAAATACGGTAGTTGAGGTTTAGGGCTACCAAATGAGCTATTGACTGAACGAGGGTCAACTGCCGACAAAACTAACTGCCGACGCCCAACTCCCGACGAATCAATAAATTCTGATCGAAATTTAACTTTTAACACGAGAAATACGGACTGTAACTTTTGACTACCTGGAGGTTTTCAGACCTGCTGAGCATGAATATCGCAAAATCTAACCTCTGAACTTGTGTGCAATGCCTTTAATCACCCCAATTTTCTCAAAACTTTATTAGAAAAGTGAAATAAAACCAACATGTGATAGAGCATGAAAAACTGCATCACATACCACTATTATATCACAAGTGTTACTATGTTTTCCCTCTTTTTCAGAGTGAGAAAATTTCGGGTTTAATGTGGTTTCATATTTGGTTCCATTTCAATGGTTTCATATGTAGGCAAACGACATACCATTAGAAAGCTCAGACAAAGGGCTTTCTTATGAGAATAAAAGAAAATGCTGCGCCAGATAATTTCACTGCTCACCAGCCTTAAGAAAAAACTGTCCATTTTTCAAAGAATCGCTATGAAAATTGGGGTGATTAAAGGCATTGCACACAAGTTCAGAGGTTAGATTTTGCGATATTCATGCTCAGCAGGTCTGAAAACCTCCAGGTAGTCAAAAGTTACAGTCCGTATTTCTCGTGTTAATTGAGTTTCGGGCGTTGCGAAATTTTGACTTACTGTCTGTTTTACCATGTTTTTCAACATGGGACTAGGCAAAAAGAACTTCTAAATGCATGTATGATCAAGAATCTTGCTCGGAATTATGTCTAAGGTAGGTAAGTGCGCGCATCTCTAACTCTCAAGCCCCCTGCAGGGGGCTTGGGGCTTGGAGTTGAGATGCGCACACCCATATACCTTAGACGCAAATCACTCGAAAGTGACTCTGGATGCATGAAAAAGCATGCATACCAGAGTTCATTTATGCGGTAGGCCCCAGTATTCAAAACGATGTTTTACATCTTCCTTTTTAAACAAATTGGCCTTTTTCGGTCCTTTCCCACCCAAAATATCGCTAAATCCTTTAAGATGTTTGAAAAGGTTAGTTTCGTCGGCAGTTGTCCTTTAACTATTGACTGAGTACAGTCTACTCTCGATATAGTGCACTCTCGATATAGTGTATATTTTTTGCGGTCCCGACAAAGAAAACAGCTCTCGATAAAGTGTATATTTTCTAATTTTATTGAAATTTCTGTCTCTAAAATGTAAATTTATCCGTTTTTTGCAAATTGAGCAATAAGTACTGAAAAAGAGTGAGGTTTGATTACTTTGAACTAGAAGAAATCACTAATGGAAGTTGCCAACAATAAAAGCGCCAAATTCATTAATAAGAGGGTACGATGAGCTACAATTGAATTCTTGGATCTTTTTTGCCGAGGTTGAAAGAACCGAAAAGAAATGTAGTGAAGGGCAGTGAAGGTGAAACAATTAAGAGACGGTTGAAAGCTTATAGAGCGTTTGATTTTGCCAGTCATTATATAAAACAGCATTCTGATGATCATGCGGTGCTTAGTTTTGCCGATGCATCAGAAGAATATTTTTACGAAGAGAGGCGAAAAACAGAAACATGATAATGTAATGGCTTGTTCACGTTGTTAGAGTCAGAGTTCGAGTTAGAGTTCGGGTTTTTGATTACGTGAACACCTCTGATCCGAACTCGAACTCTAACTCGAGGGTGTTGACGTACCTCGAGTTCGAGGTCGAATTTGAAGGTGATGATGCATATAACTCGGATTCCCTTGTAGTAAACGGCCTGAAAACTAACTTTTAGTGGCTTTTGACCGCTCAGGGGCAAAATTCTAAGCCATCTGAGCTATATACATAAGTACGTTCAAGCGCGACCTCGAACTCTAACTCGATGTACGTGAACACCTTAGAGTTAGAGTTCGGATTTTTGAGTACATGAACCTCTTACCCGAACTCGAACTCTAACACTAACTCGAACAACGTGAACAAGCCATAAATGTACATCAAAAATGACCAGTTACTTTTCGTCTAACCGTTAATTCATTTCTCACATGGTACCATTATTATTTTTGTCGAATAAAATGTCTTTTTGATTTGGGGTTCAGGTCATTAAGGCGAAAACTCTCGATATAGTGTACAACATTGACTGCTTTGTTGTGAAACCTTCGATATAGTGTACTCTCGATATAGTGTATATTTTTCCAGTTCCTGCGCACTACACTGTATCGAGAGTGGACTGTAAATATTGCTTTAAAAAATCAGATAAAATTTTAAGACTTCGCCCAAGAATCCTAACTTGAATACGAGTGGGGATGCTTGGGCGGAGTCTTTCTTTTCTAACTCAATTTTTTAAACAACATCTAACTTATCAATAGCTCATCTTGTAGTTCTGAATCTTAGCTACAAGATGGCAATAACAGAATAGTTTTTGAAAAAATAAAAAATGTTAGGGCTATTTCAATGTGACAAATCGGATTTAGCATCCGCAAACAACCTCCTCATTGTGTGTGCGCCTTAAAGGTTCAGCAAAATGAAGACTGAAACTACATCAAATTCAAGCATACCATGGAGCGTCGAGCTCTGCAACCCTTGTCAACATTTACCTGAAGCGCAGTGAGTGCGACTAAAGGATCTAAGAGCGCTGCGGTGAGATACAAGGGATCCGAAATAATTTTACTGAGCTCATATACATAAGATGTCAACCCAAATATTAATCGAACAAAAAGTGGCATCTGCATTTCATATTTTTACTGAAATTGAAAAAAATTTAAATTTTAGTTCAAAACGGACAGCGGTGCCTTTACATCACTGGTCTTAAGCCTAAGCCTAAGTCTAACACATGCTGGTCTACCCTTGCCTAAGCCTAAAGCCTAATATACACACCAGAGGGACCAATTCAAACGGTGGTAATAAGACAAACGGCACTAGTATTCACCTATTCATGTGCATACCATAGTTTCTATATGAGGTAGGCCCTAAAAAGTAAAATACATTCGAAACTTATTGCTTTTTCCTATATTTGACTAAAACTTCGTTAAAAATGACCCTAAAATACCCCAAAAACCGTCTGGCCTTTATGAGTTGACGTCAAAATTTTTTAATATACATAATATAATAATATAAATTATATATTGACGTCAAAAATAATTAATTAGAAGTGCTTATTGATTTTTAAAAGGCAATTGCCGTCTCCGACAACGGTTGTCCCCCGCCAATTCAATTTTTTTCTTTATCGTTGGATTTAAGTACGTATTTTTCAAATTGGTTTCTGACAAAACTATGCCTAAAATCAAATTCTAGGCCTGGTGTTGTTAGAAAACAAGCTCAAAAATCCGTACAGAGGTCAAATGATTAGGCAAAAAATTTGAATTGGCGGGGGACAATTCAAAACAAGTGGCAATGGCCCATTTAAGCGCCAAAAAAAAGATTTATTAAAACTTCGAAAATAAAAAAAGATTTTGGGTCCACAAAAAACTACAAATCAAAAATTTTTAAATGTGAGAAACACCATAATTTTAAACTTTTAGTTTTTTTCACTGTTTTGGCTATATATTATTGTTGGCCCGGAATTTTTATGAGTCAACACCGTGATTCCCAAATATTTTTGCAATTTACGAAGTTTTTTTTAAATTCCTTGGTCTCATTTAAAAGAATATTAAATTCTATGTTAGATGAAATGAAAATACTGTGTAAATAGTTATTCGGTTCTATCGGAGAATCCGGTCCCATTTTTGCCTTGGTCCCCCTGTTGTTTTTTTTTGCCTTGGTCCCCCTGTTGTTTTTTTTTGCCTTGGTCCCCCCTGTTGTTTTTTGGAATGTAATTAGAATGGGAAGCCCATTGGATACAAGCACTTCAATATTTGCCACAAAAGGAATTTCGCACGGTAATATATCCAAAATATTTTCCTAGTACATTGTTTTTGTTTTTGAGGAATGATATGGATCGAGACAACAATACCATTCGAGTGCATACAAATAAAGTAGAAGGCTTTTGGATGCTGGTGAAACACAAAATTAAGCGACTCCGTGGAACAAGATCTGGGCTTATTTCTTCATACGTTGCCGAAGCTGTGTTTCGTCAAAATGCCGTCGTGGATAAAACAAGTGTGCTGGAAAAGTTATTTGGACAGGTTTCTATGATACATAGAATCGAGAATTATGATTCGTGAAAGTCTGTTAGTTTGTACATGTCCTGTGTTTAATAATCAATAAAAATGTCACAATCGGATACGAACGCGATAGGATAGGTTTTTGACAATCCCAAGGCTTAAAAACAACAGGGGGGACCAAGGCAAAAATGGGACCGGATTCTCCGATAGAACCGAATATTCACCTAATTCACCTTCTACATAATACCGTTTGAAGTCGAAAATTTGAAGATGAAAATTTTTGACTAAAATTAGAGGAGGGAAGGGGGGGCTTAAATTAGAGTAAATACGGTAGATGTTTAAAAAAGTAAGAAAAACGTGCTTGAGTCCGTCCTTGCATACGCTAGGGTCCTCAAAATCACACCCTTATGATGTCCCTTGTAAGAAGAATTAATTGTTTCAGCAAGGACTGAACTCTATAAATCATTTTTACTCTGAAAATAATTTTAAGCAGGCTTTCCGATCAGCTTTACATTTTAGGCCAAAAGGCTGTCAGCAATAATAGAGAAAAGTTTATCTCCAGAGAGGGGAGAGTGCATCTTGTGGGAAAATCAGCTTTTTTATCAATTCTCTTTTTGTCTTATTTTATTAGTCACAAAATCTTTGACTGCACAAGCAATTTTAAAAGACGTTTTCTGTAATTTCGAGGAAGTCAATAAAAATTTTTTCATCTCAGTTTTAGCCTGATTTGCTTTCGGACCATTGTGTGTATCAGGAGTGCACCGGAAGTTCCGATTTCCGATGTTTTTTGGCTTCCGATTTCCGAAAAAATGAATCAAATTTCGGAATTTTCGGAACAACATAGGCTCTCCTGATTCGAATTAAAAAATGCATTTTTGTTCCGATTTCCGATGTTTTTTGGGTTCCGAATTCCGATTTCCGTTCCGATATTTTTCGTCTTCCGGTGCAACCCTGGTGTGTATCTTGACTATTTCTGAAAAATTTTGAGCGACGGATTTTTTTATTAAATTTTTTTGAGTAGGTGCGCTTTTTGAAAAATTCATGTACAGCATGGTCACTTCGCTTATAAAAATGGAGTTTTATCCCATAAATCACTAATATTTTAATTTTTTTATCGAGACAACAAAAATTAAATCTCTGTTTGAGAAAAAAATTCAGTTCAATTATTTGTTGTCTTGAGTGGAATTCAAAATATGTGTGATTTCTGAAAACAAAGAGCATTTTTATAAGCAAAGTGAGCATGCTGGACACCGATCTGGTGTCAGAAATTTGGAACTGCCAGGCAAACATATATAGTGGCTTTTTTTTAATTCCGGCGATCTTTCCGCCGCCGAATATCACGCCCTCGAATTTTCCGCCGCCAAATCATCTCCCACCGGAATTTCAAATTTGATAGTATTTTTTAACCTTCAAGGGAACTTTGACCTGCGAATCGACCATGCTGAACATGAATACGATGTTAAATTTCCAGGTTGTGACCGCAATTTTTTTTAAATTGTTTGGTCTCCCTGATTTCCCTGTTCTAAATAAAATTCGTCTGACTTCCCAACAGCCCCAGCTACTTATGCCGTGCGCACTCATTACAAATTGTGTCACCGATCGATGTTATCAGATGCAGTTTTTCGTGTAGATTCTGAAAATGCAATTTCATTTCTTTACCGTCGGTAGTGCCTCGGGTAAAATGGTAAATTTCAAGAAAAAACATAATACAAAATTTATGATTTTTGTTCAAATTGGCCAAAAGTCCAAACTTTTTGACATTACAGTCGACGCTCTCCATGGCGTCCAGGCTGGGTCGGCACCGACCCGGATGCAATGGAGAGCTGGACGCAACTCAGAGAAGCATTTTAAAGCCCATTTTCACATTTTTTCATAAACTTAACGGGCGGACGCAATTTAGAGCGTTAATTATGATGTTGGGACCAGCCCCACCCGGACGCAACGGGGAGCTGACGCAATGAAGAGAGTCACTTATAGGTAATTTTGTTGACGACCAGCCAAACCAAAAAAAGGCGGACGCAATGAAGAGCGACGCTATGGAGAGCGACAACTGTATATGGTGATTTTTAACAGCTATCTTGTAGCGTAACTCACCCCGAGTAATATCAGCTTATATGTGCGCATAAGCGTAATCAAAACGGTATTTTACCAACTCGTTACAAAGACTGACTCGTTACTCCAACTCATTACAATACCAACTCGTTACAGTACTAACTCGTTACAGGACCATACCAACTCGTTAAAATGCCATACCAACTCGTTACTGAGATGCCAACTCAGCACAAATTTTTTATACTAGGCGAAACCTCAGGTTCACCAAAATACCAGTCTTCTCTGTTTGCCCTAGAGCCTCTTTCAGTCAAACGCAGCGCCCACAAGTCGTCGGAGAGATATTCTGCATAAGTTCGCAAATTCGAAAACTTCTTTTTTCGAGCCCGTGAGAAACAATGTCTGGATGCTAAGTCAGCTCCAATTGCGTGAAAACAAATTTCAGCACGCACTAGAATTATTGGAATATTTTAAGAATTACCTTTCACAAAACCTTGATCTGTTTTGTCTGCATTCTCCCTTAAAATACACATCTCGGCATGTACACGAGCCGCTCCTGGAGCTATGTCAAAACCAGCGTTAATTTGAGCTTGAATGCTTCTACGCACATGCATTTCTCTAAGCTAAAATACAATCTTTTAAACATAATTTAACAATTTAACGCACCATCTTGAGATCTAAAGGGATGCAACCCGGAAAATGAATGTGATTTCGAACAATTGTTAGCCAAGCAGAATTTGTATCGTCGTATAGTTCAGTCTTCAAGGGTCTGTTCACTTGGCCACGGTCTTTTAAGGATCGACATCCGGCGCAATACACGTACATAATTGTAGCACCATTCCGGGTTCTCGGGTTCACGTTACGAAGCCAACGATAGCACTTGCTCGGCATCTTCAGAGGGGGTATCTTCAGGGGGTATTTTTCAGCAATTTAGGGGCAAAATTAAATACCACCCGAGAAATGGGCCTTTAAATCTGAAAAAATTTCAAAATTTTTTTTCGCCATCAAAAGACATCTAGACGAGCAATAAAGGGGTGCCCGAAAAAAAATTTTTTAGCTACCTGTTTAATTCTTTTAGCTGTATCCTTTTGAGTCCTATTTTTTCAAATTTTTAAAATTTTTTACGTAAAATTGACAAATAAATAAAAAGGAAAAATTTTTTGGGGCGCGCCTTTATTGCTTGTTAGGATGTCTTTAGATGTCTTTCTAAAATCTTGTCGCTCAAAATTTTTCAGAAATAGTCAAGATACACACAATGGTCCGAAAGCAAATTAGGCTAAACTGAGGTAACAAAGTTTTCTTTCTTTTTAAATTGGGCTAAACTTAACACCTTTTATATTTCATAAAATCCAGATATGGCATTGAAGCCTGTCACAGGCGAAAGCTTAGAAGAAGCAATAAAAGCGGTAATTCTGCGTGACAGCTACACTAAATTGGTACAATCATTGCAATATGAAAAGTACTGCAAGGACATTGGAGCTGAAAGACCCATAAACTGGTTTTCCATTGGGTATGTCGATTTTAAAAATTAATTAAATACAAGAGCTTAATTTTTGCTAGTAATTTTTTGCAAGGTGTACAAAATGAGCTGAAAAGCTGAAAACAAAGCTTCAACTAAATTCACCTAAATTTGAGTTTAGCTATATTAAACCAAGTTTCGGTTTTCAACTAAAATTAGCTTGTTTGGATTCCTCGAAATTTTCTTGTAAAATACTGCTATATTTTTTGTATGTATTTTCGTTCTTCAAAATTTTTGATACCCAACTCACTATATCACATTTATTTGCCAATTATTCTCATTTTACACATTTTTATGCAGTCACTTTTGTCGCTATGCATAGAATATCATAAGCATCATTATGTTTGAAAGAGTATCCTCTTTGAAACAAAAAATAATTTAGAAAAATAATTTAAAAATAATTTCAAAAAATAATAATGAGAATTGCTCGAATTTTAAAAGTTATGGCAAAAACCAACTGGGGAGGAAAAGTTGGACGGCCCTGTTTTTTCGGTCAAGGGTACTCTCTTCCCACTACCTCGCCCTTCTCTCCCTCCTCTCTCTTCTTCCTCTCCTACCCCCCCCCCCATCTAACATCTCATCAGACTATAAGTGATTGCCATGTGACCATCAAAATGTGGCGTATATTGTCGCGAAGAAGCGAGAAAAGCAGATTTTGTGAATTCCAGCAAAAGTGCGTAAATTTTAGATAAAAAACAAGAAACAGATAAATTTTGACTAAAAAGAATTTTCTAGTAGGCATTCTAATCCTATTCAAAATAGTGTTTTAGGCATTTTTATTTTAACCCACTCTTCGTAGACCATTTAGCCAGTGAGATGAGAAACATAATGCCGTATTTCTTCTGATAAGTGATTTCAGAACTCACCCTCATCCTCAACCTCAACTTGAGCCTCATCCTCAACTCAACCGTATACTCAACCTCAACTCAAGCTCAACTATATTTTCAAGTAAACCTTATACTCAACCTCAACTTAACACCGGGACACGGACATTTCACTCTCCGGAGATTTCACTCTTTGGGACATTTAACTCTTTGCGTCACTTCACTCTTGAAATCATCAAGAAATTCAAAATGAAAATCAAGCAAGAATTGTGTTTGAAATTTGCAGCACCCCCAGTTTTAAGAGGTCTTACGTCCTATGAAAAGCCGCTACCTAGGTAGTGCCCAGGTATCGGTAATCTGGTAGAACTGTCTAGGTAGTACTACTTAGGTAGTAGTATCCAGGCAGTAGTACCACTGTATCGAGCTACCCGAGGTAATGCTCAGGTGCCTAATTACACGGGCGCCGGCGCCAGGCGCCGACCTGACAATTTTTGAGCCGACCTTTATTTTTATAAGAAAAAACAAAAAACCCGGAGCCGTCGCCCGTACAACTATGCTCAGGTGGCGCTATTTAGGTAGTGGTACTCGGTTGGGGGTACGGATTTTTCACTTATTTAAAAATAGTGTTTAAACGACTCCTAAGTAATATTTATATGCTTAAAACGATAAGAAAGTCAATTTCTAACATTTTTCACACAAAAAATGGTATTTTTGGAAAAAAATTTATGACTTTTTGCCTTGGGGACCAAGGCAAATTTCCTTGTATTAAGGTATTCTACCCGTTTTGGTCACTGGAGCTGGGCAAAAAGAGTCTCTTTATGCATTTTTAATCAAGAGTCTAGCTCGGAATTATGTCTAAGGTAAGTGAGTGCGCGCATCTCTAACTCTCCAGTCCCCTGCGTCCCTTTCGGGGGCGCAGGGGGCTTGGTTGGTTAGAGATGCGCACACCCACATACCTTAGACGCAAATCACTCGAAAGTGACTAAAACTTCTTTATGCGCTAGGCCCAGTTAACAAAACTATGTTCAAATTCCATCTTTTTGTGGTATCCAGGTACCCTTTCAGGTTGGATTGCCTTGGGGGACAGAGGAAAAAAGTCGAATTTTAGTCAAAAAATTTTTTTTTCTAAAAATTTATTTTTGTGTGGAAAAATGTCAGAAAATAACTTTTTTATTGTTTTAAGCATATAAAAATTACTTAGGAGTCATTTAAACACTATTTTTATACAAGTGAAAAATCGGAGCAAATTTTTTTTGAACAGGGCTTTTACGTTTTCTTAGTTCCTACGAGCTCTACTTATTCTGCATTTTAGATTTTTGGATTAGAAGAAGGCAATAGACTATTCATTAAGACCAATCACGCACAATCGAAGTAGCTTGAAAAAATTGGCTCTATATGCAGTCGCGCATCTAGAAAAAAACATGCCTTGTTCCCCCCTGTTAATTTTTTTCGAATTTTTTTTTCTAAAAGTCTCAAAAAGTGTTTATGTGCACTTTTAGATCATTTTCACGAAAAAAAATTTTTTGCGAAAAAATTTTCAAAAATTTTTTCGCCTTGGTCCCAAGCTGATTTTTTCCGCATTTTTTTTTTGTCAAATAGCAAGAAGTTTTGAACATGGTTTTGTTACCTGGGGCCTGTCGCATGAAAAGCTCTCGTATGCGTTTATCCAGAGTCACATTGAAGTGATTTGCGTCTAAGGTATATGGGTGTGCGCATCTCAACCCTAAGCAACCAAGCCTCCTGCGTCCCTTTCGGGGCGCAGGGGGCTTGGTTGGTTAGAGATGCGAGCACTTACTTCCTTAGACATAATTCCGATCAAAACTCTTAATCATAAAATGCATATAGAGATTCTTTTTGCCCAGCTAAAATGACCGAAACAATATGGAACACCGTATTTCCTCTAATAAGCGCCCCGGGGCGCTTATTTTTCGAACCCCAAAAATTGGAAAATTTTGAATTCGATTTTGAGATTTTTGGGTGCTCAACCAAAATCTAAAAAGTGGAATCGGTAGAGCTCGTGGGAGTTAAGAAAACTTATCAAATAGCTTTGCGAAATATTGCTTCTTCACTGAGATCCAGACCCTCAAAGTCGAGGGTGGGCGCTTATTAGAGCGGGAGCGCTTATTAGAGGAAATACGCTACCTTTAAATACAGTCACTTAAAGGGCCTGACGTCTTCCTACTCGGTGGTCCCCGCCAATTCAAAATTTTCCCTTGATCATTGGACTTCTGTACGGATTTTTCCGCTAGGTTTCTAACAAAACTAAGCCTAAAATTTGATTTCAGGCCTAGTTTTGTTAGAAACCTAGCGGAAAAATCCGTACAGAAGTCCAATGATCAAGAGAAAATTTTTGAATTGGCGGGGACCACCGAGTAGGAAGAGGTCAGGCCCTTTAATCTTACTCTAAAAAACCGCAAAACATGGTCTTTTAACTTAGTATTCCACAACTTTATTAAAAATCTTCTCGAACGTGGTATTCTACCCCGTTTCGGTTACTGGAGCTGGGCAAAAGAATCTATATATGCATTTTATGATTAAGAGTTTTGCTCGGAAATTTGTCTAAGGTAAGTAAGTACGCACATCTCTAACCAACCAAGCTCCCTGCGGAAGGCCCCAGGTAACGAAACCACGTTTAAAAGCCCCTGCTATTTAACAAAAAAAATTGCGGAAAAAATTAGCTTGGGGGACCAAGGCAAAAAATTCTTAAAAAATTCTGAAAATGATCTAAAAGTGCACATAAACACTTTTTGAGACTTTTAGAAAAAAAAATTTTGAAAAAAATTAACAGGGGGGACCAAGGCATGTTTTTTTTCTAGATGCGCGAATGCATATAGAGCCAAAAAATTTTCACTCCCTTCAAATTGGAGATGGTGGATTTCAACGTGGAAGTTCTGCTTGTGTTTTGTGATTGATTAACAACTATTAATAGGTAACAAACGATGACGAATTAGAATTTACAAATATTTCAGTTAAAACAAAATGCCAGACATTTTGAAGCAAGATTTAAAATTCACTATACGTTTTTAAATTTTATTTTTGATGTCATTTTTTGGTGAATTTTTGAAATGGGTAATGTCGTAATTTGGTATAATTTCGAATATTCTGCCTTGAATTTGCAAATTCACCTTTTTATTTCAAAAAAGCCTTAAAAACGAAGGATTTTCGGTTAGGATATGGGTGGAATGGGTGTCCTGGAAGTAGTACTTCTATACTACTTTCATTTATTATTGAACACTACATCTGCTTTCATCTTCTTTTTGTCAACAACACTATCATTGACTGTTTGCTGTTTATAAATGAAAATCGGTAAAAATAAATAAAAAGTTAAAAAATGCACCAGCTGGGAGTCGAATCTTTAAAGATTCGACGAGTCGAATCTTTAAGAATCTTTAAAAAACATTAAACAGTGGGCTGATAACGATTCCACTGCACCATACTGAGATGTTTGAATCTGATGTTAGTCAGCATTATGTTCTAGCTGGCGAATTTTACGATTTTAAATACCCATATCTCGGCGTAGATCGCTCCATAGCAGATTCTGCGACCGGTTCCGTGATCAGCATTACTAGAGCTATCTTTTAGTTTATAAAGTTTGTAATAAGCAACGGTCGGGTCGTACTCTTCTCGTGTTAGCTGTCGAGATATGATCAAGATTAGAAAAATACAGGTAAATGCTGTCTGTTTTGAAACTTTAGCTTATATCTCGAGAACAAAGCATTTTTTGAAATTCTGCTTAGTGATTCAGGTTGCTGAAGAACTTTTCGGCTACTATGATTCTTTGAAAAAAAATTACTTTTAATTACTTTAAAAATAAGTATTGTCATCGAAACATAACTAAGTGGACAGTTGGCACCGATGCCAACTGTCCTATGTCCCTTCTGGGTGCCTACTTACATTAGGCATTCAAAAATCATATCTCAACGCATAGATTTTTTAAAAACCATTCAATAGAATGTTTCTTGTAGCTCTCAAACTGCGCATAGACATGTACTTGTGGGCAAATACGGGTTAATTGAAAAACAATAAAATTTGACCTTGAAAACGACCATTTTTCAGAAAGAGTTGCCGGAGAGTGCACGAGTACTGCAAGCATACTTCAGTGACAGCTTCCAACAGGACTCCACAATATGCTGTACTACTTTTTTCAAAAACTTAAAGAGAATGACGTGGATGCAATCATGACTTGCTATTACTCTTACGAGCACAATCTCGACCAAATGGTGAAACACTTCCTCAACTTCTTTGGCTCATCTGCTCCCTCACTTGAATCTGCAGCAGTATACTGGCTGGTAGAACGTTATAGAAGCAATCAAGTACAAGCATGGGACATACAGAGCACCGCCTTTTAAAGTTCCAAGAAACGTATGCTCATGTCTTTAATGGATGACAACGAAAAAAGTACGTTAAACCTTAATTTAAAGCCAGATATGAAGAAATTTTGGTTACCTCTATTTCGGACACCTATTTTTTGTCCTAACATGTAGTGAGCAATGTTGAAGGCAGGCTTTTACAGAACAGTCGCAAAAAGTCCAGCGACCAATGTCTTTTGTGAGTAAAAGATAAAAAGCGCCAGATGAAAAAACTTTTTGTCAGTTTTTTTAGAATGGAGCAATGTTAGCTTTTTTAGTGAGTTATTACCAGGGCCCAAATTCTATGCACTAAAAAAGGCGAAATATGCGCATAAATATGCGCTAAAAATGCTTAAATATGCACTAAAAACGTAAAATATGCAGTATAATTTTAGACTAAACCTTAAAAAATGTACCGCATAACATTTGTGAAGAATCACTATATGTCGTAAAATTGCTCTAAAACATGCTTTTAAACGGTTTGGCAGCTTATACACGATTAAAAGATACTTTTTGGATAATGCTAAATTTTTTGCAAAAAAAATTGACAAAATTTGACATATGGCTTTGCTGAAGCAAGGTGATTTAACCTAAGGATTTAATTTATTTGACTTCAGGATTTAATTTATTTGACGTCCCATTTGACCTAGGATTTGAACATAGCTTTAAAAAAACTTTCTGCTCCCATGAAGATGCCACAGGATTGCAGTCGAAAAAGATTTTTGAATAGTGTTGACCGCCATTTACTAGCTAAGTTGCCAAAAAATATATATTTTGTAAAGCAATTTCGAGACATTTAGGGGTTCTGTACTCCTGCCACTTCTTCGCATCTTCTCGCAAATATAAACAATGTGCATTTTGCGATTTTTGAAATTAATATCTTTTACCAACCAAATCGGTGCTTTGCACTGTTATTTTGCTACTTTAACTGAAAATATGAATTGCACGGTACTGAAACGTTAGCTACCTCAATAAAGGTTATTTAGTGAAAAAATCTCTTTTTACACGCTTGACAATAAAGTGTCCTGGTTTTGGAAACTGAGAAATTGACTTATTTATACACAAAAGATGAGATTTGGCATGCTGCAACATCTTTTAACCCAAAAATTTCTGAGATTTTCTACAATATGCAGAAAATATGCGTCAAAATTGCAAAATATGCAAAATATGCACTAAAAATGGAAAATATGCAAAACATGCTGCATAAAAGTACGAAAAAAGTACTCAAACAGCGCTAAAGTGCGTTTTTTGTGCATAACTATTGCTTGCATATCCGCAGAAAAATATGCATTTGCATAGAATTTGGGGCCCTGGTTATTACAATAAGTTATTTTTCAAAAGCAAAAATTCGGTATACTGTGTCGATTTTTTCACCACTCACTCACCCTTCTAAAAATTTTTAATTACTGTACAGTCACCTCTAAATTTATGTCTCTGAAGGGACCGGCAAAAATGGGACGTTAAATCAAGAAAACGTTAAATTGAGACTTGTTAAAACGAGAGGCTACCGTATGTTTTCTATTAAACGGACATGCCCGTCTAATTTACAACCTAAAAAATCGGGAAATTGTCAATCGAAAATGGCCTGAACTCTGAATTCCTAGTCAAAAAATGAGGGGGTGTCCGTTTATTAGAGAGTGTCCGTCTAATAGAAATATACGGTATTTAATGAAAAAAAAAGCTAATAAGTTTATTAGTAGGTGGACTCTTTTCTATTGATAATGACCATTAAGAATCTTCCATTGCTTCTGGAAGTACCTTAATTTAAATTAATTTTTTTTAATTTTACTAAGATTACTAAGATTACTTACTTACTAAGATTACTACTAACGTACTAAGATTCTGCTCAAGAGACCAGTTGGACGTAAATATTTCTCTTACCTGTCACCTATTCAATCAGTTGGTGAAAGAGCATTTCAAGGAACGACCATTGCGCATTCTAAAAAAACATGATTTGCGTTATTACTATCTCGAAATTTATTTGAATGAAAAGCATGAGATACTACTCGACTCTTAAGCTTGTCTCCACCAGGACATCCCAGCCCTAGCATGGATCCAAGAAATTTAAAATGGGCAGATGACACTCCAGCCTTCCCTATCAACTATTGGCTGCCTCTATTATTGTCTAAGCATCTTCGTATTTGCAGCACAACCATTTACATGGGCCTTCAGTCTACTCTGCAGACGAAACAGCTCAACTGGAAGGTATATGTCACCTCTGGACAGGGCGAAATCTTAGGTTCAGTCATGAGTTTTTCAATAAAAACATCAGTGTAGCTGCTAACAGCATTGAGAATTTGCTCAATAACAACAAGTTGATCTCCTGCCAGAAACTTTTGCTCGGTTTGTTTTAAAGGGCGGAAACTACTTAGGTTAAAAATTTAAAACGGCTTTTTCCTGACGGCTTTTTCACGGCCTAACGAGCCGAAACAAATAGCACGTCACCACGTGGGATCGAACCTGCAACACCATTTTGGGCAAAAATGCAAACGCTTACGCACTGCGCCATGGAAGCCATTTTTTCAAACATAGTTCACCTTACACCCCCACCCCTGCTATTTAAATGTTCTTGTAGTGCTAACTCCTGAATTAAACTTTTGACCAGTCAAATCGATAAAAATGATTGCATGTAGCTTCCTAAACTGTCCATTTTCGCACTTCGATATTTTTCAGCACGTATACCCTTTATTTTTTATCATTAATGAACAAAAGGCTGGTTGTTATATTTCAGTGGTGCCACAATTTCTTTAAAAAATGACCGAAATTCAAGTATTTCTAAATTTTATCGGATTTTTGTCAATTTTTAAGATAATTATTTTTTTCAAAAGGCCTATCTCAACACTCAGCTTTTCAAAATTTATACAGTGAAATTAGTCTTGTAGTTCTTGAAGTGTGCTACAAGACAGCTAAGACAAAAGGTTGTTGTAGTGCCAATCCCTGAATTAGACTTTGACCAGTCAAATCGATGAAAATGTTTGCATGTTTATCCTCTAAGCTCTCCATTTTCGCAACTCATTATTTTTCAGTACTTATACCCTTTGTTTTTAATAATTAATGAAAAAATGGTAGCTCGTTAGAAAAACCACGGAAAAGGCTATCGCACATTGTTTGACGCGTCAAAAAATGATCAGAACATGTTTATAAAAAACCACTTAAATTATTCCTTAATCCTATATTTAATTTCAGGTTTCAAGCTCGAATTTCCATTTAGACCATATGACAGTTTTTTCGCGATTAAAGTGGTTGAGTGGACCGAGGACATCAAGCAGAATTATGGAGTCATTACAAGTATAGTAGAACACAAATCCAGTAATACTGTCTTTATTGTGAGTAAACTCTTGGAACCAGACACCTTGTTAGATATTTAAAACAGGTAATTATTTCGCCAAAATGCAGGATGCGGCAAGAAACTCGCACAGTTTTAAACGGCCATTCTTGAGCCGAATCAAAAAAAAAATTCACCAATCGTCGTTCATAAAATGGCGATTTAATTCGGCATCAAAATTTTTTTTGACATTTTTTTCAAATTTTTGCTTTGGTCCCCTTTTGGTACAAAAAATGTTTGTAACTTAAATTTTGGACCAAAGAGAGACCAAGGCAAAAATGTCAAACAAATTTTGATGCAAAATTGAATCGCCGATCTATAAAAGACGATTGACAAAACAGGATTTTTTTCCGCGCTCTGGCTTAAAATTTTTGTTCAGAGTTTTGTGCAATCCACAACAGCCAGCCATTCCGTTGCTGCTTAACTGTTACATGGCCACAAGAGCGGATAGGCAAGATTCTATCAAAGAAGAACTAACCTATGTGAAAAGTAGAACTTTGTCCAACTGAAAACTTTTAGTCGCCTTTTTTTTTCAGTGGGACAAAGTTTAAATGACCTATCGACAAAAGGATTTGTGTGCTGGCAGAACATATGAACATTTTACTCAATTCAAATTTTTTTACCAGCTTGAAGTATAATTAGCGTAGCAATCAATATTACAATAAAATGCACAATAGATATTTATTGCCAGACACCATGCATGAAAAGGGCATTCATAAACAAGACACAAAGACAAAAGCAAAACCCGAGAAAGTCATACCGCCAACTTAAGACGGGGCAAACCCTATGACATCATACCACCAGCTGAAAAGCGGGCAGAAGTTTATAGGGAGTCATACCACCAGCCTAAAGCGGGGCAGAAATTTCAAGGCTTCTGCTTCGTGACTCGACAATAAATGCCCATTTTACGGGATGGTGTCTGGCTAGAACCTATCGTACATTTTACTCCAATTCAATTTTTTGAACCAGCTTAAAGTATACTAGCCGGGTGCCATGGAAAATGTCAAACACTAGCAAACTTTTTGATGTTTCTTGCTAGTGTTTTTGCACACTTTGATGCAATTCTTTGCTTTTTAAATTCTTCCCAGAGTCTGTTGAATTTGAAGTTAAAAGCACAGCTTAAAAAATAAACTTTGATCAAGATAAAAACACAGACTTAAAATATTTACAATTTTTAGCTTTAGCGTGCTTTTTGCGTCTTTTGTTTTGTTCTTTTTTGCTCCGCATTTCGAGCTCTACGGTTTCTATTTCTTTCGTTCATGTCATCATGCAACAAAGGCTTCTCCGCATCTTTAACTACTTCTGATGGCACTTTTTTGGTGAACTCGAGGTTGAGATAGGAAGCTAAAAAAGCAAAAAAAGACTAGGAAACTGCGTTAGTGAAAGTGCGTTAGTAAAAATTGAAACCATTATATGAAGTAGTAATGAATTTATCTATATTTGACTTAAAAGTACACCCTAACTTTGACGCAAGCCTTGCAAAATTAAAATTTTTGATAACTAGTACCATGTTTCACAGTGAAAGTTAAATCAGCGTTTAATGAGCTTTCGAATGAGTACTGATTTTTTCTACAGGGTATCCGAAAAAATCCTTACGCTTCAAGCGCATCGTACAAAGTTTTCCTTTTCAAGAGCCTTTTCAAATGCAAAAATATGGTTTTTTCAAAAAATATGCTCTCAGCAAATAAACATTGTATGAAATTAACGACTAAGCAGTCGAAACAGAGCCGGAGTTTGTTTTATGTCATACGCCAAAAAGGCGTTTTAAGACTTAATAACGCGGTTATAAGGTGTAAAAACGATAGAAAACATCTTTTTTAGGTTATCTTAAGCACTTTTTGGAAAAATATTTTTTGACCGAAAAATGACATTTTGGTTTGGTCCCCCCTGTTATCAAAATCGAAAATTTTTATTTCGTCTAAAATCAATATTGAGTGCTTTCTCGATTCAATTTCACGCGCTGAGCACGAATCCGGTGTTAATTTTAAGGTTTAGGGATACAATGGCCGCTAAGAGTAAGCCTAAGCCTAAGGCCTGAGCCAAGCCAGACCTTAAGCAAAAGGTCTAAGCCTAATCCTAAGGCCTGTGAAACGGGTCAAGAAAGCTCTTAACATTGATTTTAAACAAATAAAAGTTTCGATTTTGGGATAATAAGGAGGACCAAGGCAACATGTCATGTTTGGTCGAAAAAAATATTTTTCCAAAAAGTGCTTTTCGCAACCTAATATATATATTTGTTATATAATCAAGAGCCAGAGCACCATTTTGACAGCAAACTTGTGAATGAAAAGAGATGAGAAAATTCATGCACCTACTGAGGATCGAACCTTATAAGTCAAGTATTTCATTAATTTGAATTTTTAAAAATTTCAAAAAAAAGTCTTAGCAGTCGAGTTTTGATCACTTTATAGAATTTCGGGAAAAATCTTTTGTATGCAAAAGATAACTCACGAGCCGAGATTTTTTCAAAATTATGTAAACAAATTCAAAATCCTTGGATAAGTTCCTATACTAGGATTGCTTGGATGAAAAATTATCTCACATTAGGGTCACTTTTGATAATTTTAAAAAAGCCGTCAGAAAGAATCATTCGACAAAGAAGAAAATCGAGATTGAACAGGGAAATGTTTTCATAGTTTTATAGAAATCCGCCGGGATGAAGGTTTTTCGTAAAGCAAAAAGACTTTTTCGTCAAAAAAGACTTGCTTAGGTCAAAATTTTTGTTTGGTCTCATTAACTTTGAATGTTTCATAAATGAGAAAGTGTTAATACCATCAAGTATCAATTCGATTTTAGTTTCTATTGAGTTGTCATTCATTGCATTTTTAAGAAAATAAACAAAAAGGGGAAAGTATTATCAAATAAATGAACAAAAAATGTTTTTCTGACTTGCTTAATACTTTAAATATTATGCGTTATTTTTTCACAGAGATAATGTGAGGATTGATGTCTCATTCGAAAATAGAATCGAAGGGCTACCTGCTGATGTCAACACTTTGAAAAAATATGATGAATTTAAAGTTAAAAAGCCTGACAATGAAGTGTGACCTTAAAAAGTCTTTATCACAGCGGAAAAAAAACTCTTTCTGCTCCGAAAAGCTTTTTCCTATTCACCGTCTCCAAAGGGGGGGGGGGGTGGTGGAGATATGTTAATGAGAAACTCGGCTGTAGTTCAAAATGTTTGCATCTAGATATGTGACCTACAACCCCCTATCCCTCCTAAGACCATCAAAGTAAAAAATAAAGTAAAAAACCAACCTCTTTTTCACTTTCGTCTTCTGACGTCTCCCCAAAGATCATCGATGACCTTGTAATCTGAGATGCTTGGATCCGGTTCCTGGAGCTTTTTCATCCATTTGTTTGCAACAGATATAACTGTCTTAAAGCCTGAAAATAAAACAGACCTGGATTAAGCAATCAATTCATGCCAATACCTAGTAATTGACCTTGACTGTCGTATCTGCGAGGAATCTCTTTCGTTTTCTGCTTCCATCATAGATGATATGAGATCTAAAAACAAAAAAATTAAATGCCATCATATCAAAAAGAGCAAAATAACCGGTAAATTAGTATCAAATCAACATCAGACGAATAATCAATAATTTCAAATTCAAAAGCATTTAGCCAGTCAAAACGCATATTTTTCATTCAAATACTGTTTTCTGTTTGCTCTCACGCTTTTATATTTATAAACTTTATTTTAACTGTTAACCGTGTTTCCTTGATTTGCGATGCCACCCACTTCTTTCCTTCAACCAGGTTGACGGTCATCGACAACCTTGTCAACAATCATGCGAAAATTTTATTTATAAGCTCGAAATTTATATATTAAATATTTCAGAATGGCACCACGAAACAACCTGATCCTAAGAAGGCCCCACGGCAAATGCAGTGGTCACCCCAAACCAAAGCAAGCCAACGAGAGCGCGCCTAAAAACGTAAAAATCTGGTAAATAAAAAATTCGGTTTCTTGTTTTTGACAAATCAAAAGTTTTACAGGCACTAAAGCTTTAAAAGAAATTCGTCGTTATCAAAAACAGTTCACTCTTGATGCCATCATTGCCTTTCAACGTTTAGTCAGAGAGATAGCTCACAAAGTGAAGGCGGAACTGCGGTTTAGGTAAACCGTCACTTTGTTAAACAGCTCGTGATTTTCTCATTTTCAGTGCTAATGGCATGAGGCGCTCCAAGAGGCCGCCGAAGCATTTATTGTTGGTTTTTTTGAAGACTCCTACCTTTGCACTACCACGCAACGCGTAACCTTAATGTCAGCGATCTTAAACTCGCTCGCCGCATTCGCGGTGAGCGAGTTTTAGATGAATCTTCGTTTGAAGAGTTTTTTTTTCGAAAATTATGCAGGATTTTTGCGGTAAAAACTTTTCTCTAGGCATTTAAAGAGGCATTCCACGTGTTCAAAAAAAGTGTCTGTCGAGTTTTTTTTTATTTTTCATTATAATCTTCGGAACGAAATCTCTAGTTCTCTTCTGACAAAGCTTTTTCTGAAATAAAACTCTGGAGCTTGTTTTGGAAAAAATAATTTGAAAAAATGCTAACAGATCAATAAAAAGTTTGTGAATTGGTGGGCAATAATTTCGAACGTATGAGTGCGACCCTTTAGCATTTCTATAATTCTTTTCATTAATTTCAATCGCTGATCACAAAAAATTTGCAGTAATTTAAAAAAAACATCTTAAATTTAGCTTATTTCTATCATGTGTTGCAGAAATTGGTACTGATTGTTGAAAGAAATAAAAAAAATGATCTTCAGTGGGCTTTTGATGGATATAATTTAAAGAAATAAAGGAGATGAGAGCGCCCTAACCCTTTCACCAGCACCTCAACTTTTGCTCATATGCAAATTTTTGTATTTCTCAGAAGAACCGTGACGGTCACGATAGCAAAAAAAGTATTGAAGCGAAATTGGAATTGGTCGCATTTGGCTACCCGGCTTACAACAACAAAAGTATTTCAAGATAGTTTTTTAAAGGGGCATAACCTAAGTAAAAAGTGGAGACTTTTGTCCCGTGGAAAACAAAAAAGGGCGGAGTCAAAAAGTTTCCAGTTGGGACAAAGTCTCCACTTTTTACTTAGGTATTCTTCTTATCAAACAAATCCAAGGACAAAAGAACTGCTGGAATTGAGAGAAGTAGCAAAAGACGAAAGGAACTTGATTGTTTCTGGAGGCATGTATGAAAAATATTTCTGCCGTTTAGAGAAAAACCCATATAATTTGTGTTACTCAAGGAAAACTTTTTTTATTATTCAATAAATTAATAAGGTGTTATAATAGTTGACTAATAATGGACAATGTCACAGAATTAGGTTCTTCATGCAGCAAATTCAGCATGTAAACACAGCTCAAACTTTCGGTGAAAGGGTTTCTAGAAAGCTACTAATAAGGGACTCCCTCCCCCCCCCTCCAAGGATTTAATTTTGAGGACCCTACCGCGGCAATTTTGCGATTGATATTTTGTAGAGCATCCATGACTTCCTGGGAAATTGGCCTTGGTGGCAATATTTCCACACAAAGGGCACAGCAATCAAATCAAAGTCACCATCTGCCCATGATACGGTCATAATGGATTTCATTTAACAATTTTACTACATTTTTGTATTTTTCACACAATTTTATTTTCAGTCGAATGCATTAAAAGACGCAATCTCTCAAAAATGGACCAATTCTCGACAAAAGTTGGCCATGGCGGAAAATAAAATTTTTCTTTCGTTCCTGTCTTGACTCTGAGAAGCTCAAGGTGGCTGTTTTTTTCAACTGCGCTCATAATAGCAGAAAATATACCGTTTGAAGTTGGTCAAAAAGGCCACGTACCCAATCGATTTCTCTAGAAAAATCGACGACAGTAGTTACGTAATCCTCTAATAGAGCCCCGGGGCTTTATTTTCAATCCCTGAAAAATCTTGAAATTGTCAATCAAAAATGGTGCTAACTCTGAAACTCTAGTCAAAAATCGAGGGGGGGGGGCTCTATTAGAGAGGGGGCTCTATTAGAGGATTTACGGTAAGCTATTTGAGAGCTACCTAGCTACCAGTGTTTTCAAAAATGAGAATACCAGAATGAGAACGAAAATTTACAGAATGAGAATCTAGTCAATTTTGACTAGATTTCATTCTGTACATTTTCATTCTCATTCTGGTATTCTCATTTTGAAAAGACTGCTAGATACTCGCATTATTCCGGTAGTCATAGTGCTATCAAATAACAGCGATAGAAAAATTCATTAGAAAGCTCTTTAATAAGGAGTGAATAAGCTATTATGGTTTTGGTTGATCAGAAAAGTTGGAGCTAGAGCAGGCATTTATTTTTGAATGTGGCCTTCGAAATTTCTAATTTTTTAAGAAAAACTTGACTATTTTTTGTCATCTTGTGAAGCAAGTCACGGCAATCAATTTGGCATATAGTCGACTCCCTCTATAACTTACACTCATATATAACTTACTATTCTCTATAACGCAACATTGGCCAGCATTAGATTGGCCTGATCAAATTAAGTACTTATCCGTTAACCGCTTTCCCCACCTCCAAATTTATAAATGTAACCCAAAACAGGTCCTAAGCAGGCATGTGCACGGCCCAGTTTCCACAAAAGTGGTTAAAACGGTTTTAGGGGGAGTTCTTTACCGTACTTTAGCCTTTGATAGGCCATTTAATATATGCATGTGTTGAAGAAAAACATCGAGAATAATGACATAAAACACATACCGTATAACCTCTATTAATTCCTCTCCCCAAAAGTGGAATTTTCAATTTTATGGCATTGCTATCGACCGACTTTCTTATATAGGCTCTTGAATATTAACAATGTTACATATTCATATCAAAAACTGGATGGCTTTTGTCTAAAAACAATATATATTAGGTTGATTACTTTGTTATAACGATTCACTTCTTGGACAACATTGTGGAGGATGAGATCATTTATTTCTGCGTTTTACCCGTTTCCTTCAGATCTATAAGACGCGGCAACTATCTACAGGAATTTTTTAAAATTATGAATAGCCATGGATT